>BGZK01000313.1:0-490917 GCA_005406025.1 Eumeta japonica | reverse complement strand
TGTTTTCTGACATTAATATTACCAAACCATTCCAAATGCTGATACACCTAAGAAGAATGGGCAGCAAAACTCAAGGTTTGATCTTTTATCATCGATACAAAATATTCACTAACAATTTAGTAACCGCATTTAGTAATAACATGAAGCAACCTCCTATATTACAAACAGTTAAATCCCGCATTAAGGCTATTCCAGACACGCTATGATGGTCTCCCCATATACCGCATACATTGCCCATAAATGATTTATTAACTTTGCTTAGACGGGTTTTCTAGCAATCGTTAAGTTTTTTTTTTATTATGATAACGCTTTGCTTTTCAACTTTATCCATAAAGATCTCTTCCTTGGAAAAAATAGATCTTACATTAAAAAAAAATCTCTCTTAAACGTCGCTTTATAGCAACATCATCTTTACAATTTTTTATGATTTCGAAGTAAGTACATTGTTGCTATTAGGTATTATATATTTTATATGGCTATCCTGAAACCTGACTTTTTGTAATTACATTGTTGCTATTATTATATATTTTATCTGGCTATCCTGAAACCTGCCTTTTTTTGTCTAATTAACTATTTATATATTTCGTTGTTATTTATATAAGAATATAATTGTATTAATTATATTCTTCATCGTTTAATACTTTTCCATTTTTATTAGCGGCTATAATGAATAAAAAATTCGCTTACGGACATTTTCCATTAATTCTCCTTTTGACCAAGTGCTTATTGACTTTCACGTCTCCGTTTGCATCTCAAAATGAACCTCGATCGAGGCCGACCACGGCCTCGCACTTCACGTCATATTGTTGCATTTGAATTTTTAATCTGCGCCTAGTTTCTTTCGTTTCCCTATAGATTGTTTACTATGTTTATACTTTGCAGCATAAACAACAAGCGATATGAATTCATAGAATTTAGTCAATATAGTCTACTATTTATAGCACCAGAATGTGTATTTTTTTCCTGTTGTTGTTTAAACATTATTGTACTATGTTTATTAGGTATAAATTATATCGTCCAAGTCTGGCTTTATATTGGTATATTTTAAAAATCGTTTATTCTTTTAATAAAATAAATATACATTTTAATAAATAAATATACTCCTAATACGTCGGTTATGAATTAATTTTAAATCGGCAACACTACTCACGCGCGTCACCTATAAAAAAGAACCGGTTCCCGAACTTAAATATTACCTGTTCGATATCAAGTTACGATACGAGTAGTTTTGTCTCGAAGCTTACACACAGCTGCTAAGCTTTGGAAATCTGATTTAAAGTGGTCCATTTTGGCTTTAAATAGGTTTTGCTGTGAACAGTTAAAAATCTCAAATATAGTTATAATTTATTGGACGTTTTATTGTGGAAATTGTCGTGTAGTTGTGGATCTGTGAGGTGACTGTTTCGTGGGTACGAATTTTTTTAACGCTAAAGTTTTTATTAATAAAATAAATATACGGGTATTCGGTATTTTTAATGTCTTATTTGTAATTTATAAAGTACTCAATATAGTAAGATCAGTACAGTCAAGAAGTTGGTGTAACTTATTAAAATTGTAGGATAAGTGAAGGTTAAGCAAAAAAAAAATGTGACTATATAAACCCACATGCCAGAGAAATAAAATTGTGAAGTATAAATTAATACGCCAGATCAAGAATATGACCTAATCCTAGTTCCGCATCATGGGCGGACCCCATGTCCTGTGCATCAGGGTATTTTATATGAACTATTTTCCTTGTTATAGACTACTTTGTCGTATCTTGCGAACCTAAATCCATAAAGTTTGACCTCTGTTCTTGACTTTTATTCTAAGATCAAACGAGCAGACGAGCTGTAATATAGTAGATGGTTACCGCCGCCCATGGACACTCGCAACCACATGAGAGTCAACAGTACGCGCCGGCCTTTTTAGATACCTAATAGGATCAAGGTGGAGGGAAAAGAGGGCGTGCGCGGGTTTTTTATCATTAAATAATAAGCGCGTGTGCCTATTTATCATTCATAATATACAAGTTCAACATCCGTTTGTTTGTTTGTTTCGTAGGCAGGTGCCATTGATTTCTGTCTTCAACTAAAAAAATAATAATAATCTTAATCGCTCTTAACTCTATTTAAAATTACAGCATTGAACACGGAGATGCTATGGTCTCCTTATAGTTAACAAACGTATAACAGTTCCTAAATTAGCGGCTGTCTTCCTTGTTTACTGTACGAATCACGACACCGGCTAATATCCTATCAACTATGATTTGCAGGGAGGTGCCAATTGCCTTCTCTATTGGACAATTGATTTTGTGGGACCGTTAATGGCTTCTATTTGTGGGATGATTTGTTCAGCGCTCGACTCATTGTTATTGTTGTTGTTTACAATGGAAATAGATCGCCGACGAATTGTTTGTTGACTCCTACGTTGTTGAGACGAAGCGTCAACCTTGCCAACTTCGTGGCTGGTGTTGTAACGAATTGAATTGATCTATCATCGGAATGATAGATTAATCATGGTTGTTAAATTTAACATAATTTGTCTTAATCATAATTCACGCTTTGTTCACGTGTTATCTCAAAAATACTTTTTTTTTTCGCTTCCAAAGGCGAAAATAAGTATATTATATATCCCAAATTCTCAACTGTGTATGTTGTCCATAAATCACAGAGAATAGTATACTTTTTTTTTTAACATTTATGAGAGCCCCGGAGAGTAAGTGGTCACCGCCGCCCATGGACACTCAACACAAGAGGATTCACCATTGCGTTACCGGCCTCTTAGGTAGTGATTAGGATGAAGGGGAGTGGACCTCCTTCTATAATACGTCCCTTTTAAGCGAATGTCAGTTAAAAGGAGTACATAATATTTTTGACTTTTGTTCTAGACGAACCTATTCCAGTATATACCGACTTACAAGTGCTCAGAATCATGAAACTGAAGCATCGGTTGAGTCTTATCACGTGCTAATTATAATATTTATTTATCTGTGTACGTCTTATCTGTCGTCAAGTTGGTATTATTAGCACTTGTACTATTTTTGGTTAGCCGCGTGTTATGTTACACTTGTCGGAAATGTTGGTACAAATGACTCTCATCGGAAATCGCTAATTTGTGTGTGTTAAGGTCGACGTACGATCTTTGCTTACGAATTATTTGCTAAGTGAAGTGAAGTGGCGAATAAGGTATATGTGTCACGGCGGCAAGTAAATATAATTAATATATATTATACATCTACATTAATCGTATGTTTAATCATATATACATGTATATTAATCCTATATCATGTGTTGTATTCAAACTTTTATCTGTTTAAATATGAGGATTGAGTTGTCTGATAAAGGATATGTTTCAGATCCGACCTGCACTTTGTACACTTTTTTATAAAATCGATAAAAAATCTAAAAAGCGATAGAAAACTATTAAAATCTACATTTTCGTAGTATTTTTTTTGTATGAAGCAACATTTCATTTATAGGAAACAGGAAAAAATGGACGCCGACTACATCACTACAAAACTGATTGCCAATGGACAAGTGGAAGAAGCCTAACAAAAATATCTCATAACGCCATCTTAATTTTTTAGGTTGAGTATTGCCATGTACATCCGTAATGCTTTCGCGCAAAAAGAAAAATAAAGTTGAAATACGCCAAAATGATAGTTTTTTTTTTAATAATTACATTTTTAAATTACAAGTATACAAGGCACAGGCAAAGCTCTCCATACATTCGTCAAACGTCCTCTTTGAGCATTCTTTGGTATTCAGAAGATTTTTTTAATTAAAATGTTAAAATAAAATTGTCTCGCCGTCATCGAATTTCAAACCATAAAATTAATAATAATCACTCAGAAAATTCAATTACAAGTCTACATTCCTTTTATTCAACGTGTATGTATTGTAGAGACCTAAATGTTATTCATGACTCTGCTCTATGAAATGGTTTTTCGATCAGAAGTTTTTTTTATTAATTCTGAATTATCATCACCAACAATCGGTGTCTATTTTAGGGTAAAATATTATGCTGAAAATTTTGTCCAGAATATTTGATACAAAGAAAATCCGGTAGAAATATTCATCCCTCTTGCTTCATCTCGCTGTAGGTAATGAAGATCTTATCATAAGTTTTAAAGTATTAAGTTGACCACAACTGTGCTAATTAAGTGCCAGCGCTGTCTATCTATAGGGAGAGTCATCACCTAACGAACGTTAGGCCCTTTATCATCATCTGCAACGCCTCCGCACCTAACGATAGGCACGAAATAAAAATTGTCCACTTCCTCGGACTGCGTACCTAATTCCGTGGCCGAGGCGCGCCTGCGCAGCTGTCAAGCTGAATTTTATTGATGGTTTCGCTCGCTCAGTGCCGTACGCCGCTTTATGTCGATCGAGCTGACAATGCGATGTTTTTCCGTTAGTTCTAAAATACGATTACAGTCAGTCATCATGATTCTAATATCAATCAGGTCAACATTTTCCTTCAAAAGCGTGCGCCAGTCGTTGATACAACAACATTGTATAGTCTGCCACTCCGAACAGAGATTCTCGGTTTCGTACAGAGGTTTATGGTTCAAACGGATTTTTAATAATCATTTCGATCGTTTCCGAGCTCGGGAATTAAAGATACGATTGATGTTATTATAACTTTGAGAACTGGTTCTTTTTCAAATTCTATATGTATGGACTATGAAGTATGAACTACTGTGATTATCTCTATGCTCGTTGGTTTCATATTGCATTATTTTCCGCTTTCAGATGACCGCAGGGCACGCGAGTGCCTCTTCAGCAGGTGTCTGAACCCGCAGCCATACCGCCCAAAATGACAGTCCAACTGCTACGACGGACGCCGTATAAAGTTCTGAACACTTTTCTAAATACATAGACAATTTTTGACTATAAAAAAAAACACTAAAAGTGATAGACCAAAAATAGCAAAATCCCAGTGATAGTAAATCATATTTATATAGTATAAGTGGAATAAGTTCCTTTATTTAATTTAATTTATTCCCCTCGGTGATATTAGCGATTTAAGTTGTAGCATAGTGAAGTGCCATTGATTTTGATCGAGATGTCGATACCTGTGGGATACTTGCGCCACCTAGTGGCTACACTGACTGTTGCTGTGGTGTTGGCCGATAGAAGTAAACTGCCACAGACTTGTGATAGGTGAGTGCGTTTTCTTCTTTATTCTTATATACAAATATAGAAACTACAATGCTTCATTAAGTACAGTACGATTGAATATAATATGTATTTTTTTAACGTATGTAGTTCGTATAGTAACGTATATTCGAAATTTATTAAATAATCCAAATAAAAATAGAATTTCATGGGGTACCAAAATTAAATCCTCGTCATTCATAAACTACAATTATTACTACGTATGAAACTACTCAATAGAATATATGATAATCCTGTAGATTATTGCGTCTATTTTTTGTTGATATTAAGCTCCTTCCGGAGAATGCACACAGGAAAGGAGACACTATATACTCAAGTCGCCAAATTCTTTTTTTTTCATTCTTTTATGCTGCCAAGACAAAGATATGGTCAACTGACAAATCCAAGTCAGACGGCTCACGTTGTTAACTTGACAGCCACTCTACAACCTCAGATTTTATATTAGGACAGTGAAGAATGAGTGAATAATTGAATTATTAAAATTAACAAACGAATTATTGAAATCAGTTTCGCTGGTTTATACAATTTGATTAATCTTAGATTCTATCAAAATTTCGTAGATTTTAAGTACCGAATCGTAATATTTTTAAAAAAATATTTAAGTCAGACATTTTAAGCGATTGTTGATGAGGGAAATTTAAAAAGAATTTTTTTTTCATATGACTTCTTTTAAAATGATTGTTTAAATAAGATCGGGTTCACTTTTAGAGAATTTTACTAACTCTTCATCTCTTCGACGACAAATATGTATATGAGTGTACGACGGGCGTTCAATAAAAAATGAGAATTTGTATGTTGATTGTAATTTTATTAAATGTTATTTTCGTCTGAAATGAACTAAAGGTATTTATCGAATTGCTCAAAAAATCGAAAAATATAACCAAATCGATGAAGACGTTTTTCAGAAATAAATACAAAATAGGTATAACACGATCTCCCAACGCAAACATTTCGTCCTTATTGAATAACGAAAAAAAATTGTGAAATATTCAGCACCTGTATTATCGAATGAACTCACTGGCATTGAATACTTTAAATTCAGACATTTCCATATAATTCATTCTGTACAAATGAAGCCATTATCTGTCATGAATTAACCATATTTTGCATGAGTTTCTTTAATATTTGATACACCGACTTACCTGGCTATAAAGTTTTTCGGCTGTCACAGTTTTGAAAGAGTGTCACATTACTAGGTATCGCCCGCGATTCCGCCTGCGCGAACATGGAATGAACTCTCTCTCACCGTTTATATCGATCGGTCACGCTGTCGACCACGACCTCGATCTCACTCCCGCTCTCGATTTCGGTCCTCGGTCCGCTTTCGATTCAGATTCTTATCCCAATTTGGATTCCAGTTCTGCCTTCGATTCGATTCCGATTAAACTATTCCTAAAGAACCCATATTTCTTACTCCGAAAACAAACGTACTGTCGCTAATTTGTTTTATTATGAGACAATCCCACTCGCGCTATTGATCCCGTTCACGGTCCTGTTCGCAACTCGGCTCCCCTTTTTGGTTTTTTTTTTTGTAGTTCTCCCCGTGCGAGAGGGGAGAGGAAGGAGGAGAAAAACCCATTACGGGCCGTCCGTGCGCCCGGGCACACGGGTGTGTCCGACTCTCACGGACTAACAACCTCCTGAACAACTTGAGTCTGCAGTGGCGCAAGCAAAACGCTATGACGCCTTCATTTTAGACGCGGCCTTACGGCATGGAGATGCCGTCGGCGCGTGACTGCCCTATGGATGCCTTTCGAGCGGCACCGCGGCATAGGAGGTCACGTGAAGTTTACAGTACGGACTGGAAACTTCGGAGGGGACTGCGGGAGGCGCGGGGAGCGCACCGGGTTGATGATCTTTAAAGATCGTAATAAACGGGGTAACCCCTACTCCTAATCAATAGCCATCTTATTAACTTCTATAAGTGTTTCCACCTCGGCGGTGAGATCGTCGGTCGGATCTAACAGGACATTCCGTGGTCTTCTACAGAAATGGTGTTGAGGAGGTGGCTCGTAAGATACGGCCGAGATTAATAATGGGTTTGGATGGCTACTCGCTATGTCGAAGAAACGCTCTGATGCGTCCTTCATGAATTCAGAAATGGTTGCCTTGGAGCTCTAGGTCCCGGTGTAGTACAGAGTTCCTGACGTACCATGGTGCGTCAGCTGCACTCCTACAGAATTTATTCTGCACTATTTGTAGATCAAAAAGTACTTCAGGATGTGCATGAGCAAAAACTGGACACGCGTATGTCATGACAGGCGGCTCCCCGACGACCGATGTTGTTGAACTTGACCCTCTCTTGAACCTCCCTCATCTCTGTTAATGATAAACCGACAACCAACATAAGTGATCAATGCTTGTATATATGATATGTCGTATTTCGGAAACTCCTCTAACAATTTCTAGGTAAATTTGTAATTCGATAAAGTTTTGCTTTGCTAGTTTACTTATGTAGGTGTCTACCCTGGTAAAACGAAATGAAAAGCGTTAACTTAACGTTGCTTCATTATTGGTTCTCAATAAAAAATGGCAGTACATGGCTAGATATGGCATTATGTGAGTATAATATGATATCTATAAATATTTCTTATTGGAAATGAAATTAAGCAACTTTTACCGTGAGAAATTATAATATTCCTACAACAAACTTGAAAATGCCAAGTAAAGCTGGGTTGAATAGATACTGTTATTTTAAAGTTTCATCAAAATCCACAACCCTAAATGTAGTTTCTAACAAAAAGAGTAACCAACATTCATCCACACAAATTTCACGTTTATTAATATTGATAAGATATCACAGAGAGCGAACAAGGTGTCCAACTCTCGGTTATTAGTTACAGCGCGGCTTTAATAAATGCTAAGTTTTATAATGAACACTAAGTTATAACCTTCGTTTGTTGCTGTATGAGAAATGTTCCCCTGCGAACGGAAGTGCGGCGACGGGTCAGCCTTGTGGTGCGTACGCGGCGCACAGGGCAACGAATCGCAGATGTGATTATATACTATCATTGCTTCTATGCGTGGATTAATTATTTAGTTATTGTGAAATATCGGAAATATTAAAAAAAATGTGCTTAGTAAAACACGGAACGCTTAGCATAGGTGAAACATCGAAATTTATGGTTATTTAAAGAATTTGTGATTAAAGGAAACCGATAAATAAATATGGAGTAAACATAAATATTCTGTAACCGAATAGAGAGACACACGTAATAGATAGAAGAAGCTATTCAGTATACACGCCACATACATCCGAGGGAGGGCGGTGGAGAGGGGACATGACGGCGTAAGAAAGCATCATGCCATTTACCGTCACGACATATGAATCGGTTTTACCCCTAAAGTCCGCCAATGTTGTATCACATCATAATAGTGATCCGTAGTTATTGCTCTAGAATTTATCACTATTTGACTTGAAACTCTTTCATCGACATACATTCTACTTGTGTATATTGATCACAGACACACAATCAGGCTTTGCCTTAATTTTTATTAGATTGAAACCGGTTATCTGCTATGATATTCTACTGTTTACCACAAAACGATAAACGGTACAGTGATACAATATAATATCATTATACATAACACAAAATAATATTGTAATTTACAATACAATATAATATTGTAATGCACAATAATATGCCAAGCACTAGTAAAACGTTGTCTTATATACAACTGTATGTTTTGGACCAAACCTTATCAGTCTACGTTCGATAATACTACCGTATAAAGATGACTATCCTATTTTTTACTTCCCAAGGTAGTTTTGATATCTTATGATTCCGTTACCTCAGTGATCGCTGAACACACCAGTCAAGAGTACAGTGTGAACTCTTTATAACGACACTCGGTTTAACGGCGAACTACCTTAAAACGTCGAAATCACTTGACTTATGGTTGCTTTACCTTATTATCTACACAATGATGCACCCTGTGCAGCATCACGCTCGCTCTAAATAACCACAACAATACGACGTTATTGAGCATTAAGAAGAACTTCCTGAATCGCCAGAATGAGTAAGAACTGCAGCTGTGTAAATTCTTTTGTTGTTTTGTTGCTTTATTGTCTAGCGCGTGTGTATGTCGGCTGACGTGCCAAATTTTCTGAGAAATTCTCTGTTTCGTTTGTTGTGTGATGAACCTGCCCGAGTTCACCTCAACCACTATAGTTAGGTTCGTTATACATTACCGTATCTTGGTTGCTTAACTGTGAACGTGGCGAGTGAAGGAAAATCTTTGTGTATTGACGAAAAAGTTTTATTCATAAGCTAAATAATAAGTAAATAATTATTTTTTTCTCCATTTAACGACACATCTCCACAAAGCCGCCAATAAAAATGCGCAGTCACTATTATAGGACGAAAGAATGGAGTAAATTCCCTTTGCAAATATTAACTTGTAAAACAAACGGAACGACACCTACGCAGTCTTGTTCGAAGTCAATTATTAAATCAAAGACAATTTTTTATTAAATAATTGACCAAATTTGCACCATAGATCGAGGCGTCGCAGCACTAATTTAAAGACCTTTCAATGCGTTAAAACGGTGTAGAAACACGCTTAGAAATCTCTTCACCGTAAACCGCTTGTATATATTTACAATGCAATATTCCCATGCATCTAAAAATGCATGAATATTTGGGGATGATATAAAAAAATCTCCTGTAGAACCGGAAGTTCGATTGCTCTGCGCGTGCGGCCTTCGCGAATTCGCAATACTGATTTTTGTCGCGATCATATCTGAGCGGTCTCCGACAATGGCTCGCGGCCGCTGACCGTTTTGTCTGGCTGGCGTCGCGTTTGTCCGTATGGCTTATTATTCTATTGTTTTATATACAGCAGTGGCGAAGGGTGAAATTTATGCATAAAACCGAAAAATAAATAAAAAAAAAATCACATTGTATAGTATTTCACCCTAGCACAATACGGGCAAGTTATTTCAATTTTAGTAGTAATTTATGTTTTTATTTTATGAACTAATTAACTAAGATATGTATAACCTGATCCACTTTGTGGAATGAGCGTGTTTAAAATATAAGTTCAGAAACTACAAAAAAACAACAAGTATAATTCAATTAATATTCATTATAGGCTTCCAAATTATTAACTCGGAAAACATAAGCATAGCTCATATTTTTCCATCATTTCTCGTCGACCTTGAATTAAATAGCTACTTTTAAAGAGCTGTTAATTACCTGCAAAACGATCCTAAGTACGTGCAATTGGGTATTTGACAATTTTTTAAAAAGTATTTTATTGTATTCTTAGGACACCAAAGATACGTTTGATAATTGTCTATTTTGTTTTTAAAGTTAATTTATAACAAAAACAGTCATTTTAAATAATACGATTCAAAATTCCCGCCAAAACAGCGTTCACGTCAAGAAACGTGACAAATTAGGCCGTGACGTCACGATTCAATAAACAGTGAGTGAAATGAATGATCCGTGAGTGTGAAAACTGTTTTTCTTGAAATCTCGAAGAAATGGCTTCGTCATCATACAAAGCCAGTTCCTTGCTGTACAAGTACAACAATAAAAATCCCAATAAATTATTTATTCATGTGCCACAATCGGGGCCACTTCGTAAAAGTGGCTGCAATTAGCACGACGCGATCCGTCCACTGTATCACCTAAATCTTCAATTTATTTTGCGAGGACCATTTTGATGTGAGTATTATTCATTTATTTAGTCGTCAAATACTAGTATTATAGTGATAAATACCAAATAACTTTAAAATAAAATTACTTGTGAGGTTAGTATTTTCCATATAAATAATACTTGTTTGTTTTATTACAGCTGCCAAATGACATGGAAAATTACATGGAGTACCATATTAAGGGCTCTGTCTCAGCAAAAGATATTGGCATTTTTGGCATTCTAAAACTACGTCAGTTAATTATAAATTATTACCCACCCATTCGAAATACATTTTGACATACATAACCTACAAAGTAAATAATGACAAAAATATCAAAATGTTAAGGCTAAGGACATCGATTGAATTAGAACATTATGAATATATATATTGTATAGATTCCGTTTTACACTGAAGTTTTCACGTTTCTAAATTCTGCAGAACAGAAGTCCGGGTTTGATGCAAAGAAATTTGCAATCATAAACGAATCAACTTTTGGCAGATTAGCACTATCAGCTTTATAAAGTCTTTCTCCACTTTCACTTTGACTGAATAACTAATAAAATCAACACAAAATTATTATTAAAATAACACCACCGTACAAAAGTAACAGTGCAATTTGTTTGTTTATTGAATCGTGACGTCACGCGTTCTGATTGGCTAGTGAGCCGTTTAAGTTTTGTTATTCCACTGATGTAAAATTTCTTATTTATTTTAAAGAAATAAAAATATTTATAGTGTTTAATTTGTAAATTCACATAGATATTCTGAATCAGCATCTTGAAATCTACATAATTCAATTATTTTCTTATTTAATTGTTAACCATGTCAAATACCGAATTGCGATAATTGTTACTGAACTGAATGGAAAAACTATGGGGAAAACATGTTTATGGAAAATTCAAAATCAATGAAAAAGAGACCTTATAGAATTTGTTTTTTTTAAATTTCTTTTTTTATATAAGGCTTTTAAATTGAGGCAAACAAAAATCAAGGGGTCTTCTTTGAAACTAAAATCACTATTTAAATATTTATATACGTGACATATCTTGCAGGAGATGCCGTGACAGACAAAACCATATGCGATGTCCATGTATATTTTTGAACCATTAACGAAAGATTATTTATTAATATTAATTATATGTTTATTGATATGTGTTTAAAGCGTAAAGTAATTGACACATTAAACGATATAAATAATTTAAGAATGGTGTAGGGCAGGTACGGGCAACCTTTGACATGTGCTGGGGCCAAATTTTATCGCCGAACGCCCCAAAAAGTAGTTGCACAAAAGCAGTGTTCATAATTTTCAGCGATAGATATCAGACATGAAGTTCTTCAAAATGTCTCGCGGGCCGGAACAAATCTTACAGCGGGCCGGCTGTTGCCCACCTATGGTGTAGGTTAACCATCATTCTCTTTATGGTAACGTTATGTGTGAAGTGTCTATGAAAGATAGATATAGCAACAGTGATGTTAAAGAGCGGTGCGCTTTGTAGGACAGTGTAATGAGTAGAATAGAAACACTTACACTGTCGTGAATTGGCCGTTTAGGTTGAATGACGGTAGGTCGACGAAAAAAAATCTTTAGAACCAATGTGTGTGAAGGATGGCATAGAAAATCTTATGCAGACCGAATTGGCGGCATATTAAAAAAGGGCCCAAATAGTAAGCGCCCGAAACCGACGAGCTTGCATGAAACAATTGATGGATGTCAGTGAAGCGAGAGAGATATGCAAATATCGTATGCGGAAATCTGTGGTCTGTGCTCACCCTTCAGGGAAATATGCGTGAGCTTATCAGCAGTATTTGTACAAAATTAGAGTTGGGTATTTGTAAACTTTTGTTACAAATGAGTTAATTTTTAACAGTCTAAGTACCAGCAAGAAAGATCATACAAAAACTATCGAATACACTAAAAGTTGTCGTGCAAAGAAACGGCTTATTTGAGTAGTTGATATGATATGATACATTTAATATTAATTGCTTTTATATAGTCTATAATCTAATGAAAGACTATTATTTAATAATCAGATAAACTGTAGGTTGCCACTATTATGCAAATAACTGTAGTTGGAAGTGTCAAATAATTGATAATTGCCCCCCGGTTACTGTACGCACTCGGTACATGCATTGAGGGTTACATCTGTTTAGTGTAATCGAGACATTAAGGGTTAAGTAAGTAACAGTAACACGTAAATATATAGAGCGATGAAAGTAAAGAGACACATGTAGGCAAATAATATACCTTTGTATGTATACTGTATTCCGGTTAAGTGCGTCGTGTCCAAGTGTTTTATCATGATCGCTATTGTGACTAGATGTACAGTTACACCAATTATAAATGTTGCAGTTTGTATAGTTCAATTAATAGCATTTATTGTACATGAATTTTAGTGAGTTATCATAAACACTGTTTTACATAATTTCCGAGTTTGAACGTGATAATGCACCCGTGCATTTCGCGCGAAATCAACATCCGATATGTCGGTCCGACGCCCGTAATGACTGCTATGCGTTAAGGGGTCAGCGGCGGACGGTTTTTTCTATGCAAAAAAGAGTAAAGGTAATTGAAAACAATGACTTGTAACACTTTTTTCCATACCGACCGTTTATAACAAAGTTGCTTATTAAATATTGCATAATATTGTACAACCACACATCCGTATACGTAACGACAAAATAAACACATATGTTATATGTATATATCGTATTAAATATGTTGATGCAAGAATTAAAACCGACTAGACATAATGTAAATAATGTTTCCCTATCTCGATTACGGACGCGAAAAATTAAAAACCGGTCAAGTGCGAGTCGGACTCGTCCATGGAGAGTTCCGTACTGCCGTACAATGTTTGAAAATAGTTCAGTAAAAAAAAACACGTTTTTTGTATGACGACCCCCTTCATTTTTCAACTTTATTTTATTTTTAGTTTTTATTGTCACAGCGGCCAAAGTAATACATAATCGGTGAGAATTTCAAGCGTCTAGCTGTTACGGTCCAAAAGCTAAAGTCCTGTGCCAGACGGACGGACAGACAGAGAATTCACAGCAACAGGGTCCCGTTGGCATCCATTGGGTACGGCACCCTAAAAACTCTTAAATCGTTTATAATATTTGACACTATGAGTGTTTAATATTGCATATCGCTATTCTGATCACGGGCGCAGTGACCGACGAGGTCACAATTCGAACGGAACCGCCCATCCCGTGCCGCGGACTAGTCGTAATAACGCCCAGCACCTGACGAGCAGCGTACAAGGCGTGGTCGTAAAATGGAATCTGTCTACAATAAAAGGATCGGTGAGAAAGTACGATGCCCCATATAAAAATCTGATGCGACTACTGTAACAAACTCCTACGCAACGGACGGACGACAACTCACCACCTCCTTTTAATACTTACGGAAGGACTTGGCTGTGATTTTGTACGGTGTAGGTGAACTGTCGACCCTCTATGCGCTAAAAAAATTCCGCTGACTTCTATCCTTATTTTTGAATCCTATAAGGCAATACATGTAGTGCACACTACAAGAGAAGTTTTGTAAGAGGTGGGGCATTCAATAAAAAATTAGAATGGGTATGTTCTCGGTGCCTTTTATTAGGAGGGTCATCTTTAGCGGATGTTCTTCCATGTTTAAACCAAAAGGTAACTCTAGAATACGGTGGAGCATTCGCTCCTACTGTAAGTCTTGATTAACTCGTTGTATAGTAACGTGTTTAAGCACAGACACTTAACAACCGCGCTCAATTTAATTTTCTCCATTGTCAACAACACCCTACAACAGACCGCAAACCAAAAACGTTCATTAAAAAGAAAACAAAAAATATTAAAATAATTTCCTTTTATTAAAATCCAATTATTTTTCTAGCTTCACCTGCCTTTTTTTGTTCCAAAGATTTCGTACCTTATTCTCACTTTATAGTGAACTAGCTGACCCGCCCGCTTCGTTGGGTAATTTTTATTATAAATAAAATGGCGAAGGATTTACGGAATTCTAAAAATGAGTAGCCTAGAACCATCTACAAATCATCCCGCATCGAATGGTCCCAGTCCCATGTCTATACGTTTAGTAGTTTTTACGTGATTGTCGAACAAAGACAACCTATTTTCATTATATATGTATAGATGCCCCTCGTGCATAAAACTAGTCATTTTTCGAAAAGTTTAGATTGCATCAAATATTGTTCTCGATCGCGACATCTCTATATGCCATTCCCGGTATTTAATCTAATGTCGATTTCGGTTTTCTGTTGCTGCCATTTTTCTGTGTCAAAAGTATAATTTCTCGAATTCCAGTAGATAATTATCTACCTCTACGCAAAATTTGATTAGAAACCATTCAGCCTTGTCCGAGATTTAGCCCCGACAAACCGACGGGCAAAAGATCAATTTTACTATATGTATAAGTTACTGGTTACTGGAGTGGTGGTGCGTTGTTCGACTCGGGCGAAACTCGTGGCGCCTTCGGGAATTTTTAATTTAAATATTTAATTTAAAGTTAGCAACCGTTGTCCTTCTTCATAGTATTCTAGTGTGAAACTTACACAACTTAGGAAAAGTCACTCCTGTATTTTTATCATCCTTCCCAGAATAACTTTACGTGTTGTGATCGTTGAAAAAGCCAGTTCGAGATAATACAACAAAACAAATTTACTGTGCGGTTGATTACAATTTTTTTCGGCCGTTTCAGAGACTACTCCCGACAAAGCGACAGATGGATATTCAATTTATACGAAGATATCGGTATTAACTTTGTTTATGCGAAAACGCCCGTGTAAAATTTCCTGCGCTCGTCCAGTTGCAAATCCAGTGTATATTAGATCTCCTCGTATGTACAGCGTAACGCACGAGACTTTGCCGCTGTGAAGTTAGTCACAAGAGCGTCGCAACAGCGTAAATTAATAACGCGGCGCAGTAGAAGGAATGATCAGGGAGTTCTAAACCTGCGCATTACATCATTCGCAGGCAATTCAGAGCGGCAGAGTTTGTGCTGTAATTGTCTTTTTTCTATTGAATTAAATTTTTCACCGCCAACTTCCGGCTCAGAGCGTAGCAGCCGTCACAGAGCGGCCATTTCCTTCTTCAACGCCAAAATTACCTGGCGCGTTTAAAATAAATAAAACAGCGATAAAAAACCGGCCAAGAGCATGTCGGACCATGCTCACTGTAGGGTCCCGACGACTTTAGTACAAAGAAATGCGCTACAGGTGAAACATAAAAAAACTACGTGGTTACGCTTTTTTTCATATTTCCCGCACATAATAGGTATAAGCATTTCTTTCGCCTATAACTAGAGAAAGAAGTAAGTATGTCAACTATTACTATGACAAGTAAGTGTCAAGTGCACTAACGAAGGAGCGTATGTTCATAGCTATTACGTCCTTTTGTTGAGAAGCGCAGTTTTTCAACAATAACTCCCAAACAGCACATCCGATCATATTCAAAATGTATTCAGTTGAAAGTATTTATTAAGAGTTACCTTTGTAATTTTTTCATACTTTTTGGACATACAGTTTAGAAAATGTTGAAGGGGGGACATAATTTCTGCAATTATTCACATAATCAGAAAAAAATGCTTAGGAACCTTAAAGTGTTTTCAAAAGAACCTAAAAGAATATAGGTGCCACTCGTTGATGTTCGCTGAAAAAAAAAACTATTTTCAGCTTCTGTTACATGCACGGAATGCCCCCCAACTAGAAATATTTATTGTTGTTATTTAAATATCAAATTAAGACACGTATACTCCGAATTTCATCAATTTACATTTTGTAGTTTTTTAGTAAAATGCTGGAGACATATGGACGGACGGACGGACCGACATGAGAAAACTATAAGAGTTTCTTTTTGCCGTTTGGCCTCGGAAACCTAAAAATCACTTTAGAGGGGCTTTTATCTTCGAACGGTATACGAAGCCTTTCAAATGATTCTTCTGGTTTTAGTAGACCTTTGAAAACGTACAAAATCATCGCATGTCGATGTTGTCGTTGTTAATCCATCTTTCAATACGGCGCCAACATTCTAATTTGGTACATAAAAAAAATTTGTAGGAAATTTCAATTTGAAATGTCGATAATCTATTTTTTTGTCTTTAAAAAATCTTTTCCCATAAATCTTTTATGTAGCCTAATATTAAAAATATATATATTTACAAAGAAACAGTTTTCACGTTGAATATGACAATAATCAAAATACAGTTGTTTTAAATAGTGTATTTGGATATGGACGGTGTTAGGAATTTATGTCATTAATCATATACCACCGTATAAAATGTGTGGAGAAATACATACATACCTTAAACTTCATTTTGCACGAAAGAGACAACCGAGTATCTTCTGTCTTTTATCGGTCGTTGTTTGGTTGCCCGATGTCCGGTTGATCCACCTTAATTTCATCAACGAGTATAATTATTTTTAATATTGGTATACCACTCAATTGCGACACTGGACTGCCCCTTTGAAACAAAGCACAATGGAATTACGATCAGCATTTATTTTTTTGTATATAAAGAAACGAGCCACCCTGTTATACTCCTCCACTATAGAATATATTAATATAGAATGAATATATTAATAAATCATAAACTATATACTTCGTGATAAATCAAGCCACACGATAGCCGGTACACCGATTTCCATGCAGGACTTGTCCATAAATATGTTCATACTTAAAAGAAAAAAGTGGTTAAGACGATGATGCGTGCGTTGCGTATTTTTTTTACATACATTCCGATTTCATGATGGGTTTTATTTGATTAGGTTGCTCGCCGACCATCGAGCAAAGAATTGTTGTCTATGACGTCGCACTGTCATTATGAACTAAGTGAAAAATTGTTTTACTACCAAAATCAGATCGCATCTAGAACGTCATCGACGTTCATGATCCTCTGTTGCCGCTATTTTTCTGACATTAAAACCCTTATTTTTAATACAAAATGGCATCGTTTCTCGTGTCGAAGGTCAGCCCGGAAAAACAAGAAAGTTGTCGAAAATTATCGTGAACGTTTGAGTTAAAAATGTGTCTCTCATTTTTAAATTTCTATTAATGTAACTTTAACTTGATTTTTGTATAAAAGTTCATTGGATCGTTACGCAGTCGATTCAAGATCGGGGATCGTAAAGGTCTAAAAAAGGCTTTTTATATAAAATAATCACAATTTTTGACGGAATTTTCAAACCATTTTGTATTGCATCGCATTTAATTATCGCCTAAAGGATTTATAGCGTTAGTCCAAGAGTTGTGTGCAAATGCATGAGTGTGCGGGTATGTGCATGGATTTTTGAACATGCGTGTGCGCGTTGGTATTTGCGTAAAACTTGAATATTTTTAAATGAATGGATTGATTCGAATCGGGCTTACGGCATCCGAAAGGATTTGACTAAAATTAAGTTTCTTCAAAATTTGACGGTAATCGATTACATAGATTTTGAGAAATCTCAAAAAAAAAACAATTCACATAATTTCTTACTTATTTAACTAATTGATTCCAAAATTTTATCAGCTTTATTCGTAATAAAACTGCGTTGAACACTGAACACTTTATCAAAATCAGTTCATTTCAATAAGAGATATGATGAATAGAAAATTTTGATACTTTTAAGTTAGTCACTAAAAATTTGTATGTATAGGGAAAAATCATAACATCTACTAACAAAGGCTCGTTTTTGTTATGGCTATATTTCTGAGTAAACATCTTTGTTTTTCTATCTATGTAATCTAAATATCTAAGCTCTACTAGCCCACAGCTTTTTCCATAAGGGCGTACGCACACCCATCACGCGGTCGTCACGCGGTGACGTCACAAAAGCACGCGACGCGCTCGTGATAGCTGGTCGTTCACGTCGGTCGTCGGCCGGTGGGAGTTTTCGTGGTCCTCTAAAAAAGGGGCGGCTAAGCGCGAGCTGAATACGCGGAACAAGGGTTTTGTTCTGTGGCAACATAAAAATTATATCTAGTATAATATTTAAAACGAGGAAAACGTCACACCGGATTAAAATTAGCTTTAAAAGTATTTAGGCATTTTCTTTTTTTGTATTTCGGTGGGAATGTTGATATTCATAGCCTATAATTATTATGTATGTGTAATTAAATGGGTGTGATCTTTTTGTGTTTCTTTGTCTATGTAACAATCCTCTTATAACTTATGAACAAATTCACCCAAGAATTTAATTTGGTTTAGATTTATAATTTGAATTCATTTTGATAAAAGTCAAAAACGAAATAATCAAAACAAAGTTTTTCAAATGACGTTTGACGAGTATCTGTTTCGATCAATATCAAAATCCTATTTCTAAAAGAAAAAATACGTCGAAGCCGCCGCAAACGGTATTAAAATTGAATGATTCCATTCGAGAAAAATCGACTTTGAAAAAATTTCAAATGTTTTTTTAATAACTTTTCCATTCTGATCGTTTTTCACGCTTTTTTTTTATCAGAATTATACACTTACTGTATATCAAAGAGAAATCGTTCAAATGCAAGTTTAGCGATGTAGACACTTTGAAGTGGTAACATTTAACGCTTGCAAGTAAATCGTGTAAATACAATGATAGATTTTCAAATTTTGGAGTCTTTCTATAGGACTGTCCCTTTCGCAGGTTACATTGCCACGACAAGGACAGCCCTATAGAGAGACTCTTGTCTAGGGCGTCATGCTAGGCCCACAGGAGATATATATATATATATATATATATATATAATATTATCACACTGTTATGAGTGAAATAAAGACGAAATTGCGTTTTTCTGTAAAGACAAAAACCTTTATTGACAAAACATTTCGTACAAAATTTCACAAGTATCATTTAATTCAAATAAAGTGACTCACTCACCTGTAAAGACAAAAAAACAACATTTAAAGCCTTTACTTCAGGTTTAAATATTTCTTATAACACTATTTAACATAAATAACCCAATAGTCATGCTATTTGACACTCGCTGACATTGACGTCTATGAAGCTCTGTGTTTAAAATGCGAAAAGCGACCAGGTTTTCTTTACATCTCCCACCCTCAGAGAGAACAATTCCGAAGAATTGTTCCATCAAGTGGCAGCCATCACAGGAAAAAGCTTTGTAATATGGTATAGATTCGATTCTGCCTTTTTGTGTCCAGTATCAACTTCAAAAATTGAACTAGATATCTTCCTTAAGATTTTGTATGGACCAATTCTTAATTCGTCCAGTTTCTTTCTATTGAGCCGATTGCCGTTTTCGACATAGACTCTATCTCCGACTTCAAATTTGTATTCTTCCCTATGTTGATCATGTATTTTTTTATTATAGTTGTGAGATCTTATTGAGTTTTCAAAGGCTGACTGCCTATCTCTTTTTAAATCTTCTTTAGTGCATCTTGATTTCAATTCAAGTGGCAGAATATCCACAGTTTCGCCTTCCAAAAGGTATTTTGGAGTAAATTTTGTTACAGTATGTTCCGTTTCGTTATATTTCGCAACACATTTCTGTGCGACAGTTGTCCATGCAGTCTTTTGTCACCTTCGTTTATTTTACACCTTATCCTATTGACTAAAGTTTGATTTAGCCTTTCATTAAGCCCATTTGAAAATGGTGCATCCACAGCGGTGAACACTATTGTTATATTTTTATTCTTGAGGAAATCTTTAAATTCCTTGGAATTTATGCCCGATACTGGTCCGTCAATACCAAATCAATATTATAATTTTGTGTCACATTATTCATCAGCTTAATAAAATCACTGGAGCTTTGATTTTTGATGTCAAAATATAAGCGTATCTTGTAAAATGATCCACCAGAAGATGTAAATATTTTTTTGTAGACCGTGATCCTCCGAAACCTCCGATTGTATCAATTGATACAATTTCAAACGGACGTGTTGCTGGACCTAAATGTGACATTAAGCCAAATTTCGATTTCCTTCTTGATTTGTTCTTTATGCAAATGTCACATTTATCACAAACTTGCTTAATATTCGTGATGATATTCTTTGCTGTGTAGAACGGCATTAATTTATTTATCATCTGCGTTCTTCCAATATGACAGTAAGTATTATGGACCTCTTTAATTAGTTTTATGCTAAACGATTCTGACAGTATGATTTTATTTCTTTTTTTATTCGTTTTGTAGTAAATTTCTAGCTTTAATGTTTAAATTTTCCAATGGCTTATGATCTGAATATATCACAAATTCCTTTCCCATAAGCCAGTGCTGCCAATATTTTAAGGATTCTTTTATTGCCAGACATTCTAGATATATCACCTTCTTTTTCTTTTGACTTTCTGTCAACTTTTTTGAGAAGTACGCGACAGGTTTACTGACGCCGGTTTTATCTTCTTGTTTTAATATGGCTCTACTCCTTTAATGCTAGCATCTGTATATATTTTTATGGGTTGTGCAGGATCAAATATTCTTAAAATTGGTTTGGAACATAATAATTGTTTGATTCTGTCAAATGATTCCTGGCATTCTTTCGACCATATAAATTTTACATCTTTCCGTAATAAATTGTGTAAGGGGTCTAAGATGATAGCACTGTGTGGTATAAATTTATGATGAAAGTTTACTTTACCGAGGAATTGGCGTATATTTTTCTTGTTTCTGGGATCGGAAAGTTTTCACAGCAGTTAAATAATCTTTAAGAGGTCTTACTGAATTATTTTCTATTATGTGGCCCAAATACTTGGTATAATTGTTTGCAAAATTACATTTCGAAAATTTCAATCTAAATCCTTCTGATAGAATTGCCTCAAGTAATCTAGACAAATGTTTCATGTGTTCTTCAAATGTTTTAGAAAAATCAAAATGTCGTCAATAAAATTCACTGCGAAATCAGAGAGTTTGTGTTTTCTGATTATGTTACTCAATATTCTTTGGAATATGGCCGGAGCCGTTTTTAAGCCAAATGGAAGGCAAGTCCATTGAAAATGGCCTTCTTGTGTAACAAACGCAGTTTTATACCTATCTTGTACTTTTAAAGGAATCGACCAAAATGCTGAATTTATGTCCAAAGTAGAAAAATATTTACAATCAACAGTTTTTATCATCAAATCCTCGATTAAGGGAAATGGCTGTGATTGTGGTACAACAATTTTGTTCAATTCTCTGAAGTCTATACATAATCTTGTTTTATCATCTTCTTTTTATAGGCCAGGGTAACCGGAGCAGCAAATGGACTGTAGGATTCCTCAATCAACTTCATCTTCAATAATTGTGATACCTGATCTTCGATTTCTTTCCTATCATTAACGGTGCATCTGTACGGACGTTTGGCAATATTTATCTACCATCAAATCTATATGAGCTTCATAATCTCGTACAGTGCCGACGTCGTATTTATCCTTAGCAAAGACGGATTTGTATTTTCTTAATAATGTATCAATTTCTGCCTGTTGATGTAAATCCAGGTGATCTACTACAATTTCAAATTCATCCAAATTTATATGTTCGTTAAAGTTCACTTCACATCTGTTAATATCTTGTTTTGATACGTCAGAGTATGAAGAAACATCTTTATTTCTTCTGTCATCTAGTACATTCGGTGTTTTGACATCTGTTAAATTAGAAGTATTACTATTTAAGTCCCTAGCATATCTTCTTCATTGAGGAGCTTTTCTCTTCTTTAGGATTACATTGTATAATAGCCAAGTCTTCATTTTGAATTAGTTTAAAATTTTGATGCAGTCCAAACCGATTAGAAAATCATAATGGAAATTTTCATTATCTATTACGAATATATCCATATTTTTTCAATATTATACATTTTATTTTAATGATACCGTTCCTTTTGTTTTTCTCTCACCATTAATAGTTTTCAAGTTTGCTGTTTGTTTATTATTTGAAAGTTTTTTTTCTTGAAATTTTAATAATTTAGCATTAATTAACGACACATTTGAACCCGAATCATAAATTCCAGAGACTTGTAATGTGTCGTTCAATAGCAAACTTACTTTTATTAATGGTGGTATCTCTAGTTTTTTGGATTCTCATTATTTAATTCAATTTCTAATTCAGAGTTATTAACACTTTTCACGACTCTGCTTTGATTTTTCTGTTTGAACCAACAATTCTCTTCAGGATGGAAACGTTTTCCTTTTTTCAGTGATGCAGATTTGACATGGTTTTTCTTCAATTTTTTGTTTTTCGTATCAGAGTATGGTTTTTATTTTCATACTTATTCCTTCCAACAAGATGTTGCAATCTCCTAACTCATTGTAGAGGTCTTCGGTTTCTTGTAAAGTCTCTCGGTCAATCTTATCAGTCAGATAATTAGGCAGGCCCAATGCGATAAGGTCTATAAGTGTCCCAGTATCTATCGACTTCCTTACTTCTAATAATAACTTTTCTTTTTTTAATGCGTAATCTAGCAGTGAACCCGTTTGATATTTAAAGGCAAGAGCATATCTGATGGGTGACCAACCTTTGTTTGCAAATGTGTCACAGAAGTTTTTTTCCCATTTATTCCACTCTGATTCAACTGTAAATTTTATCAACATACAATAGTACCAATCCATACTGGCATATTCCAAAAGGTTTTTTAGAATTTCAATTTTATTTTTGTCCTCGTCGATATGAAAACGTTCACATTCTTTGTTGAAACCTTTTATCCATTGGTTAGCGTTTGCATTTCTACCCGTGAATTTGTCAATCATAAAATCCTTTGAAATTTTCCTAAATTCTGAGTTTCAGATTTACTTTGTTTTTCTTCGAGTAATTTCTCTAATAGTTTTTCCAAATTTTGATTTGAACTGATGGGTAAAGATTTACAATCATTCGTGTTTTCCATGATTTCTTCCAGGTAATAATCGTTAAATTGTAAGTTTTGTGCTTCATCCAAATATGTCTTTGATATCTCATCCGTTAAAGCTATCCAAATTTTTCTTGTTTGGTGCCTTTATTTAATGTTTTCTTTACCTTGATGTAACTTGAAGTACTTGTAACTGCTTGATGTAAACTTGCAGGTTGATATTCGACCGGTATAGCAAAAATATGCCCATCTGGTGTACCTATAGAGGTTATGCAAACAATATTTGATTTTCCATCTACTGAAGTTTTCACAGCAAAATCAAACCTCAACTTCTCCATTTTCTTGAAATTATTGCAGAAAATGTTGTTTTATAATATTATCACACTCTTATGAGTGAAATAAAGACGAAATTGCGTTTTTCTGTAAAGACAAAACCTTTATTGACAAAACATTTCGTTACAAAATTTCACGTATCATTTAAATCAAATAAAGTGACTCACTCACCTGTAAAGACAAAAACAACATTTAAAGCCTTTACTTCAGGTTTAAATATTTCTTATAACACTATTTAACATAAATAAAATAACCCAATAGTCATGCTATTTGACACTCGCTGACATTGACGTCTATGAAGCTCTGTGTTTAAAATGCGAAAAGCGACCAGGTTTTCTTTACATATATATATATATATATATATATATATATATATATATATGTATAAAATGAGATTTAGCACGAAAACTTGTACGATAAACGTTTCTTCGTTTTCTAAAATTAAAAAATTTCGAGGTCATCTCTCGGCTACGAGATGTTAGGAGGACCTAAAATGGTAACAAAATCCGAGCCTGCTGTATACTAAAATTTTTATTTATTTTACTCTTATAAATGAAAATGGCCGTATTCGTCCCATTTATCTTATTAATTATAAGTGAGCAATTCTCGTGTGTGTATAAATTTAAATATTGGGATCTCGAGAACGGCTGTAATGGTTTCGACAAAAATTTGTACTGTTTTGTTTTTCGTTTTGTGTTTCAAGATGTTTCTTTGCAGCGTCATCTTTTGGAATTTGGATGTAACTTCATATGTTGTTATTCTATTGGATGTGGACGTATATGGTGCAGATACATTAACTAATAACATAACATTAAATAATATGTGTATATAATGTATCTAAATATTTATTGTTGGAAATGAAAATTATTTTTCCCGTGGGAAGTTATATTACCGCGACAAACACCGAAAGACGACAAACGAAGGTAGGTTGCCTAAAGCGAGTTCTACGTCATTACAAAAAAATAAATAAATGCCTTCCTTGAAATTTCGCTCTCAATTCCAATCCAGTTATTGTCGCCAATTAATAAGTTTCTCGTTTAGAAAATAAATATTGTTATATTGACTAAATTGGTGCCATATTAAAAAAAAACAGTCAAATTTTAAGCACGCGACACAGACAAGCTTGCATGCAAAATATTGACGGTCTGTGAAATAAGAAAGATGTGCTAAGATCGTACCATTTTGAAATTTTTAGTCTCTGCCTACCCTTCTGGGAAATAGGCGCGTGTTTCTATAAAAGAGTAGCAGTTTTATTCTGTATACCGGAAGTCAAAAATGGGCAATATTATTTACACGGTTTAACATGTCTAGTAACTCTGAAACCGGCTCTAGATGAGCGATCTCATTTACGCGGGCTATGCGTGCACAGTAACTATCTGTAATCGGCTTAAAGGCATGCATAATATGAAAATGTACAATTTCTAAAGTATACATTCAAAGTGTTTGAAAATGAAAGCAGGTAAATACTCTAAATATCATCATGCGGAGTGGGATCGAGATGATATCAGAAACGAAACCGCCACAAGGATCGGGATATGAACCGACGATGGGGCTAAGACCTAGCGTCTTTAATATCTTACCCGAATAAACGAAAAGTATTTTATCATTTTAATATAGTTTCATGTCAAACTAAAGACTGTCCTATATAATATTGTAGCCCGGACGGTACCCCTCGTGAGCTTTGAAGATTGTACCTAGTACTTCAGCTCTACAATTAAAGATAACAGCAATACGATTATATCTATTTGATTTGCTCTTCAATATCTCTGTTTATGGATTTCGTGTATTCTCAAGCTATCGCATTAACATTTAGCAATCCACCTTCCATCTCTATAGAGGCTTTTGCACTCGGGCGTGAGTCCTCGTCGACTCTCTCTTCCATATTCTCTTGTTCGCCAATCTCGGCTTCTATAGTCAAGTTTGAATGTAATTCAAAACACAAAATGGAACCCAACCCATATTCGCGAGATTGAGCATGGACGCCGGATGCCTCACACGCCACCCACACCCAGCTCAGCTACTGCAATATTATCTGATATATGAATTACGTGCTCACACGGATCTCTTTGATAGACATATGAAAATTCTTAGTACTTCATTTTTTCAGTCACATGCACGCAAATACATTTTATTGGCATTTTTAGTGAAGTCGTAAATTGTCTAATTTCCTAAATTAACGGTCTCACATATTCGGTATTTCATTTTGATGCTATTACCGCTATATGCTCGTAATGTTGTGCTCTTAATGTGTTTTCGGAATGCCAGTAGCATTATCACAAACCTTTTTTTTTATGATTGAAACAGTTTATTTATTACTACGTTCCGTGCACGATTTCTTCCTCATGAAAGTAAATTTTTAATTCGACTCCATTTCCATCCCACATCCGACCTCATTCTCAGTCTTTCAGATCTCAGCCCCGATTCCCCCTACCAATAAACGGATGATGGGAAACCATATTTTGTTATGGAGAGTAATTCTGAAATCCTTTTTATGTCTTCATAAAAAGTATCCTAAATATGTTCTTCTCCATATAAAGGCTGTGTGTATACTAAGTGTGTGTGTATGCTAAGTGTTACCGAAAACAAATAAACCCTTAAATCATGTAAGCTCATTGCACATGCAAACTAATATCTGAATTTGCATTTTAATTAAAGTGGCGTAAATATAAAGGGTAATATTAAAAAAATCGAATGTGTGGTCGGGGAATCCTCGTCTGAAACGTAATTTTTTTTTTTCAATATAAATAATGTAAAGTAAGGAATAAAATCAGAGTCTTATTTCATATTTTAGGAAAAATATTCATTTATTAAAAATTAGATAAAAAAAAGTTATATACGAAATGACGTAAAAAAAATATTAAATGATGAATTTTAATAGAGAGAGACAGCGATAGAGATAGAGTGAGAAAGAAAATCGCATGGAGGGTCGTAACGCTTTTTCGTTAAGGTACGATTTCCACCATTCTTCTACCGCAAGCGCTGTTAAGGAACTTCATTCCAAAAATATTTGCTTAAATAACTTTTTGTGATTTTCAAAAATTTTGAGGGAAACGGAGCTCATACAACGAACGAAAACATATTTATTTAAATTATACTTGATTCAGGATTTTGAAAAAACGAAACATGTATGATAATACAGCTTTTGTCAAGTGAAAAATGTTTACATTTGTCTAATCAAGTCTTTAGTTTTACCTAGGCATAGTGTTTGTGTTTCTAGTGTTTTTATTTATGTTTCTAGTTAGTGTTTGCAATTTTGATTGTAAAGAGCATATTGTAATTATAATTATAATGTAATTAGTCGACGAATGGACACATTTCGATTTTGCACTTACTTTTCTTTATATCAAAGAGGTATCAGCCCGCGCATACTCATCTCTTTACATCGCGCGCTTAAACAATTGATACAAAGATGAATTTTGATTGCGCAAACTCAGTTGACTGTATATCGACAATTAACTGTACGATGTCCTTGTACCATAGAGTGACGAATGTGAAATTGTATGGAAAATGTCTAGAGTATTAGAAATTTTCATATTTAGATTTCATGGGTTCTAAAGACCATTACGAATTCAGAAGCTAATGTAAGCGATGTAGACAATTAAATACCGATTGCCAAACGTAATTCTTGGCGGCTTTCGTATCAATATTAAGGGTCGTTGACATCGGCGTGAAAAATACGGCGGGATTAATCGTGCGCCAGCGCAGATGCCGTCTTTAGACTACGTTGAAGTCCTAAAATTATACTTAGCAATCTCATCAAAAACAGTTCTGAGCAACACTTTAGAAATTTCCAATGCCGATCTGTTATTTCGGAAAAAAAATCCACATCGGAGCACAGACGCATTAACCGTATAAAGTTCTAGGTATAGTGATGGAATTGCGTCGCGTTTTGCTAGAAGTCGATATTTCTGCTCACCGGTACATGGTAAAATACATTACGCTCAATAAAGCGTTGTCGGGTACGTTACAGTATATAACAAAATATAATCATTATGTCAATTTATAATTTTCCTAGACACTGTTACACCACCTACCTCACTCGCAATCAGTCTTTGACATAATATCCTTTGAAAGTACAAACACGAAGATTCTGCAGGTTTATTATATGAACCGATAAATACGGCGGTTTTGACAAAGATAATATACTAGCTTTTGCCCGCAGCTCTGCGTGCACGTCAAATCTTTCCATGTTCCATATCGACCGACCACTCTATCAACCACGGTCCCGATATTATCCCTGCTTTCGATTTCAGTCCCGGCTCCGCTTTTGATTCCAATTCTGGCCCCGATCGACATTCTTTTCCTTTTCAAAACATACATAATTCACCCACGGCTCCGCCCGCGTGGACATACAGCGAATCATTTGGTCTTTTATATCGGTCGATGACATTATCAACCGTGATCCGGTTTTCGGTCCCGTCCTCGATTCCATATCAGAAAAACCCATATTATTACACCGAAAACACACATAACGCCGCAAATGTATGGTTATGAAACGACCTCATTTACGCTGTCGATCCCGATGCCGGTCCTGCTCGCGATTGCGATACCGAACCGATATCGAACTCAAATCTCTCTTGAACTTTCTTGTTATCAATAATCAATCGGCATAAGTGAAGAATTCGTTCTACAATCACGCAAACAAAGTCGCGAACAAAAGTTAATCTCTTAATAAATTATAGCTTATATGTTATTCTGATATATAAACTATATTACTATACAGTTTTATATAATTCTGTTCAGCGGTTGAAGCTTGAATGAGTAACAAACATCCAAATTTGGACTGTTCTAATATTAATAAGCTAACAATAGCCTTAGGTGTTCGATATCTGTCAATCCATTCGAATTGGTCTGTTGAATTGGGATTCATAGTGGACGAGCCGATTCGAGGGTCAGTGGTGCATTGCACTGCTTACATGTAGTTGCATGCTATTTGATAGATGATTTTAATACATTTATTAATGTATTAAAATCAACAACACAATATAACTTTCCTAGTTCAGTCCATGGATGTGTTATTATCTTACCTCTACAGCGGGCCGACAAACGTCTGATACATTATCTAAATCAAACCACTCGTATAAAATTATATATTTTCGAAGCACTCAATTTATTTAAACAATAATCATTGACTAAGTCTGCAGATTATGAAACTCACTGAAATATTTGAATTATTTATTATCGTGTAAGAGTTCGTTTTGCGAAAGATTTGCCAAACAATATTCGACACATCGTCCGCATTTTGTGTAGCGCGGTCGGACAATAATACTGCATACAAGATATCTACGTACAATTATAAACCTTGATATTGCAATCATTGCTTATTGAAAACAACGCGGTAAAATTATCATCCTAACCCAAAATAACTTGAATAAGTCCCCGCGATCGTGCGATACCAGAATCATTTCTTGTCTTACGCCGATTGATAAATTTCATGAAAACAATTAAATTCAACGCCTGCGTGCGATTCGATGAAGAAACATCTTGATTTAGCACTACAGACCTTAAGGGAACGAGATGTACTGCGGTATTGGTGAATGGTGCGGGTATACCTTCAAATTGGTCGTGATTTGTCTCTGGTTGCATTTTATGAGTATGGCAAAGGAATCGTATTGCTAAATAAAGATTCAAATCTTGCTTGGAAATTATAAGTTTCGGTTTGCCATAATCTCACCATACTATACTATATATGATCAGGTGAAGTACGGTACACATGCGTGCGCATGAAAAAAAGTTTTGTGCACAACTCCCGTTATTTAGTAGAATTGATTTAATTTCATTGTTGCTATACTCTCAACACAACTATAGATGACTCTACACGTGTTATTATTTGTCTAATATGCATTGTTGCAAATGAACATAGCAACTTTTCCCGTGGGTAGTTATCATTGTCCCACGATTAAATCTAAAAACGCCGAGCTTAGCTCGGTTGCCCGGATACCTGTTCATAATCGTTCTTGGCTGTGCTGCAAGGTCTTCATCCTGTTTCACCGCGAAGCTGGAGAGAAGCCTTTGCGTTATCTATATCGATCGATTGCGCATGCTTACTGTCCGTTGATACACTTAAGAGGCGGCATCCTCGCGAACCGGTTACGACCGGATATTCGCGGCTGTGCGGCCATATTGACATTGCGCATTAGATAAGAAAAGCGCTCCGTGAACCGGTGCGGCCGTTTCAATAACTAATTCGGATCTGGCTGAGGGTTGGGGGGAGGGTGGTGACGCTGAAATTATGCACTGAAGGTAGAGTAGCCGCTCGAAAACAAGTTTTTCAAGTGATAACGTATATATAAGCGTTGGGTGATTTTTTTATGGATAAAATCTTACGGTTAGCGTCACTCACATACACGCGTAACAGTATATGTGAAAACTCTTTTGTGTATGCGAAAATCATACTTGTAAATCTAGTTTGATTGCAACGGTGTTATTGTTTTGTTTAAATTTTGCATTTCAAACTTTGATATGCACATTGACTTTTTCAAATTTACTGGGCTTGCGCAGCCCATCATTAGTATTGATTAATAAATAAATCATGTGAAAACGTGTAGGTATATAATTTTTGTTCTGATTGCCTATAGACGTAAAAACCGGACTAACGTTAATATAACTCACAAATTATAAATAATACAATTAAATCAAAAACTTCAAATAAAGTCACTGCTATTTCATAGTTTTAAATTTTCACTTCTGTCGGCAGTCCGTAATGACGGCTTTTCATAATTTTTTTTTAGTGTGCAACTTATTTAGAGCAATGCGCGTGGTCGATATTGTACATTTTTACTCGTATGTTTTTCGTCATTAAACAACTTTTTACGATCTAAAATTATGAATGCTGATATTGCTCTAAAGAGGACAAAAGTGATTTGGCGTAACGTGTAGATAATATCGGCATAATAACTTTAATTGTCGTTAGTGTCTAATCTAATTATAGCGCTCTCTACCGCTAGCGTTGGCAAATACTACTTATAGAATTTTGTGTATCTGTAGTTCCTCATATTATATATGCTCCTTTACTAGTCTCATGAACAAAATCATATCGTAAATGCACAGAGTGAAGTAAATCGTCAATATTATTAATTATAACTAGCGTTTATAATTTTTGGTTTTTTATTTAATACCTGCCACTCCTATTACCTACTTGCGTCTTGTATTTTTTTTATTTAATATAAAGGATTTTTTTACTTGAGTGTTTCTGAACTTCATGCCGAATGGGGTCTTGCTCGCTACTATGAATAGTAAGAACGTCTCCCGACAAGCGCACTTGGCTATCCATAATGGGGTCCTAATCCCTACGCTTAGTGGTAGTGGGAGCTGGGTATGGCAGAAGAAAAATGAAAGTAGGATGAATGCAGTGGAGATGCGATCGCTGCGTAGTATGTGCGGAGAGTCTCTGAAAGATAGATGTTGAAACAGTAATGTCAAACAGCGGTGTGATTTGAAGGAAGATGTAGTGACTAGAATAGAAAAAGGTATGTTGCGGTGGTTTAGCCATCTGGATAGGATGAGTGAAAATAGACTGACAAAACAAATCTATAGAGCGAATGTGTGTGATGGAAAAGTCGACAAGGGTCGCCCTAGACAATCCTATGCGGACCATATTGGTGGCTATTAACAAATGGCCCAAATTTAAACACCCGAAGCCGACAAGCTTGCATGAACAGATTGATGGATGACAGTGAGGCAAGAGAAATATCTACTGACCATATCGTGTGGAAATATAGTCTCTGCCTACCCTTCTGAGAAATAGGCGTGAATTTATATTATTATTATTATTATATGAGTGTTTTATTAATTTCCAAGATTATAATTTTATATATTAATGTCTGACTCTTTATGGTGTTTCTTCTTTTTCCAAATACATTATTGCTCATGACATATAGACAATATTTTACATTTGCATGATAAAATTAGTCACAAATTTCATTCAATCGCCTGTATAGTATATTTTGATTTAATTTACGCTGTTAATTCCTATTAATAATATATTATAAATAACATAGTATAATAGTAATATCCTATTAATAGTTATACATGTGTCTTTTCCAGTATGATATACTGCTACGGACCGCTTCTGAACACGGTGCAGATGGCCGGCCTCTACAACGACTCCAAGACCTTCGTAGATATGAAGATGAAGATGTCACCAAACATCACCATGCAACACTTTTTGGAGATGATGAATAGGTACCATTTTATCATCCACTTTGTATTTATTGCATTGTGTCGCATAGCATTATCGGTTCTAGGAGATCATTCAAAAACCTCGTAATGCTGTTGAAAGGGTATTAGAAAGGGTGACCATTAATGTTTATTTCTGTCTTCTATTTCTGTGTGTGTGTGTGCGTGTGCGTGCGTGCGTGTGTGAATGCGTACGTGCGTGCGAGTGCGCGCGCGCGTGTGTGTGTGTGTGTGTGTGTGTGTATGTGTGTAAAAGAAAGTCTTTCTGTCCTACTGTCTATATGTATGTGCACGCGAACCTCGAGAACTGCAATTTGTGACCTGTAGTTTTGCAGAAAGATTTTTGTGTATTAAAACTACTCTAGCACTTGCAGGAGCTCATAAATTACTACGTTAGTGATTCGAGTCGACAGAAAAAGCGCCACTTAGTCGCTTAGGCAGTAATCGGCGTGTACTGCCCAAACATGGAAATAATGTAGTACAGAAGTATTAGTACCCATTAAAAAAAGTCAGCGACTTCATAGGTTTATCTTTCATATTTAAACCACGATAACGTGTTTAATGTCAATTGTCGCGCGTCAAGTCCAAGAAAATTCCACCACCTTTTGAAAATACTACGATGGCGGAATTTTTGGTCAGCTTCTGTGTTCTTCTCGCCTGGTCGATATGAACAGATGCAAGTCTTTGTTTTAGTGATAGTTAAAACCGAGAATGTTATGTACTAAATCGGATACGGGATGGTCATACGCAGAGCGAGATCATCATTGAAGATCTCTCTGTGTCGCTCAGTGACATCCTGAATCGTAGTTATAATTCGTTCCGTTGAACGTACTTGGTTTTCGTATGATAAATCTGACATGAATCTTCAGGACCGAATCGAGACCGACCAAAGCCGACATCCAGGAGTTTGTGAATCAGAACTTCGACAAGGAGGGCTCAGAGTTCGAGAATTGGGTACCGGACGACTGGAAAGAATACCCCGGTAACTAAAATCTTCTATCATTTCATATGGAATATGCTATTTAATATAATAATGTAAACTCACGCCTATTTCCCAGAAGGGTAGGCAGAAACTGTAGATTTCCACATGGTACGATCTTTGCATATTTCTCTTGCCTCACTGACATCCATCAATCTTTTCATGCGAGCTCGTCGATTTTGGGTGCTTACAACTTGGCCCTTCTTTACTATCCCGCCAATTTGGTCTGCATAGAATTAATGCTGATCATATGGTTTGTTATCGGTGATATAAGATGCTCATACCTTACGTGATGTTTCTTAGTGAAGGAAGCATTAAAGAAAAATATTCAATATTAATTCGAAGAATATATAGAGAAAAATATTAGTCCGACCAGAGGCAGACATCTTGAATGACAAAAGAATGGGCGTCAAGGTATATTTTCCCCTGAACAATATTTGTTTTTTATTCATGCGTATATTAACTAAGGGTAAATGTAATTAAGGTAAAAGCCAAATAAAGTCAAATGTTTTATTATGTATGTGATAATAAATAATCAAATTTAATAAGGTTAACAAAACAAATTAGATTATCATTAATTAGTTATGAAAATAGTAAAAATAATTAATCTTAATTTTCACTATTATTATCCGACCACTGCACCATAGCGGTGTATAAAATGTAGTCACTGTAAATGACCAATTGAGATTTTTCTTCTTCCAAGTACCTGTGATCTGGCGCCTTCAATACCAGAGAATAATCAGGGCCGGATCTATCATATGGCTTTTTGGGCTTCAGCCCAGGGCCCCGTGGATTCGAGGGGCCCACAGCTAAGTCAAGTCAGTCAAAAATAGATGATATGTGAAAAAAATAGGTGTGCCCCTGAGTAGTATTAGCCCAGGGCCCCCTCAACTCACGGTCCGGCCCTGAGAATAATCAGTTGTTATAACTTACGTATACGTTTACGCATATATGAGTACACTTTAATTTTTATATATATTATTGCTTATAATATGCTACATCATATATGCAAAAGACAGTGTCGGGAGACGGCGCTGCTATATTAAAAAAAAATGAAAAAGAAATGATTAACTATTGAAAAAATCCTCTGAAATACTCAATTTTAAATTATGACCAAAAACCAAGATAATTACGAAAGGTAAGAAATATTGTCCAAAACGCACGGAGTATATAGTCTAGTATTGAAAAACTGTATTAATTAAGTTATGTACTATACTATTAAATTTTCCTTGATTTTCAGCGCAATTTACTTAGGTTGCTGACACCCATTCGTTTCACTTAGTTCCCTGAATAATTAAGAAACACTGAACGTATATTTTATATACAAAGATATCGAACTCTTTGACTTCTAATTTAGTATATAAGATTTTTTTTGTGTACATTTCTTATTTTGGAATTATCTATAATTAGGTAAGCTTATGATTAGGGGTATCAATAGATAAGGTCAGGTTAATTTAGAGATTCAGAGAATGTGCTACTTTAACATTTTATACTATTGCCTGCACTGAACTTAATAGTAATATAAATTCATGCCTGTTTCACAGGGTACTCTCTAAAACTGAATTAGTGGAAAACCACTAATTAATAGTCAATAGCTACTATTTTAAGATGTCCAAAGTATACGACCAGCAATAAGTGGTTATCCACTCTTTCAATTAGTAGAAATGATTACAAATTAAAATTGTAAATTTTCTACTAATTAAAAAGTATAATTCTACTATTATAAAAGTGATTATTTTACTAATTGTCAAGTGACTACTAATTCAGAACTACTAATTCAGTAGTGAAGTTGGGTCATATTACTTTTTCAATTAGTGAAAAATTACTAATTGAAAAGTAACGCCTACAAACTTAGTAAATCTGTAGTAGATTCAACTAAAAATTACTAATTTTGATGTAGTTTCTACTATTACTACTTCAATTAGTAAAAATTCTACTAATTCAGTTTTAGAGAGTAGGCAGAGACTATAGATTTCCACGTGACATGATCTTTGCATACCTCTATTTCTTCACAGTCATCCATCAATCTTTGGCCATGTACCAGGGCCAAAGATTGGTGGAACATTGGTGGTGGTGATGGACCATCAATCTATCCATATATTGAACAAAAAGCGATTAAAAAATTATGGGTTACATCTCACGTGAGACGGAAGTCCATCCATATCTTACCAAAACTCACCAAGGAGTAGAATCTGAATTTTTATAACGAATACCTCATGTGGTTAATGGAAGTCCCTTTGTGTATATGTGAAAGATTAAATCTTTGTTTCTAGTGATGACTAAATTCTGGGTCTGATCATATTCCCTTTAGCAATATCATGTGCATAATTATATGAGAAAATTTCTGCATTTATTTGTTTTGTATTTAAATATGTTCATATTTTATTTAGATTTTTTTTTACTCTATCAAGTATTATTGAACTTTGGAGTAATCGTTTTGTTTTACCTCCACAGCATTTTTAAATAAAATCAAAGATCCCCTGTTGCACAAGTGGGCCTCCAGTTTGCACGGTCTATGGCTGGACCTCGGCAGGAAGATGAAGGATGAAGTCAAACATAACCCCGACCTATACTCGATCATCTACGTAGATCATCCTGTCATTGTTCCAGGTGAGTTAATCCAATTGATAAAACTGTAACAAGGCCTACAAACTTTTAATCCATAACTTCAATGGTACATAACATACACATAAATACTGGTCACATAATAACATAAATACAGTAAATAGATTATACAGCAATAATAAATACGTCAGAATTTACCCATGCCTACCTACAGAATACCTGCAGAATATTCCTATATAGTCTTCGTTTTTCCAATAATATATTGAAATTAATAAACAAACATGCACGTACACACGCACGTACGCACACACGCACGCACTCACAATCACACACACACTTTGTATGTTTTCGTTTGAAACCATGTTTTGCAGAATCAAATACAAATTAATTGATTCCATATATCTTAGAGTTTAATAAGATATGTGTGGAATACGTAAAATTATTGACAATTTTTTTTATTCAAACAAAAACAAAACTTTTTATTCGACATTTTAATTATTCGTAATTCTTTCTCCATGCCCTTACATAAAGTATTTCTATTCTTCAATATCTTTTTCAGGTGGTAGATTTAGGGAGTTTTATTATTGGGACTCCTATTGGATAGTCAAAGGTCTGCTACTGTCCGAGATGTTGTCGACCGCCGAGGGCATGGTGCGCAACTTCCTTGACATAGTCGAAAGGATAGGGTTCATACCCAACGGCGGAAGGATATATTACGCTATGAGGTTTGTTTTGAAACTGTTCCGACCTTATACATTATATTGCAATGGCATTGTAATCATAGACCGGGAAATTTAAGTAAGCTGTCCTTGTTTATATTATCCATAGGAGCGTTAAGTGTGGAAAGAAATCGATTTTATCGGTAATGCGGTGCTGAATTTGGGGCCAAGACAGAAATTTCAGTTTCAGGAGTCCGTTGACGATAATCCGTCAGTTTGTAATGTTACTAGTCGGTACGATCGTAACATTCCAGTTTTGTTAATAATCCTTCGACGTGCCTACTGCGAACGTTCGTGACCCTCGACCCGTGTTGCTATTAAATAAGCTAATAACGCGTTTTCAATTATACATAGTTGTAAACAAACATGACATGCATTATTCTTATTTTATTATTCTTCTTGATCGATTTTCTTTAATAAAAAAAAACACATATGAGCAGTTAATTTGGGAAGTCTTAGTCGGATGTTTTAAGGAGTTAATTTCGATATTTTTGTTTTGAATGTTTCATTTTGTGTTTACCTGTTTAATAGAAAGATGATAGAATGATCGAATGGAGTAGCAGTCTAGAAAAGGTATAGAGGGAAAGGAAAAGCATATGTCAAACCGACAGCGAAAGAAAGAGAGAGACAGAGAGCGAGGAGAAAGAGGAGAAGGATTGGAACCAGAAAATTTGGTTGCTCGAATGGCGTAGTTAGTAGTGACCATGGTTGCTGTGCTGGGGGCGTGGATTCGAATCCCGCGCAAGACAACCGTTTATTTGATTAAAAATAATTTTTGTCTTTGGTCTGGGTTTTCTACGTATTATGTGTAGGTATTTTTTTAAGTATGTATTTATTCTATCGACAATCTGATATCCACAGTAAAAGGCTCGCTGCTTAGTTTAGGATCAGATGGTACTGTGTATGTCCGTGGATATTATAATCAAAATTTTGATTAAAATTTTGGTTTTTTTTTTTACTATTTTTCACACACCTACATTCACTTACGTTACTTTAAGTAACGACAGGACAATTTTATTTAATACTACTTTCAATGAAACGGACGTAAACCGTTTTCTGTAGTAAAAATAGTATTTTTATCCTAAATGCATAGTTTTAATTTATTTACTACATAATAAGAGACAAAGCATAAGAAATTACGTAAGGTACGATTCTCTTAAAATTGGCAGGTCACAGCCGCCCCTTCTCATTCCAATGGTGAAGAGTCTGGTCGACCACGAAGGTTTTAAGGACGATTCTTTCCTCAGCCAGCACATACACACGCTCGACAGGGAGTTCGATCACTGGATAAGCAACCACACGGTGGAAGTCGAGCACGACAATCAGAAGTGAGTGTTTGGATGTTCTTTTAAGTCACCAGGATACCAGATACCAAAATTTTATGTCTGATATCTATCGCTAAAAATTATGAATTCTACTTTAAAACAATACTTTAAAATGCACTACTTTTGAACGCGGCCCGCGAACCTATTTGCATGCTAAAGTTTGGCCCACAACATGTCAAAAGTTAGCCCATACCTGATTTATACTGATATATAACATATATTAATATATATTATTTATACTGTGTGAATCTCTGTGCACGCCAATGGGTTCATTATGATTTTAGGTCGTTAACCTTTAACGTATTTCGTGCTGAAATCACACCGGTCTTATCAATGTAGGGATTATGTCTGTTTGGAAACTCAATACTGTATGAGAATTCCCGTAATCCGGTACTTGATATTCTAGATTGTGTGTCTTATAAGTACATCAATGCGCGGAAGATTCTGTATCATATATGGATGGTTTTAGTATAAATAATCAAGTGATGCTTATGATAAAATAGCTTTTGTCCGTGGTTCCGCCCGTGTAGACATAAAATGAATATTTTTTTTTTAATAGGATTTGCATAAAACCCGTTCTGATTGAGCTTTTGCATTCCAAAAAGACTAACTATGCCGAATTTGAAGACAATCGGACTTATAGTTTAGGAGATCTCGTGATGAATCGGTTAGTGATAGTTTGCTTCTTAACTTTTGCCCACAGCTCCACCTGCATAGATATAAAATTTGTTTTTTCATAGGATTTGCTTAAAATCCGTTCATAGTGAGCACTAAGTTCTCAAGTTTCTCGGACCTATAGTTACGGAGATCTCATAAAATAATGAATTTTTTTCCCGGATAGGATTTGCGTAAAATCCGTTCTTAGGGAGTGTTTAATCCCAAAAAGAATAACTATGCCGAATTTGAAGTCAATCGGACTTATAGTTTCGGAGATCTCGTGATGAGTTAATCAACCAGTGATATTTCAATTATTCACGTTTAGATAAACATGTATTAAGTATGTAACTATTTGTGTTTGTAACAAACGTCTTTGAATGTTTGTAGGTACAAGCTCATGAGATACGTGGACCAGTCTCAAGGCCCCAGGCCGGAGAGTTACAAAGAAGACATAGACTGCGCTAAGTAAGTTCACGTGTTTATTACTAATTTCATCATACGTGTAACGCTTTTTCGCCGATTACCTAACTAACTTTAACTAAACTAACCTAACCGTGGTTAGTACCGAGCATACACTGAGCATGCAATTTTCTTACGAGTATTGTGAAATATCACTATTGAAATGACATTACCAAATACATTCAATATATGTGATAAGTATATTTCGTATTTAAAGTACATATTTAATGAACCCACTAATGATGACATACCTCCCACCATTTTTCTATTTAAAATTATAGAAATTAAACCTCAAACAATACGATGATGGCCACCGTCAGAATTTTGCACGAGTGTATCTTTGTCACCAGACATGATCATTAATGATGGTGATGTATCCACAAAACCGGCGAGGCTACACAAAACCGAAGATAAAAACAGTTGATCATACCTCTTCTTATCGATCTGGTATCTTTCTTCTTTCAGATCTGATATGTGAATAGCACGGCGCTATGAATCTATAAAAGTGAATTACATACATTAGAAATCGATAAATTGCGGCACTATTTATGGATCACTATGAAAGTAATTTAAGTAGTCATTTTAGTGGAAAAGTTAATCTATCAACTTTGTTGTATCTCGCCACGAGGTGGCGCTGCATTTCATTAACTTTACTCCGTTCAACCGATCAGCGCGAAAATTGGTGTTCATAAGTATTTGAACGTGAAGAATATATTTGTGCTATCCATTCTGCTATAATTCGCCATTAGGTGGTTCTGCGGCGCATCAACTTTTGCACCGTTCTATTGATCGCCATGAAAATTATATTTAGAATATTTTATTTGAACATGGCCAACATTTTTGCACTATCCTTATTTCGACTTAGACGTACATGTTAACAACGGGCATCCGGGCTCAATATAAAAAATAAAGTATATAATTCATTCTATATACACGCGAGCAGAGCAGCGGACATATATTTATTAGCACGCCACCTACCGGAAAGTATAGAACGACGTACGCCGGAACAGCTAGTAGAGTATATTATTTATGGTTATATCGTTTTGGTTGTTCAGATGTCGATATTTTTGGATTCTATACGCGGCTCTGAATATAGAATGAATGAACGATGGTAATATATTACTTTTTGTCCAAGTTCAACAAACAACAGTAATTAAAATGCTGAATACATAGTGCAATATGAATAGAATACAAAAAGACTATGTTCATCATGCCACAGTACTTTGACTATTAAAAAAAATACTATTTCAGGAAATTAACCTTTTCTATGACAATGTACCTCCCCATTGATCAATACATGCGATGAATTTGTACAACTGCCGTGTCTGTATATCGAAAATATTTACCAAAAAGTGAATGCGGGTGATTAGGGAGTGTAATAAATAACAATAAGGCTCTTTTCAAAAAGTTTGTCCATTTGTTGGTCTGTTCGAACACTTCAAAACTACCAAACGGATTTTCATAGGATTTTCACAGGTGACTCAAGGGTAGCTTAAAATAACGTATAGATTCTATTTCAATATTATGTTCATCTCGATTTCAGTTCAGCTTGCGATTCCAATCTTGTTCTCGCTCTCGATTCTGATTCTAGTTCCACCAGCGATTCAATTTCGATCAAATTATTCAAATTTTAAGGTTTCTAAAATTTTTATGCATGAACCTAAGATATTTTTAGTACATTTTCCTATCTCTAACCCTATAGCTCCTCTATCTTCTAGTGAAAATCGTATCAAGACCGATTCAGCTATTGCGATGAGTATTACCCTAAAGAAACAGACACAGATAATTTTCTTTTAAAAGTGTTACTTGCACATTGCTAACATATAAATAACCTTACAATCTTAAAAAAAATTGGGAAAGTGCAAATAGGACTTGTGTCTTGAGGATTCCGTACAAATTTAATTATGTATGTGAATATCTCGTCCATCAAGAATCTCGACGATTTATGTCTGTTTTCGATATCGATACAGGCGAGATATCCCAAGAATTATGAATTATGAAAATTTATCTGAAATACTTGAATGTTTGGAAATCTTAAATTTTTATAGTAAAGTTGAGAAATATTCTCCCATACATCTGTATACATCACGGTTTATAAGCCAACTGCAGATGTCAGTACATAACCGTCAGTACAAAGCAAAAAAAAAAAAAAAAAAATGTATAAATCAAGCACGTTTTGCCAAATTTCATTAATGTGTTTGAACGGAAAACACATTCATATTTTGATATATTTGCACATGTTGAAATACATCACAAAAAGGACCTCGTTAACTTAACAGTAATAATATAAACAGACGCCTATTACCCGGAACGCTCGGCAGAGACTAGATTTCCTCATGGACGATCTTTGCATATCTTTTGTTTCACTGACATCCATCAATCTTCTCATGCATCCCGAAACCCATCAGCTTCGAATGCTGAAAATTTAGCCCTTTTTTTTATGGCCCTAACATGATTTGCATAGGATCGGGGTGACCCTTACAAATTTTTCCACCACACACACATTCGCTTTATAGATTTGTTTTGTCAGTCTACCTTCATTCAGCATCTTTCCAGATGGCGAAACCACCGGTTCACTTAAATATTTGATATTAATTTCAACTTGACACCTCTCAATTCAATTAAATTTTAAGTATATACATGATATCAAATCAAATGTAAACACTGCATATATTTATCTTTATTTCAGATGCTTACTATATTTTCAATTATAACCTTTATTGGTCAATGATGATTGCGGAAACCATGGGGAAGATTACTGCCGAATTATTTCACTAGAGGACTATAGATAGAAAATACATTTTAAATAAATGCACTGTATTATATACTCCATTTAATAGTGTTTTATTTTAGTTTATAATAATTACCTTGGATAACTCTATATAATTACTCTAAATGGCATGACAGACGCAGCGGTGGCGCCTCTAGCGGAATAATGTTACAGCTGTTCGCCTCACGGTTTCAAGTTACATTTGTTATCGCTACATCGCAACATATCGGGTGGTTAACAAACAAAAATAAACATGGCGCGTTTAATTTCCAGGCATTTCGACAGCAATGAAAAGAAAGAAGAACTCTATGCTGAACTAAAGGCGGCTGCGGAGTCCGGCTGGGATTTCTCCTCTAGATGGTTCATACTGAATGGAACGAACAAAGGTAAAGAAACGTGAATGTTGTGATTGTAAAACTTCTTAAGTTTTCATAGCAAACAAAAAAGAAAGTTCCTTGGTAAGCCCTTCGGGATTCACCTGCATCTGTTAAAATTTGTATATAAAGACACGAACACGCCAATAGTCTGCATTAATGTGTAGGCGTATACAAATCGTAAAAACTACCTATCTTTCAACCTGCGTAGACAAGTAAATAATCTAATACGCAATATCTTCATGAATTTCTACTCGTCGTTTATTAGAACTGTTCTGCAATAACTATGACTCGATCAAAATATACATCGCATACACGCACGTGCGCGCGTACACACGCACGCAACCACGTGTAATTTTTTAAGCGGACTACATGTCTTTTTCTATACTCGACTCGTAAACATCAAATGCTTATGGGAACTGTATAAGATTTTTTGTATATTTGTAGTCGGTTTCTACCATCCAACTATTGATTCATATCGTCCCATTATCTTTCTATTTTATATTTTTAATTTTTATTATTTTCCAATACGAGCTTGCGAGCCACCGGAGATACTCACCAATGCATTGCGGCCTTTTAAATAGGATATCTGATGGATGGAGAAGAAGTGGATTGATGAAGGGGGTTTGTCCACCGGAACTGTCACTCACCGGATGAAAAGCAACAGAAAGCTGTTCTTGACGTCTGTATTCTGTGATAGTGTGGTACCTCACCGTTTGCGCGGCTCCAGGTTCATGCTTCAACCAAGTTGACTACAGCATGTCTGCCACTATTTCAGGCTGAGAAAGCTTAAATCTCAATGTGCCTTATTTTTTAATTATTGACATGGTATACAATGTCCTTGAATATACTATTCAACTACTCACGTGACTTTTGCACCAAATTATGTTTTTCTTATAAACAGTATAGCTTATACACTAAACCAAAATATTGTCTTTCAAATGTTTATGTTCTGTTATATGCATTATAAGCTGACACAAATTATTAAATTCCCGCTAAGAAAATTGAAAATTTTCTAAAATTTTCGAGTAGTTATTGGTTTCACCCCATTTTGGAAAAATCGAGTTCTCATCAGATCTCGACGTTCTGAGGGTCTAAGAAGCTTCCCTGATCATCCCTGAGATGACGTCCGTATGTCTGTGTGGATGTGTGTGTGTGTGTGTGTGTGTGTGTGTATGTGTGGATGTATGTAAACCTCTTATAACTTTTAAACGGCTTGACCGAATCGAGTCCACTAAACGGGGTTCCAAAGAGTTTCACCAAACTTAAATGTCCTGAAAATTTGGGTCGTTTTGGACCTGTAGATTTTGAGAAATTTTCAAAAAACTAAGAAAAAAAATTTTTTTTAAAGTGTTTTTTTCAAAATAACTTTAAAATGGCTTGACCGATGAACTCCAAAATCTAATCAGCTCTTAACCTATTAAAAACACGTCGATTGCCGCAAACCGGGTCAAAATCCGCTGATTCGTTTGCGAGAAATCGTTGTCGAAAGAAATCGAAACAAACCGTTTTTTTGAAATAACTACGAAAGTAATAAAATTAGCGAGAAGTTGCAGAGTTGGCCTTTAGGGTCAATTTTTTTTTTTATTGCAAACGTAGTTGTTATATTATTTCCGTTATGTAATACATTATAATAATAAATAATGTAATCTTCTTTTCAGGCAACCTAACAAATTTAAAGACCAGATCAATAATACCCGTCGACTTAAACGCCATCATGTGTTGGAACGCTCAACTGATGACCGAATTTCATGAACGATTGGGCAACAACGAAAAGGCATCCTACTACAGAGACATACATACCAGAATGCTGGAAGCTATAGACAAGGTATGTCACGTTGCTAAACGTCCTACTTTATATTGTACGTTCAACGCAGCGTGTAAACAACTTTTGGGCGTCTCATGAGCTGTAGTTGTAAATGTGGAGCACAACAGATATATGCATACGCGTAATTCTTAGCGACAGTCACGATGGATCGGTTGCGATATTGGCAGGTGCAATGGCGCACCGCAGCAGGTCGAGGCAAGCGGCAAACCGTGTCTGTTTCTACAAACTTTAGCGCAACGAGATCCGATATTCGTCTACTAGAATTGAATTTCGGTTCTCTAGATCTAAGAAGATACATGTATGGGATTCATATTAGCTTATGAATTGTCACGTGATCCAGAACAGCGAAAGTTGAAATTTCTCAGGCAAATATCGGACACCTTACAGCATTTGTAGAAATAGAAAGTATTAGCCCCTTGTCTCGGCTTGCTGGACACGCGCGGCGCGGTGATGATGAGATGAATAAAATTATCAAGTACAACTTACCCCGGTAGTTTGTACTGTACCGGATGATCCTGTCGAAGTTTATGTCAAACAATGTATCCGTTTTTTTACTTTCTCGAAACCCGCTTAAAATAAACATAAAAACCGGTTTAATCATTAAATAATATGGTTCGCTTCCTGATGTTATCAACTGATCGAAATGCTCTTATCAACATCTTTCTTTTTTGGAGTATTTGTAAAAACAAGAAAAAGCCAATCTTAAAGGACGTAGTTTTTTAATTTTCATAATAGATTGACCATGACTCGAGTGACAGCGCACCTGGCGAAATTTTTAGAAGCATTCTCGGTGGACTTTGAATTGCTGCGGGTTTCCCTCCGCATTCTCCTTGTAGTGAAATCGTATCACTACTGTATTTCACACCTGTAAAACTTCTAAGATAAGGTGCGATTAACACTTATAAGATCTTCGTTTGTCGAAAAATGTACCCTATTTATTTATTTATTTCTTAAAATAAATATTTCTTAATTTTGAAGGTATAAATTGTGTTCTTAAATTATATATTCCAGACAATCCTTTTGCATAATAATTATGCATATTAAAACATTTAAACTTGTAACAGATATGAGAATACTATATAGTTTATGCTGTGTGAATAAATATTTTTTTTATAATATATATCATATTAAGTTGACTTAATATGGGTAATGTTTATGTTAGATAAGAAAAAATAATAAACAGTAATTAGGACAGTCGCAAATGCATGTCAATATTAAAAACAGGTACTCTGGCACGAGGACGTCGGCGTCTGGTTGGACTTCAACTTGGAGAGCGGAAGGAGCAGAGACTACTTTTACCCCTCCAATGTCGCCCCTCTATGGACTGGATGTTACCATAAATCTAAAAATGATTATTATGTCTCTAGAGTTATAAATTATCTGGACAAAGTTAAGGTATGTTACATAATATACAGATTATTTTTTTTTGTTTCTTAAATGACAAAAAATACTTTATATAATGACAAAGAAAATGGATCAGCCATGATCGAATAAGCAATATAGACAAGCAATTAACATTGTTCATGTTTCATTTGGGTCGGAGAAGTTTTAAAAATACTATTTTCGGTACATGGAATTTGTGACAATATTAATTTTAATGGCGCCTTTTTAAATGGTTTTAAATCAATAACAGTCCGTCTAAGTTACCTCTTATTTCTCAAATATTTAAACGATAATAACAATAATGAACTCCTTTGCACCTAAACTTTGAATTCATAATATATTTTTATTACCTAGGTGGATATATTCGAAGGTGGTATACCTACCACCTTTGAGCATTCCGGTGAGCAGTGGGACTACCCCAACGCCTGGCCTCCGCTACAGTATATGGTGGTGATGGGGTTGGCGGATACGGGCCAACCCGAAGCGATGAGGTTAGCCTACGAAATAGCAACCAAATGGGTCCGTTCGAACTTCGAAGTATGGAAGGAGAAATCCGCTATGTTGGAAAAGGTGAGATTTTTCTGTTTCAAAGCATAAGTCGACTTGTGTGTATAATTTATACCATCTAAGTGTTTTTATTCTCCAACAGATCGCGTTTATTTAAAATAATTTAATTTTACAACTAATCCATTATTTTTTTTTAAATGAGCAGTAGTTCTTTAAATATGAAAAATAAGTTCATATGTATATATTTTCAATTCAGGAGATACTGGCTCATGGGCAGCAGTGATAATATAAATTTTACGACAATTATTAGAAGAAAAAAAGGAAAAATCCTAACGTTACCTGACTTTCCATCAGAATCATTAAATGCGTAGAGCTCTAGTAGTAGGCAAAGAATCAAAATACCCTCTCAGAGGATGCTCATGCCTTACAGTGGGATGTTTATATATTAACCGTATGGTTTGCATGATCGACCAATAATCCACCATTTCTTCTCCGCCATTTTTATTTATTGTTTTTCTTTTCTTTTTCTATTCAAACCAGTACGACGCAACTATATTCGGGGGATACGGCGGAGGTGGCGAGTACGTGGTGCAAACGGGCTTCGGCTGGACTAACGGCGTCATCATGGAGCTGCTGAACAGATATGGGCGTGAGTGTCACACGCACGATATATTTACCAAGGGTGAATGTAATGTAAGGTGTTAAAGAAATATGTTCATTGACTTGTCCGTAACTCCAGTTTTTCCTCCTGTGTACGATAGGTGCCTTCAGTTATTCAAGTATGCAGTCTAATTATGTGTCTTTATTCGAAACGTTTTGATCAAAATACAATAAAAGATTAATGAATTGTATGAAATCATGTTCAAAAGCTTTCAACATCACGTAAATATTAACTCTATAATCTAAATTGAATAAATCCTATGTTCTGAATACTAATTTATGTCAATTATTATGTTTGTTAATATTATTGTATCTATGTAATGGTTCAGTATGTTAGATTTGTGTCAAATCTTATTTTGTGTTATATAAATGCACTCATTTATTTACTCAGCATCAATTTCCAACTAACTGTCTTAACACATGCTTACTCATATAAGCCAATACAAGAATCAATAAGGAAGCTAATAAACGCTATTGATGCACGACATGCTATTGATGACAAGTCTGAACATTTTTCTTTTAATGACAACTGCATTGTTGTCACAAGCAACACGTGAGAATGCATAAAAAGATTCGTAATTTAAAAAGTATATTACATTCTTTTCACGCCATTTTAATATCTTATTCGAAATATTTCTGGCTTTAACGTAATGTCAAATAAAATGTTAAATGATATTTAATATTTTATGTGGCGCTTTGCTTTAATGTATAATAATGGCTTGATATTGAAACAATTACCAACTTTCAGAATTGTTAGAATATTCTCTGTTATCATAATTTATTTGACAACTTAATATTTCTATAATAGAACTGTCCCTTTTTGTTGGGGTACATATAGAAAATAAGAAAAAAAAAAACAGTAAATGAATAATAAAATTTACCATTGCTTCTAGATGAATATACTGCTAGATGAATATACAGAAAAAAAAATTATTTGATTATTTTTTTAATGTAAAGCTTTAAGTGTTCCGAGTTAAATATTCTTTTTATTATTAACTCATTTTTTTATCATCAAGATTACGCTCTGAATTGGAGGATCACGTAAGTGAAACTCGATAAAAATATTTATTTTTTTAGTGAAAAATATTAATTTATATCGCTCTAAAAATCGAACTTACTAGGTAAATTAACCGTAAATAATATAATCCAAACACCAAGGCTATCGCTGCTTACCCATTGCATATTACACTACTAACAAAACTTATTTATTATTAATTTAAACTTTCTTCATGGTTTCGCTGTAATTGTCACATCCAAATTTTACTAAAACATTTATCATGCAATACATCACATTTCTACATTTTATTTTTTCAATTTTTTTCTGAAAAATAATAATATAATTTCATGTTTCATAATTCCTCCTCGCTTCACACGACCAAAAGTTCGCCCAATAGGTATGTCAATGCTTTTTTTAATCATATATATTATTTCATATGCAATTGGAGTTTTAAAAATATACTAGATTCTCTTGTACATTAAAGTATTTGACTTACCAAATCTTTTTCATTATTAAATAGCAGTTTAAAAATCAAAATGATTCTACCATATCCAATCTAGTACATTTTTAATATTTCATTTCGCTAATAAGACTATAACATTTTTTATTTTTATTGCTCATTGTCCTGCATGCTCTTAAGTCGTATATCACTTGTGATATCAGAAGAATGACAATTTGTACAGTAACTTAGTTTTTTTTTGTTTATCATATTTAGCTCGTTGTACATTCACGAATATCGTCAATATGCGCTTGGCGCGCATATCTTAATTTTCCTGACATGCACCGTTATATACAGTTCGGCCTAAACTAGGAAAAGATTACCAACTCAAAGATTCCCTATGAAAATAATTGACCAATAGGTATAAGTTAGTTCCATAAACATGCCATTTTACTAATTAGAATATGCTTTACATAGCTTGAAAGCTAGTTGGGGCAAAATTCTGAGAAAAATATTTTTTTCTAAGAATTTAAATATCACAGCTTCATATGGCTTTTATTGGGTGGAAATTTAAAATTCTCTACCAATAAAAATTTTTAAATTAGTAAATAATGGGCAAACGGATTTTTAAAACTGAAATTTTGAAACAGTGATACTCTGTCATTTCACACTTTTTACAATTTCATTGGGTACATGTTATAAATTTCTGATATGTCTAGTGTTTGATAGTTTTATTTTAAACTTTCATCTATATTCATTAAAATGACAACATATATGGGTTTCGGTCTAGCAACATTTTTATACGTCAATTTTCATAGCCTTTCCTTAGTGTTTGGTTCTACAGCAACATATGTAGGTATTCCTCTGATTATCTACGTACATATACATACATAATTTTATGCCTACGTCATGGGTTACAATAAACTTTATATATCATGAAGATAGTTGGTAGTTGTGAAAGTTTATTTACAGCAAATATTTACACTGCATTTTCAACTCGCTTCTTAAATATAACAATATTTAATTTTTAAGTAGTATAAAATGCTAGAAGCTCCTCGTCCGCTAACTCCATTTTAGTGCCAATGTAAGTATTGTTATCGACAGAAAAATAGAAATTATATCTAAATATTCGTCAAACGTACTAAAAACGCGAGTTGAAAACATAATTTTCCCGTAAACAATATAATTTTTCAACTTCGCAGCGAAATGGAGTTAACAGCTCAAAATATTTAGCGCATGAGGAGCTGTTATTTATTTTATTTTTTTAGTATATACTATTATAGTCTTGCATGCGAACGTGGGCCTACGTCGACTAACTCCACATGTCTGTATAAATGGGTATGCATGTGTCGTCTGTACGTGTTTAGATTTGAATAAAATGCCTCTTTTTCTTTCCTTTGGCGTTTTCGTCTTAATTTCAATAACTTGGTTAATCAACTCTCTTCTCGAAGTTTGTTTGATTGAGTAGAATTTGGTGTAGTAGTGTAATAATAGTGTTTAGATATCTCTTAGTTTGTAAGTTACGACACTACGGTGTTTGTGATCATAAAAAAAATATTTTTTTTTTAATTGCTCATGCACCCACCTGATGATGCTTTCAAAAAATCATTGTAACATAGTTTTTAACTTGAAGGAATAAAGGATAACTCGAGCATATGATCAGACAAAAGTAAACTGACACTAGTTAATTTTTATTTTCACATTTTTTTTATTTCCTACCAATTGCCTGACATCGTTTTTAAATGAATAATAACGTTTTTATGTAGATATATGACTGAAAAGGTAGTTTCAATAATTTTTATCTAAAAAATATTAAAGTAATATTGTAAATTACACTTTTTTTCAAAATTTATCAGTTGTGTTTATTATTATAAAACTTCGTTATATTGACACATCGCAGGAATTTTGTATTGCGATCTGTTTTATAGCTCTCATATATCATTTATTGAAGAATTTGAAAACTCTACATAGTGATTTTATGCAATGAGTCCATTTTTACTAGTAATATTACTAAGGAGAATAGTCCATTACATTATTTACTACTCTTTATTGTACATATGGTTCGATAAAAATAGAATTGTTAATAACGATATTGATGTTCTGACAGTCTACTTAAATAATGATGTTTCTAAATAATATATCAAATTCATTTTATATCTGAATATATCGCTTAAAATTCTAATGGGCTTAATTATTTCATACGAATAGGACCGCGGGAAAGAATTGTAAGAAATAAGTTTGATACAGGGTTTAATATATTGTAAAGTGTCATACTATCCTTTATCCGTTACACTTTAATAAATTTGGAAATGGTCGATCTTGGACGCCGCATTGGTGACTGCGTGTCACCAATGAGTGTCTAATCGGCGGCAAACCAGCCTAGAGAGACCAGAGGTTAAGCCCTTCAATTTAAAATAAAAGGATTTTGATAGAATGTGAGTCGGCAGTGTAGCGATACAGTCCTTATAGAATGAGTTCTTTTTAATACATAAAATAAACTTAAAATTCTCGTATACATAATATGTCGAATTCCATTGATGAAATTAAGCAATAGATACAAAAGAAACCGACGATTGTCGATCCGAAACCTGCAAAAGAGAGTTGAATCGATATATTTTTTGCCAATGGAGAGGAAAAGTCGCGTAATGCGTTACACACATTCACCGATACCGGAGCGGTACAGTCGATGGTGTCGGTGGGCGTATTTTACGGTGACGGGCGGGTGTCTGCACGTGTGTGGGTTAGTCCGCGTCTCGGCCCGCGTCCGCTCGCGTCCTCACGCGGGTACTACAAGCCGGTGGCCGGTTTGACAGAGACGTTGTCGGCAGTGGACGCGTTCGAAGACTCGCCGACGCACGACGGCGCGGTCGTGGGCGCGCACGTGGGCGCCGGCGGGGTCATGACCGCGCTGCTGGTGATCATCGCGTCCTTCGCCGCCGGAGCCCTAGGGTGAGGTGAGTACGGGAAAAATTTAATTTTGTCAATACCACACCCCTTTAGTGTCAATTGTGGCGTTAAATATTGTCGATTCGTGGTTGTGCGAAATTTTGCATACGAAATGGACAAGTAAGCGTATGGCGCAAACGCGACACAATTGACAGCTGTAAGAAAATGTCAATTCGTCGCATTGTGCTGTGCCTTAAAACAATACTGATTTTGATACAAATTGAGTCTACGTCGATACGACAATGACTCGACTTCTATGACGCTGTCGTGCTAGCGTGATCGGCCACCAGCTCGAAAATCTTTAATCGATATATAATAGTAGGAGCTTCGTTATTTAGCAATGTAATGGAACTGTTGGTTAACCGGCCAAGGCGGGTGACGAACTTCACATCTAGGGTTCCGTACCAACGAACGAAATGCAAATTTCGAACCGAACGGATGTCGTGTATTTTCTTATAAATTTGAGATGTTATAATATAAAATAGTATGGCCACAAACGCAAGTTTGAATGGTGGGCACATATTGTATCAAAATCCGTACAAGTGCCTATACAGGCCGATGATAAAACTATTGGCTAGTGAAAATTGTGTATAAATAAAAAACTTGTTTCCTTTGTGACAAATAATTTTCGTTAAATTCATTTGTCTAGTGCTATGACTGACTTTCTTCAGGTTTTGTAACATAAGGTCTAAAGTTTAGAGTTGGCGAGGTACAACCTAACGATTTGTGGGTGAACCGCAAACCATACACCCCTATGACTCCTTCAATATTAGATAGGGAAAGTTACCCCTATTTTTTTTTTAATATCTTTACATAAATGTATTGCGGTTCATGTAAGACGTCTATCTATATAATTTCGTCACAATAGATGCAAAAATGACTGAATCATAAGGTTATGACGTATAGATGGACGGTCAGACAAACATATAACTTGACGGTCAGACAAACAGACGAAATTATAAGGTTTCCTTTTTTTTTCTTTGGCTGCGGAATCCTAAAAGTGCACTTATTTTTAAATGACTATGTTTTAGAACATAGAACTTAATGGAAATTATTGTTGCAAAATTAGCGTAATATTGATTTTTTACTCTTAAGAATTGGTTTATTTCTTATTTATATAATAACTTCAATGTAAACATCTGTTTTAAAAAAGTCTTGTTTTTTTTTTGTATAACAATTAATTTTTTGTTTCAGATATTAGTTTAACTACTACGACGCAATAGTTTGACGCCACTAAAGTAAGATCATTCCAGATTTTTTTTAATTCCTACATTAGAATAGGTACTTGCGCAATCCAATTTTCAAATATTACAATAATTACAAATCATCGAAGCTTTAAACTCAGTACGTACGAGTAAAAACTCTCATGTAGTCCAGAATCATCATCGTTATCCAAGCCGTGTATTAATAATGAGAACGAGCATAAATGTGCGTGTGAAAGAAATTAAAAGAAAAAGCTACGAAAATATGTCTACTGCCATTAATCTAAAATATTGTGAAATATTAATTTTGCCAAAGTAACCAAATTAACGAAAAGAAAATCAAGTGCAATGGGACGCCCGACAGAAGCGAGGTCTTGTTACGGAGAAAAATTATCTGAAAAATACAAACATAAATTATGCAAATTTAAATACTATGTACATTTGATAGACAAAACGAAGCGGAGGTGAGACAGGGAAATTTCATCCTCTAGTACTTTATATCGCTTACTCGCTTAGACAATGATACCCCTTAGCCAATGGGGAGCTATCTAACTTTCGTCACCGATTTTTATGACGTTTCATTTTTTCTGCTTTAGGCCGCTTATACCAAATGTGCTTTAATAAAACAATTCATTAATTTGTAATGAAAGCGCCATAATCAAAGAAATATTTGAGATTGCATACCTGGAAAAAAATAAGTATAAAAATGTACATTGCTATCTTTGTCGACTGTACAAAAGTAAACGATTTTAAGCAAACTCAGAAAACTGAGTAACGAATAAGTTCTATTTTATTGAAAACTGGCGATAATAACTCGGTGCTTCTCAATAGCACAAAAACACTGAAGGAAGGCTAGTTTAATTTCGATTAAAAACCATTCGGACAATTCGTCCGTCGATTAGGAGCTGACTGAGTGGTTAAGAGCTTTGGAACCGGAAGCCCAAGTGGGGCCCGATTCGAAACCCACCGTGAACAAATCGACCTAGGAGTTCTGAAGTTACTCGCTGCTGAACATCGCCATCGCAATGATGATGACGGACGTCATCATTACTCGCAACCCGCACCGGGCCGACGTGGGCGGCTTAAATCGCTATTGCCGACGGGTACGTCCGACATTACAAACGCAACGCACTTGACCACGCGACCATCGGCGGTAGTAACGGACACCCCGATAACTATCGCTAGTATATATTGAACGACTCCCGATCTTATAAAAGGTCCGACAGGCGTCGGATGGATGGTTGGAAGACCGCCTTGATGCGTGTGTGTGTGTGTGTGTGTGTGTGTGTGTGTGTGTGTGTGTGTGTGTGTGTGTGTGTGCGCGTGTGTGTGTGCGCGTGTGCGTGTGTGCGTGTGCGTGTGTGTGTGTGTGTGTGTTGATGTGTTTATTTTGTTTAATAATTATAACTCTCCAATAACGTTTTCGAGGGTAGGAGAAAGTAAGTTTTTCTTTTTAATTTAATAATATGGAAATGGATCGCGCAAGTACCATGGGCCTGTTGAAGGTACTTTTAAACCATATTTCTTCTATGTTAAAATAAGTATGTCATATATTTTTATTTAAATATTACTTTTATTTAAATATTGCATGTATGTTTTGTAGCATCTATACTATTAAATGGCGTGAAGTGATAAATTAATGCTTATTATTGTTTAAATATGGCTACATCTATTTTTTTACAACATAATAATGTATGCTTTTAATAAAAAAACGTATATTTTTCATTAATGTTAACTTTTTGTTATAAATTACAAAAATAATAGTGTATGTCATATACTTTTCAAATAATTAATGTAATTTATCACTTACATAGCATTTTCATTTACATTGGTTATTTGACTATCTAATATACTAATATTATATGTAGTTAAATAGTGAGTTTAATAATAACAAAATATTGTATATTTGTTAGTACCAGAAGAATTGATGAACTTATATGGTACGTAGTATCTGTTTTAATTTAACAAATGTAATTCGAATAAATAAATTATTATGTGATTAATATTTTACAAACTTATTCTCCTTAATTTCTTTCATTTTAAAGTATTTAAAAATTGAAGAGATTTTTTTTCGTTATGTATTTTCATTTATGGAAACACCTAATGACAAATACTATAAGACCGGAAAAGGATAAAATAAGCAATATCAAAATCATAAATGCGTTTTTATTAATAAAGAAACATCAACATAGTTATCACGTACAATGAATATTTAATAACAAACACGAAATTCCTTAATTTAAGCATAATTTTATAATCGACTAGGTAGTAACAAACAATTGTAGAAATATCGTTTGAAAGAATTATCTCGTTACTTACGAGTGATGGAAAGGCTGATATTTATTTTCTTGCCGAAAACTAATGCATTTATTGAAATTAAATAATATACAAAGGAAAATTATAAATGATATTTCGAAATGCCCTTTTGAATATATTTACCGTTACGAGACGCGCGCCACCTATTATAAGTTAATTGTACTATAGATATAGAATTGCAGTAATGCCCTATCAAATAAATTTGCCGGAACTACACGCGCGCCACCTATTACAAGTCAATTGTACTACACCTATATACGAAGTTTTATCGCAATCGGATGAATGGTTTCATACATCATTCTTCATTTTTATATATCAGATAATGACAAATTCGCTATCGTTTGCCCTATAGGGCTTAACACAAGGAAATATAATAACTAAAGGCAGCTCAATCCTCGCCGTCAAGGTCGGTGGTGACTTCATTACATCAAGAGCGCGGAGACGTACCTAACCGACTCCACGGCCGGATTGCGCCGGCACGGAATACCGTTAACTGGGTAATACGTCTGCACGACTTCCTCTCGATCCTTCGTACATCCGTTGTCGCTGTCGGGGCAGAATATATATGGATACATCTTATCAATGTACCGGCTGGATACGACCGTTTGTAAAAACGTAGCGGCCGGTAAAAAGTTAAACTTTGTTCAGTAGATATTTCGTTGTTATAATTTCTGCTTTGATAACACTGGCTCAATGTAGTTTGCCATGTATGCATTGAAGCGATTAACGTAGATGATCGTTTATTATGACAAATAAATTTTGTTGGTATTAAAACACTATATTAAGTTGGACATTTATTATAACACTACTCATGTTTACCTGTTTGGCGTACGATAATAATATTCTGATATATTTGTAATTAATATTATGCTTATTAATTAATATAATATAATGTTTATAATGATAAAATATCTTTATATCTTGAAAGTTTAAAACTGTTTAAATTTTCGTACCGGATCGCCTATAGTAAAACGAACGGAAACCATAATTATTATGGATGTTCAATTTCAGAATTACGTTTTTTGCTTCATGTTTGTTACTTATTTTCATGAAGGCTGTATGCAAAGTACAACGATAGGCTTCGAATCTTCATTCATGCGATGAAATGAGAGATGATCGAACCATCATCGTCGGTGTTCAGCCACAGTGACCTCTAGTTATACCTTTGAGTATTATCGTTCATAATATCTTTAATTTTCGTTCACGGCTTTTACGCATCCGTTTAAAAAAACACCACTTTTCTTCATAGTGAATACGTAAGCTTACAGCTCACGTCTACAATAGACATAATAATATCTCTATGTTTACTAAAAATAGCTTTGTAGAGCTACTAGCTACGCCCCTCGGTTTCACCCGCGTGGTGATGGAAAATTGTGATAATGATATAGAAAGCGTTTTATTGTTTTGTCAATTTTTCAATGTTTTTCTATTATTTTGCTATTCGGGACGGAGACAAATCCGACAAATTAAAAATGAAAATCGTTCCAGCTATTCTCCAGTTATAAGTGTTCGAACAATTATATTGTGTAATGTATTTAAGTTGGAACTAAGTATTTTTTAAGATGAACTCGCTAATATGTATTATAGGTATTATAAACGCCATCGTTTGTAAGGATAGATAGGTACGGAAGTATATGATGATTGATGGTAGTGCAAAAGTTATAGGTAGCTACTGCAATATACTCCTATAAACTATGTTCAACGATTTATTTTGATTTGTATAAACATGCATATTTTGCGATTTAGAAACGCGTGAGCAAGCCACGTAGAGTTGGCCGTGGGAAAAACATTGCGTGCTCAAATATATGCCTGCTACCTTTATGGTCTGACCCTGCCGCCGGACCGCACCATAATATCGCGCACTCGCTTGTCTATCGTCATAACTATTCAAATATTTGTCCAAATGGTGTAGTGTAAAAGACAAAGTTTATTTACATTAAACACAAGATGCAATAAAAGTATTTATTTTTATATAAGGTTCAATTTGTTACAACCGAATGTGCGTTAGAAATAAATTATCAATTATTATTGTATTTATGGTTCACTATTTAGGCGATAATGGCTTACACATAAAAGATAGATATATGCTGTCACGGGCTTTTTTTTAGAACTATTTAAGATAAACATTTCCATTATACATTATATACGGGTAATTCCAACGGTTTTTGCGGCGCACGCCAGAATAGCTCGCAGATGACAGATTTTTTCCTACTTACCTGACACTTAACGTTATATTTTGGATAATCACACTATATTTTTATAAATTATAGCCTGTGTTATTCTGATGTGTAAGCTATATTTTATTGTTCAGTGTCATCTAAATCCATTCAGTAGTTTTTGCGTGATAGAGCAACAAACATCCATCCATTCATACATAATATTAGAGTTTTTAGGGCTCCGTAGTCAACAAGGAACCCTTATAGTTTCATTTTCTCCGTCCGCCTGTCTACCCGCGACTTAACTCGTAGACTCAGACTCGGGTTGTGATTTAACATAGGGTATACATATTAATCACGCCGACAAAGTCGTGGAATAAAAAACTTCTACCCACTCTTCTACCCAATCTTCGAAAAAAAACTTCTACCCACACGTAAAGTGGCGATGATTTTTTAAAGTTTTATTTTTTTAGCTATTTTAGGACGAACAAATCAGATTGTGTTTTAATAAGTTGAGAAAGTTGCGCGCGCCGATATAAGTCCACATGAGATTAGTTTCGTGAGAATTAGAAAGCCCGACGCGCATGCGTGTACTCTATTTCAGTTAGGCACGTGTTGCGTGTCGTTTAAAATAAATAATATCGTAGACAGATATAGAGTCGTAATAAAATAAATATATATTCATATCCACGAAATTTTATGTACATAACTTATATTTTACATCGACACGCACTTGCCGGTATTTTTTTTCTTTTCAAAATCCGGTCACTAATTCTATCAAGATAAAAACTTGATGTCGATCCATTTTATAGGTAGGTATGCTTATTTATAGGTATGTATAAATAACGTATAAAATATGTCTCCTCCATGCAGTACGCGAACACTCGCCGTATCTCGGCGGCATCGATTATCCATTGAGGACTCAGCGGCTGCGCAGGCGCCGTTCATTCTCCGTCCTTTGATATTCAAACGTCTCGTCTCCTTCTTAATGTTGCCAGAATAAACAATTACTTCTACCACATGGTTGCGGTTATTCACATAAATATTATAAAGTATACATTGTTGTATACATCACTAGATATTAGTAGACATACGTGAAAAAGATTATCTCTATTTTAAGGATCTGAATATCATATATGAGAAGAAATAATGCTTTTTTTTCATTTGGTGGTTCATTACTTAAAAACTAGGAAGTTATCCAATGTTTTTCGATGTGAGCGTGAATATAATGTGTTTTTTAATGCTCGATCTTTTTACGCCATGCGTATGCGCATTAGAATGGAGCTTATCCCTCGGCTATAGACCTCACTGCGAACGATATGCCCTTAAGGAGACTCAGCGAGTAGTTTTCACTCCCTTGCTAAAATACTTCATTGGAGTTCCGCGGGCACTCCATAAAATATTTGTGTTATCTTGAAAATATAGAAATAACTTTACCCAATATATCGATAGCGTATTTGTCGTGCTAAATTAGTTTCATCTGTGTCGTTTAAGTTCAGGTTTTTACTTATATTCTTACGAGTCGAATTCTCGACATATTTATAGGAAACACGCGGTTTTATCAAATTTATTTAATCATTATTTTCAAAATATAAAAAATGTATGCCATTTTAGAATAAGTTTTGTTAAATTATTTTCTTTCTCATAGTTATACTAAATCAGTACAGTTCTATCAGAACGTTACTTGAGCATCAACATTAATTTTTATTTACCTCTTCATTTATTCATATTATTATATATCCATATTAACACTAAGTCCTGTTCTTATACTTGAGTTCTGATGCAGCATGAAATAGCATAGGCCTACAATTTTTTTTTTTTTTGGTACAACTCTGTGCCTATGGTCGATAAAGTAGGTTGTACAATATATTGTCATACGTTATACTCATCAGCTCTAGTTTACCTTCTACCCTCATTTAATTTTTTTCTCGGTCTTTTTCGTAAATTGACATTATTACAATAACATCGATAAAGTTTATGTAGCTATATCATTATGGCTAGTACGTCCAGATGTTGTGTTAAACAATCCTGATACATTTTGTTATGTTTTGTGGTGAATACGTACTAAAAGATCGGCGTAAATCGATAACAGACACTGTGAATCGTGTATAAAAAAAACACCCATATGATGGCCGACTATCGCTGGGGAATCATGCGAGTTTGCCCACCTCAGTCTCGTTCTAGAAAATCACTTAAAAGGCAATTTCTTGATGTTTAATACCAATAAAATATTATTTTTTTCTGAAAACTATATTTTTTACATCTCGGGAACTGGAGCTGATAGAAAAAAAAAAACCGGTAACATTTCTAATATCACCATGTATGACATTAATTAAAATCAGATCTAAAATCCCCAGCACCAAAATCGTTGTAGATCTGTGTAATAAATTTTAAGACCAAGGTGGATGTTGGCTACGATCTGCTCGGAGAACGGCTTGACCTTAAGCAAAATTTTGTACGTAGCCGTTTTAATGGGTACAATTAAAACCATCCTGTTTCAAGGATACATTGATGATAAAAGTTCGAAGTAAAGGTACCTATGTATGATGTTATAAATTCATGATATCGTGAACAAAACAATCTTTTCCCTTTGTGCATGCTTTCATCAAATTTAGCCAAGTCCGAAATTGTTACTTTCAGGATAGTTCCGTATCTTTTAAATGCACAAAATCTGTATATTAATCGTACGAGACGTTTGTAACATACATCAGGAATTTTTAGCGACCGACATATACTAACTCCATACATAATTACATGCACTCGATGATACATCGGTTAAAAGAAGTACAGAGATAATTAGAGACCATAAAAAAAATAATCTACTTGTTAAAATTCGGCGTCACTTTTGTAAAGCTCTTGGTGCGGAACGATAGAAGAACTACATATTTAGTTATTTATGCTATGATATAGACCCTCTCGTCTAACTGGCATATTACAGAATCGACAGCGTAGGGTTCGCGAATAGGGTTCAGCGTGGTATTTCGTAAACCTACAGAACACTTTCAAACCTAAACATAAACCAATCGGAGTCATGGTGAACGCTCGCAGTTTTCAACACAATCACTCGCAATCTGTTGCGCGTTTCGTCATGCGCACGCGCACCGCCCGCTCGATGGCGGATTGCGTGTCGTTTGATTATTTTTGAATTGATCACGTCAACGTGCAGTTTGACGTTTATCCTATAAAGTTTATTTCCATTTCTCCGATATCTTCTTAATTTCCCAGTAATTTGCGACCAAATAATGTAGATTAATGTTTTATTGCATCTTCAACGAGACAGACATACGATGTTACATTTGGCAACCGAATTTAAACACAGAGCAATCGGTGTCTCAACTACAGGCGACCACAGCAGTGGTGGGCACTAACTATTTACGACTACATTTCACATATGAAACCAAATACAAAAATAATGAACTTTTAATCTATAACTAACAGATATTTCGCTAGATTCTATAACATGAACGTGGCATTCAATCGAACATTGTACGGAAAAAATTTCAAAGAAACAATCTAGTTTGTTTGGTGTGTCAAACGTGTTTGTATTCGGAACTAAATTATAATAACATTAATTCTGTATACGTCATAGAATATGTAAATTTTACGCTTCTACGTTATCACATTAAATGCATATACCTGCATTTGATAACATAAATAGAAATCGTGTTATCTTTTCGTGTTTTTATGTTGAACACAATGATCTGATTTCTTCTCCTCTGGTCTCTTGTGAACGCTAGCGGTTCCGTAGTTGAGATCCGTCGTCTTTGGACCAGTGGGTAGTCTATTCGAGTCTCACTACGTTCGAATAGACCAATGAATTCTTAACTTAAGCGAAGTTAAAGTCCCTCGCTCCGCGCCTCGAAGAATACACACATTAAGCCGCTGGTCGCGGACATGTTATTACATTGATGATGACGGTTGTCTAGTATCCTCCAACTTAAAATATTGTAGGGCATGCTTCAACAGTGAAATAATTAAAAGCTGCCACAACAAGGGATTCTTATAAAACCTATTGACGCAGCAACAAACTATTAAAGTGACGTACTGTAAGCGCCTCGCAACCGCATACTAAAATACGCGCGCGTTTGTTTATTTTTAAAGGTCGTGCGCGACAAAACGGTTTTTTCGTTTGAAATTCAAACTAAAATTAATTGTAAAAAATGCAAATGGCATTTTAAAATGTTTGTGTGGATTAGTCTACGTAGACAAGGCTAAAATCGGCCCCGTTTGCGTGTAAAACGTAAATGTCTGTTTATTTAAAGACATATCTTTGATATTTTTTTTCTTTCTTATAAAAGTTAATAAATTATGTAACTAGGCGATTGACAAACTAAAGTTAATAACATTAAAGAGATCACTTTCCCATGCTTAAGATTTTCTGACAAAAATCGAGATTCTCTACCGCCGAAATTTCCAATTCGCCGTTTTGACCAAAAAATCTGAAAACGTTTAATAATTAAATTGTTAAAATAAATGCGACCTAATTCATGCACATATATTTTTTTTTTGTCTACAATTGCAAAATAATTATTTCAACTCTTAAAATTTAATGATCCCCTTAGCGAAGCCGGATCGACGCGTGCACTTGTTAAAAAAAAATATATACGAAGTCTCATTTTAAACGAAGGTCAACAAATCTTCCGTTTACTTTCATAATCCAGCATTACAAATAATGTATATGGCTTCGATAACTCCTACGCGGTCAAGGCCGTGTCGACTCGCTCGCTACTCTACAAAAAGTTCGTGTTTCAACATCGTCATCTGTAACTTACTGAGTTTTCTGTATACGCACGACTCAGAAGAATATGCAGATCTTGTCACAGAAGAATTATTCAACCTTGTTCCTACCGCTGAATTCCGGTACCGTTCCGCTCGTCGGAAATACCATCATAACCATCTTGACGACCGGCGTTCTACCATCATATCATCGCGGTGTTCGCAATCAACTATGAGGAGAGGATCTTCGAGAAAATAACCTATTTTTCGAATGGCGAGCAATAGCGGTGACTCTCCAGGGAAGTCACCGTCGATGGGCGGCGTTGATCGTCTACTCTTCTAGTCGGCCCCTTTACAATCTTATACAGATACTTTTTAAAAATATTACCCCCCCTCGAATCAAATAGCCGTCAAAGCCATGTATATTCACGACGTTTTTCGCGAAGAGCGGCGCCAGTTCGCCGGCAAGCGCTATCTTCGCCGATTCCTTTCGCTATGGCGAAAACTGGGCCCCAAAAACGTCAGCGATGTCGCTTGTCTGTGTCGCCGTTCACGCCGCGGACTGCAGACGGCGTATGTAATTACGGTGACCTCGCTTTTTATGAAGCTCTTTGTCGGTGAAAAATTCCCGCGCGTTGTTAAAAACAAGTTTGTGCGGTATTGTTTAGTTCCGATGCGATTGAACGTTAAATTAACTTCAGGTAAACATTATCATTAATGGCTTGAACGACATTGTAGTATGTTAGATAGGAAATCTTGAAGTAATCACTGAATATCATCGACACTTGTTGTAATATAAAATAGTCGAATTTGAGATTTGTAACATTTTAACTATATAAATACGATTTAAATAGAGAGCAATTGTAAATTACACCCCTGAAACTAGCATTCCACAAACAACGCGGCCGGACCGCTTCGATTAAATCGATCGGAACATATCACGAAATAGCCCGGTCGTGACCGCGACAGGTCGTGACCACGTTTATAAGAAATATCTTCGTATTAATTCCATTGAAGGGTGAAGTAGTGTGATCGCGAATAATTGCGACAGATCGCACAGGATTGCGACTGTCTGTTGTAACGGCCTTTATTATGGTTTTTCTTGCAAACCCTTGAAATTACAAACATGAATATTTAATTGAACTCCCTAAAAAGTGTACACGTCCAGAATTTTTATTTCACACGCAGAATGAATATAGTACAAAATGCTTACGCCGGCAGTGTTCGACTCGCGCCTGTCCAATTTTCTAAAATGTTATAAATGAAACGACAGACAAGAAGTTGTCTTTATTTGGTCGTAAATACAAAGATATATGTAAATACAATTAACAAAATATTGCATTCTTATTAATTAATAGATATATGCTAAAGATTCTATATACTTAGAGTCATATAGTCATATTTAAATAATTTTATTTTTTGTCTAAAATCACATTAATCCAATGAAAATAAGTAAACTTGTCCGTCACAAGTATATTGTAGCAGCTTAGAATTAAAGTTACAGCTTAAAATTAAAAATTATGCGTATTAAAATTATTGTTTATGAAATTACCTACCTATATCGATCGTTTCAAATCTACAAAACAACACATTTACCAGAAAATATCACATATCTCACAACTGTTATATTTACAAATAGGTTTTATTTAAAAATGTATAATAATCTGTGATTTTCTTCTCCCATAATTAAATTATATTTTAAAACAATAGTGCGACAAAAAAATCCACATATGACAATACACAAGTTGGTAGACCTGCGTTCCATTCAGCACTGAACGCTGTACAGTGAACGCACACCTGACTGCATATCACCTTTACATACAGGGTGCTCCACTTCTACTCGTTCATGGATATTTTAATTGCTCATATTTAATTTGTTGAATAATATTGTATTTGCATTTTACAATCCTATGAAAGTTTTTGCAAAGAGAAGTATGGCTTGCGTCATTTAATCATACATATGACTATTAATCTTCGAGTTAGTGTAATTATTCTTTAGTCTATACAGTAGTTAGCATATAATTTATATTTACGAATTTTAAAAGACATTTGCACTCGATTTTTAGAGACGTTCGTACTTTATTTGACAGAAATAATAATTAAATATTAAACGTTTTTCTAAACTAATACAACCAATGAAGATTTGTGTGTGTGTGTGTGTGTGTGTGTGTGTGTGTGTGTGTGTGTGTGTGTGTATGTGTGTGTGTGCGCATTAATATTTTTAAACGACGTCTGCTCAACATCGAAGCGTTTCTCATTCCCGCAAATCGATAATTATCGATGTCGTATAAATCGCTCCGTTCCCTGGAAATCTCATCGGGTCGTCCGTTCCGCAAGCTGTCGTCGTATCGGTGACGACGACCGACAGGGACTTCCGACCGGAGATCCTTGGTCTGAAAAAAAAATTGGGGTTTGGCCGTGTCCTCGTGACAACCCAGTGTTGATATAGAAGCGATTACATCATCCACTTTCATAGCCTCGATCGCCCCAGCCGCAGGTGCACTGGCGCCGTCGTTGATCTGCTCCGACGCCTTCATTCTTTTACGTCCCTGGCAATCATGCAGTGTTTTATGGGTATCCCTAGATTGTTTTTGAGAAGCCCGATTGACGATTGTAGGCCGATATTTCATTATTTGTTACAACTTTTTTCTTCAACTCTATATATTTTCTATAACTATTTCTTACTAATATTTTACATACGCAATTAATAGATTTCGACAAGAACTGACGATTGAAACTCAAACTAAAATCGTAACCTCCCCAAGTCAAAATTTATATTAATAAAAAATTTTGTGACGCAGCAAAATGACCTCGAAATATCGGCTCTTCCCCCTCCGCTGCGAGTAATCTTCACAGTCCTCACTAAACGTAACAAATTCTTGGATCCTTTATCTGTCGAGTGGTGTAATTAAATTTTGGATGTAGATGATAGATATGAGCTGCAGCATCAAAGTATATCCCCCAGTTTTGCTATCATCAGCTTTCCGAATTGCCTCCCAGTACGACGTATTCACGTCAGAAAGGTCGTGGGAGGGTGTAAATTCAGCAGGGAGAAGATTTCAGGTAGACCGTACTTTTTATGCATCCTCATAACGTGACAAGCGAACGAGCAGCCTGTATACTCTCGACGTCCGACGCCGCGTTGCGTCCGCGCCGCTTTTTCTCCCGTTCGGTTAATTTCAAAGCCCCATCCGCGCGCCGAGGTCGCGGTGCGTTATTTTTATCTCGTTTACTATTGTTCTACTGAATACTATCATTTATCTATTTTTTTTTTCATCCGACCGGCACTACACGGACGAGCGCGATCTGTCTGCTTGCTTTTGAATCGAGGGCTCGTGTATTGTATGTATACAGTTGTCGAGTTATAATATTCTAAATTATTTAGAAATATTCTAAATTAACTCTCGATATTGCTTTATCCAAATTACACAACGGCACTGAAATTCACAACCCGCACAGTTCCCAGTATGATGATTATTTCATTATTGAATGTAATTTTGAAAAATACTTGTCTAACTTAACATAATTACGTGTATCGACAATAATTGACTTTTGCTAATCCGATAGTTGTAGTGTTCAAATCCGAACCGTAGGCGATTCGTCCAACCGGTTTTTAACTAAAGCCATTTTGAAGCAGTCGTTCTGCGTCTTGGGGACGCCTCAAGCCATCGGTTCGGGACCTAAAGAAAATTATCCAGACTCCGATTATTCGTGCATTAAATCTTAAGTCAACATTAGGGCTGCGATAATTCGAATTAAATAAACATAGCCCAAATTAAATAAGTCGGCCCTATTGCATTGCGTTCCGTGAATTAACTGTTGGATAAGATTTCTTTTGCGTGCTTTTTCTCAACAAATGCATTCATTTATGAAATTTTATTCATAATTTCTGCGTAGATGCGATGTATTGAGAAGCTTAACCTGGTTATTCTTGTTTATGATTCTTTTATAACATTAATGTATGCTACAGAAAGATTTTATATAAAAAATACGGGTATGTCTGTATGTAGCTTTATTTTACATAACATAATAAAAAACAAAAATATTTTTTATGCAATGTTTATTATTAAATGTAGTTTAGATACAACAGAACTTTTTTTTGTAAAAAATACTATGAAATTAAATACTACGAAATTAAAACGAGCTAGTTATTAACGGATAGTTTACTTTTTTTACCGCCCTGTACTTTTAACACAATACAGCTTGAAACAGAGCGTCGTGACGGCGCACTATGACGGAGAAGTATCACGAGTCCGTTTGACGCTAGACGCACAGTTTTTTCCGATTCATTCACGTACGCGAATGGTATGAAGCTTCGCTCGAATTAATAATTGAAATGGACATATATATGAAGGTTCTAATATTAGATTTAAATGTTACTAGTCGATAAGTGCAAATAATTCGTACGAGTTAAATAAACATGTACATATATTTATTTGTAGTCTTTAGCTGTGATGTTAACCTTCAAAATGATGTCCGACCCATTAATTTTAGTGAAGTATCAAAGCAGATATGATGTATCGATAGACACTTTTGAAAAATATATATAAAATTATTACATTTATAATTAATATTATTGGGAATAATTATAAATGTAATAATTTTATATCTAATTTTATAATCAATATAATCACATATTTTAACTTATATTGATAATACAGCGATAGTCAAACTATGACACGGCATTATTATAGTCAAAATCAATCATATTCAATCATAAAAAATCAATTTCCAGGTAGAATTAACTTACGGAATTTACTTAATTGAGTTTCGAATCAAATCTAAAATTTCTATATCAATTCCACATTAACCTTGAATTTGTTAGAACAATGAAATTATAAAAAAAGGGTAAATCAACAACTGTCCCATCACTATTGTCGGATATATCCGATCTTGACTTTATGAGTACATAAGAAAATCGACGATTTTAATTGACAATAAGGACTTTTTTCAAAATTTTATGTTGTTTCCGGGATTAGATATAAGGTTAACTTATGTATTAGTAACTATATGATCCATTACAATCATATACGCTTTTATTTTTGCTCTTTAATTACGTGAAAATAAAGTATAAATAAAAAAAGTAATAAAAAAACGAAAAAAAAGAGGAATTTATCTGATATATCCGACACTAGCCTTTTTGTCGCAATTTTGTTTGTCGGATATGTCCGACAACGACCATCAAAGGGTTAAAAGAAAACGGCTTGAAACTGATCTGCAATCATTAACTTTTGTTTCATCGAACGTTGCTATAATTAAATAAATTAAACATCATAAGAATAAAAATAAACCTATTTTTGCGCATAAATTTTATTTTTATATATGTCTGCAAGTTCCGACAATTTTTTTTTTCAGATCCTTCTACGTAATCTTTTAAAAATATCAATTTTAAAGGACAGTTTTGTTTACCTTGTCTTTTATTTTCAACTTCAGTCTGCTCGGCATTACAACGGCCATATTATTAAGTGTCATGCGTTTGGCAAATATATCATCGCAAGACGTTTGCGTTCTCAATTCAAGCTGCTGACGTCACAAAATTATGATTACGACGAGGGCCGTGGGGCTTTGCAATTTGTTATCCTCAAGTTTTTTTTTCCTGCTATCGCTGTCACTGTGATGACACAACACCGATGATGCAAAAGTCGATGATACGATACCGATGAATCGAACAGTATCTGTCGTTTCCTAAGAAATAAAATATCGTGGTTGAATTCAGCGTGTATAGGAAAATCTATGTGTGTGTCATTGTCCATTGAAAATGTAGGTCGATTTTAAATTATATATAGATATTTTTTTAAATAATATTTTAGTTAAATAATATCGCTTACTAATATCTATTATATTTGGTTGTTGCATTGCATTGAAAAAGGGAAATGTTTAATTTTAGATGTTAAGTAGAAAATCTTTGTTTTTTATATCATTTATAAACCAACATTCCATAAATATCGATAAAAACCAACTTTATTGAAATAATAGGTTGTGCTTGAAAGCCTGTGTATTAATACTTTGCTGATAAAACAAGACTAAGTACAATTTGATTCGTATTTTACGCAATGACTATTGGCTGTTTTAAGCTACGACCGAGTTCGTAGTTTGCTCGTAACATGCGTACATAAAATATGAGAGACTTGTATAGCATTAATTGAATAATTAAATAAGCTTGAATATTTAAAAGATAATTTTTATCACACGTAAATAAAAGTAAAATCTTTACTTCGCGAAAATATCGTTAATGAACATTAAGACTTATTCACTTCGTTTGTATGATTTCCAACTTGTCTGTGGGAACAGGCCCTAAATTTTACTCTGTAAGCTTTAGGGCCTATTCCCTTACTGTCAAGTACACTTTCAAGTAAGCTGCATATATACATAATAAGCTACACTCGCATACGAGTCACTTTACTTAACACATTGCATCCCACAACCTACAAGTATCATTTACTCGACAAATAAAATACCGGTAAACTATTAGGTTTGACATCTGCCCTGCAGGGCACTAGCCAGTACACGGAAAATAAAATGACCCTTCTCCTATGATCACATGACCGGCTTGTCGTCTCTTAATTGTACTTGGGTCATCCAATTGAATGTGAATTTGACATAGTCCGTACTAATTAATATAACATAATCTAATAGCAATAACTTAATCTGGTCCTGTCTCGTTGTCAATTTCGATCGGCCCTGATATAGATCCCTACAGCACTCCCACTCGCGATCCAGTTCCACCCTCTTCTGGACTGAATCCCAATCGAATTATCCCAGGGAAACCCGCTCTTGCGCCGAAAACAGGCATAGTGCAGCATACTAGTTTTATCGTTAATATTATTTATCATTAATTACATTGTCTGGAGACAATTATGCACTAGCCTAATAATTATATTGAGACATTCATCATTTATGTAACGCGAAGTTGAAATAAACGCCACTAGCAGAAGTATGCGGCGACGTCGACGGCAGACCGACGCAGCCGTTTCACAGCCGACGCGAAAGCCAAGCAAATACTGGGCTAATGTTTACCTTCCGCATGCGCCCGTCCGTCTAGATAATAGCTATTTGATCGCCGTGACGGTCTTATCAAATAATCACGGTTCCCGCCATCGGAACGCAAAGCGACGGCATGTGTTTGTGCAGTCTTGTTCAGAGGTTTGACCTACGTGTCTTTGATTGCACAATGATATCCTAACTATACATTTATACGTTACAATTGCGAAAGTGTGTATGTCGATTCGTCCTATTTTTACACTGCAACAGACAGATGAATCCGTCGTTTTTATATCGAAAAAATTGTATTGTAGTTGAGCGAGTCGATAACGAAACCTTCATACCTCGATTATGCATTGAATGTAACGAACTTCACACTGGACCAGGGATAGAGTTCTCGAGGTATTGTAAGGCCCACAATCGGAAATAAAAAGATTGTGGGAGGGATAGGCTAAGGTAATATAAACTTGATACAACAACAATAAAACTTCAAGGAATTTAGAATTATTAAAATAACGTAATGTAATATATAATATATAGTCATATCTAATATGTAGTCAAATCAAAATATTTAATTACACAGGCAACCTCTCTATAGGAGGGTGCTTGTCTAGCCATATATTTCGATTCAACATAAAGACGACGTAACTCCACTAGGGCTGCGGTGCAAATTTGTTTTATAATACTTACATTTTTTGTTCTATTTCAGTTTAATTCAATTTGAACGATAGATGACACTTATTTATTATTTAATTGATGTTAATCCAGTATGTCTATTCTGAAATTAATACGTTTTTGTCATGAATTAGTATGAACAAAATCATAAGTATTTTAATTTCAGCCGACATATTTATTATGATGTGCTTTTATTTTTTGTTAAAATGACCGCATATTAGTCCAATTTTCAAACACACAAGTAGATTTCTCGACAACCGATCGTTACGATGGACCGACGTGCTAATGCCGGTGCTACCATCTAGCGGGACAGATTAGAACATGACAATGTTAGAAAACTCTTCAGAACACACCTAAGTCTCGTTAGTTTTTTGGTATGTCAAAATGTGTTCCCACTTGACCGAATCACCAATCACCATAGAATTCTCAGAGGTTTAAAGAGCCTATTTATTTATAAGGGTTTAAAGAGTCTGTTTATTTATAGGGGCTTAAACATTCCATCTATTTATAAGAATTTTATTTAATACGTGCTTAAAGAGACTATTTATTTATAAAGAAAGGCTTAAAGAGCCTATTTATTTATACAGGTATAAAAAGTCGTTCATTTTATTCGGTTATCCCTATGCATATACGTTCACGTTAGGCTATTTAGGTATTGTAAAAATCGAATTGTTAATATAAGAATATAAATATTCGCTAACAATGCTAAAAAGACATACTTATAAACACCTATTATAACGCGTTACTTTCTCGCTCCCGCAGGCTGGCGGTGTACCGTAAACGGAAGGAATTCATCGAGGTGAGGTACGGCGAAAACGTCAAGCTGCTGTCGAGGCAGCCCTACACCGAGCTGCGCAGCATCGAAGGGGAGCCGAACCCGCGCCAGCGGTGAGCCGGCGGCGACGGCGCCGGCGCCCCCTCGCGAATGGATGCGGAGACTAGATAAATAGATATATGGATCGTTCTCCACGGACGCTGTTTAGCTGAATTACATGTATATACGTATACGCGTTGTATATGTTTGCGAAATCGCCAATCTCGATACTGTTGTCACTATTTTTTTTTATTGTCGAGATTATAAATATAGTGATGTCTGCTATAAATGTGACGATGGAGAGAGAAATATTATGCCGTTAATTTTGTTAATAATACAAATAAATACTAAGATGGTGTCGAGGTAGATAGTATCAGGGGAATGCCATAACAGAGAGTTGTATGTCGGTTTAAATATGAAATTCGTTTTGACTGGCATGCCCTCTGAAGTCTGGCCTCGCCTTCCCATAAATCTATCGTATCGCATGATCGTAGACAATCGTAAAATATGTAGCGATAACATGTAATGTTCTGTTTATGTCGCTAGTCACGTGATAAATACCTTTCAAAGTTTAACATTTGTATAGAACTAATGCATACAAATCGTGACTCTTGAGCTGATACGTAATTGATACTAGATATTAATCGCATGAAATATTTATGAGGTCGAGGTACTTCTCTATCTCACTCTCTTTCGTATGCGGACGTTCGCCCGTATTTGGGTTTGCTTGCTGCAACACCGCGGCGCTGCTGTGCTCCATGAATTAATTAAATGTCGAAATTATAGATATATATAGAACACGTATTAGTGAACAATTAGAAATTAAAAATGTATTATGTGTACAGAGATGCGATTCTATCGCTTCTGCGGATTGTCGGTTTTATTTGAATGGATGTTGAATTGTAAAATTGTTTCATGAGAATGCAAAAAAATATATTTTTTAATTTTCAGTAAATGTTGCCAGTCATCGCGTCTGTTTGAAAGCCCATGTGTCATTTCCACATAAAGCTGTGAATATATTAACTTGATTTATATATGTTTGCCTCGTATTATTTGTATTGTATAAGATTTAATTGCGACAAAGCGCCATCTCTCGATAAAAAAGTAGAAGTAGGGAGGTTCCTTACATAATATATAATATTTACTCGGAACCCAAGTATATTTATACACTTATCGGGATGTAACCAAATTTGATTATTTGTGATGTACCGAATTTCGTCTTTTCGCCGACAGATGGCATTGTCTAAAATGTAAATTTGACTTGTGTAGACAAACTTAAGGCGAAATTGTCGCATATTCACAATTGGTGTACGATACGATATTAAAGCTCATCATAAATATAGCACATCTTCTTACCACGACGATCGCCAAAAACTTGTCTATGAACGCCTATAACCATCATACACGTATAGGAGTAAGCATTAACGACATAAGTGATAGAACACTCTTCATCAATGACTTATTATAATCGTGTATTATGGAAACGGCGATTAGCCTATACACGGACGCTGTATGGCTATGGCTAACAATCAATCAAAGTTAACTAAAGTTCTTATATACTTATATATTATACGACAGTGAAACTGTTCACAAAAAAAGTCTGTTTTGTTTATGATTGACCAGTTGTGAAATTATAAAATTACAACCATCGAATTGTTCACACCTCGATTCGTTATGAGAACCAGAGACGACTCGGCGTGACGTACAACTCGATTAAACAGTGATTGTTGTTTAAGAAACAACATGTCCATGTTAAATATTTTAGAAACACATTTTGTGTACCGTTTCCATTCTACTGTATCTGTTTTTTTTTAATTACTGCATTTTTTTTCTCTCTTCCTCTACGTCCTCTCCTCTCTGTCATTTTGATACATCATTGCAGTAGAACTAGGAACAGTAACGTTTAACTATCGTTTACGAACATGTAGAAAAGTCGAAAACACATAGACATTTAAAAGTAATTGACAACTGAACATGACTGTTCTTGAATTCGGCTGTGTTTTAGACGTAAATTAAGATTACGTAGGTGTTTTAAATTTTCAATCCTTTTTTGTTTTTTTTTTATGGTACAGTTCACCCATTTAGTTAGCCTTTGGCATGAATCAGGCTGTCACGAATATCCCGAAAGACATCATATTCGTCACACACAGAATCGTTTTATTTGTACAGCATCCATCCGATAGTTTAAACGAAAAGGACAGTGTAACAATGCCCCGTTGATCGACGACGCCGCAAAGTTGAAAGAGCAGCTACCGGCTGAAGGACGATTTTTTTTGTGTTATGTGTTATCATGACACACTAATTGACATGCTAAACTAATTGTTTCTTGTGCGAAATAATTAGTTTAGCAACGTTCCGATTATTGCGAAACAAAAACACTGGCATTTCCCACTAATTTCAATTGTTTCCACCTTGCGTGTCATGTTTAGTAACTTTAAGCGGTCACTTGTTACGTACGGCATTGCAGAATCTTTTTCGTAGGGATTTTTTTTCGGTAGGTATTATAATTAACAAGCGAGTATTATTAGGTGTATTAGAATTTAAAGGTAGTTCATAGGTAGGTAATTTGCATAGATTGTAATCGCATATTTGTTTCTGAATGTGCATTTATAAACGTAAATGTATTTTCAGAATGCTTTTTTTTATTTATTTTTAATGCAAAATATGAGACGGTTCGCTCGTCCGTAGAAATGTGTAAATTTTTTTGGAGGAAATGTATAATTTTTGCGTTGGCGGCGTAAGAAATTTCTTTGAATTTAGATCCATTCCAATCTCATTTTTCGTGATTAATAAAATTTCTTCGCATCGATCGGACCTGTATTCCGTGAAAATGTTTTAGTTAAATGAATTGTAGCTTATTTTTTTTTTTGTAAGAATATTTGCTTTTATTATTTTATCGCATTTTTGTAATGCGTATCGTTTCTCGTAAGTCGTTTTATTTTATTTTGTTTTTTTGTATAAACGCTTGTGTAGGTGCGGGTCACCAAAATATTTAGTTATGAAAATATTCCGCTACCACGAAACAAATACGAAATTTATAGGACAAATGTATAATGACATTTAATATACATATTACGTGTAGATGAATCGTTTTCCTGCTAAATATCAGTGCTAAATATATGACACTGTCTAGACTATTAATAGTTTCAGCATTAAAAGTATAAGTTCCAAGTAATGTAGGGTTTTATTTACAATTATTAGGCGAGGAGAAATATTTTGTTTTATACATAATCAACTTTTATATCACATATAAATGAATTAAAGTCCATCGCTTTCTTGTAAGTGGAATTTTTAGGTCGGCTTATATTTTAGCAAATATCTTTTTGTAAGAAATATAATCAAAATAATAATATACTGTAATGCTAAATCAAAACACCGATCAATGGAAGCACGTTACCCGATATAAAGTTTTGTTGACACGTCGATACGACACCAAAGGCTCCCTCTATCGGGACGAATCCAAAGAAGTTTCATTTCAATCTCGTCTATTTTAGAGGATATCGACCCTGGACCGTGTTGTTTGAACATATTTTTTTTTGTCGCACCTCAAATATCAATCGAATAAAAAGCCTCAAACCGGCGATGGCTGGCCGTAGCTGGCATGTTGTATGGAGGCGCTTAAAAACAATGTCGTAACTCCTGAAATTATGAATTTTGTCATGGCTCTGTCCGATTTTTTAATTATAAAAATATTTAATATGAACACATACAAAACCGCCTTGTTTTGTATTTACAAATAGATAAATTTATCTACATCTTCTTTAAATCTATTTACAAATAAGTGTATAATTCCGATCGTTTTTCGTAAAATTAAATAACCTTACACTTAGGTCACCGTCGATCCACTTGTTTGTAGACTAGTATTTTTTTTGCCGGATGTGTAACAATAACCAGTTGGATACCGTAAAAAGTTCAATGAGATAATTATGATTAAAGTAATTAGGATGTTATAAATTCAACGAAAAGTTTTCAGAGGCAGGCAATACATATATTTTCATCACAACACTATTATGTGTAAAGTCTAAACAATATTTTTTAACAATAAAAGCGGTTGCTCTTTCGTTTTTGTATAAAACTATTATTTTGAAAGTTTTCGAGAGTACCTTTAATATGCTTTTAATCCTTGATAAAATAAGGCTTTACATCAATTGTTCATACGAATCAAAAAGTCAACTGCTTATAAGGCGAATGTTCATAATTTTAGAAATAATCGTAAAATTCACTTCACATTAAATTTATTTTCACGTGTAGTGGAATGTCTGACAACTCGTGTACAACTTGTAAGAGCTGCATTGTGATATTATGGATAATATCTACTTTATCTCAATCAACTAGCTTGTCCTGTTCCTGAATTACGTATATTTTTTTTATTTTAGATAATTTTTTTTTTTTTGTAGGTTGTATTATATATTTTGGTATTTTTGTTGTTTGTACGGGACGTGACGTCATTCACTAGTGATAAATGAAGTTTGAGACAAATATAAATTAAGTATAAAAATGATCCGGCTGTTTCATTTCGATTCCTTTTATCCATTTCAACGACAATATTATAGTTTTATTATATTAATATTTTCAAAAGCATTTTCGCTCTTCATACGAAATGCATAGAATGAATGTAGAATAAATTTTTAGGTACTTACTACGGGGAGGTGACAGTTTTGTTAGTTTCACTGAAATCGAACCCCATAATTGGAAAATGGTTCTTTTATATAGTGCAGTTACCTATCTACCTAGTCTTATCTAGAATTTTCCGGAAACACGAATTATTGTAACTGACCTTCCGAAGAAAGAAAAAAAAAAAACAACAGTTAAAATAAATTTATTGATCTACCACCGGTTCCGGAACACGAGAAGGTGGAAGCATCGGCGAGAATTTTTTTTATTGCACGTTCGAGCATCAAACGAACGGTCGAGCCATCACGGAGTAAATGGTCATCGCCGCCCATGGATGGCCACTTGCAACCGCAGAGGAGTCACCAGTGCTTTGCCGGCCTCTTTGATAGCAATGGGATATCTGATGGATGAAAGAGTCGACTAATGAAGGGGGAGTGGAGTGATGGAGGGGAACTGGGCCACCGAAACTTTCGCTCACTGAATGAAAAGCAACAGTGAGAGCTGTCACTACACTATATTAATTCTGTGAGACTGTGATCTTCCATCGGCACATTTTCGTACCGTAGCCAAGTTGACTTCAGTATGGATTATTTTTTATAAATTACTATTGCTGATTTTTAATAAATACCAATATAGTAAAAGAGAGTTGAGGTTTAATTCTTTACATTATACTAATTCGAAATAAATTCGTAACACACTATGAAATTGTAACGTACTAAATACCTTCACCAAATGGATGCAATGGACTCTAAAAGCCAATGTCGGAGAAATCCGACCGCTTATGACGTCATATTTTTATTATTATTATGGACACAATGGTATCGATTTATTTTAGGACTTTCAGAGCCCTTATCGAAGAACCCGAACGCTTCGTACGTCACAGATGATTTGATCATTCAACAAGCGTTGTTCCCTTAATACTGCTCATCGAGAAAATTAAAAAAAAAATATGTGTATAAAAAGTTTATTAAGAAATTAGTTTTTTTAAATGTACCCATATATGTTCTTTTCTCCACAATGTCTAATTTTTATATATTTTTTGCGCATTTATAATTATATAATTTATAAGTTCGGTGTTGTGTTTTCTCATCACATTATTGATTTTTATATTAGGTACTGATTAGAAAATATAGGAAGGCGTCACAGTACACATGGCAGATAACAAATATCGAAATTGACGTTTATTTAAAGAATTTGTAAGTAACATAAATAAAAAATATATATTTATAATTCTGTTATTAAACACATTTTTATTATTATTCTTATCAGATTAATGTAATTATACAGAATATAATACACAAGAAAAATAAACAAAGTATGTGCTACACGTGCCTCGCACATACAAGACAATGGACAGCGGTGGCGGAGAGGGCAGACGTATGTCGTCACGGTCGCCGTCGAAGTGTGCCAAAAGATGTTTCATGTCAAAATACTATTAAAGTGCCTGTCAACATGCATCAAATTAAGAAACATTAAAAAAAATGAATGTCGATAATATTTATCATTTGACATCACTAGCTTTATTCATATAAAAGCGATAATTGCTCTAAGAGCACGCATTCTGGATGCAGGCTTGGCTGTCAAAAGGTTAAATGTATTCCAAATAATGACATAACTTTCACTTGCGAAATGACTTGGGAGCGACAAGGTAAAGAAAAAAAAACAGTGTTTTTAAACAACCCATTTTATTTTAACTATCGAAGCCCCCGTCATATCATATCCAAAGTTCTTGAAGAATTCGAAGCGATTAAAATCCATTAAATACAAAATTCACAAACGTTATTATGTTCGCTTTTTATTTACTGTTATTAACCATTTATGACAACAATAATTTTAATGAAAATACTGAATTCAATGGAATATTATACTTAACGTTATTTATTATTATTTTCAGAACTGACTATAATATTTAACATTATTCCCGGAAATGATAACATCATTTGTGAATTTTAAAACTTTACTTAACACTAAGTCAGATAGGAATATTTAATAAATTAATAATTCTCTACAAATGTTACATAAGAAATTTATGAAAAATATTATATTGATATGAAATCTTAAGTTTCCGAATCTCGTTAAATCTCCATCTGGGTCTCGTTAACATAGAGATGGTTGCATCGATTACGAACCGAATTATCACATTCTAAATATTTTATGAAAATAAAAAAAAAATAGTAAAAAAACTAGACTACTCTTTGTTTCATTTTTATCACAATAAATCAATCAATTAATAGACCCTCTATTAAACTACATCTAAAGAGAATATAAAAAATCTACAAAGAATGTAGAACATAGCAAAAAGTTATAAGCAATACAAAATACCTACATAAATTACTGAGGCCTAATTGGTATTCATATTTTCTTTTATTACACAAATTAAAAATAATATAACGACAGTAATTATCAACAAGAAAATTTCTACTCAAAATCTCATTCAAATATTTAATGACTGGTCCATTGAAATTGGTGAGATTAGTATCGACAATTTAGTTTGCAAACTTCGATCGAGAAATCGATTTAATTCGTCTTCTAAGCCGAATACGTTAACCTTGGAAAATACTTATTAATTACAAACTATTAGTAGAAAACATATTTACATCCTTTAACGTCACCCACGTTTATATTTTAAATTCTAAACATCAAAATCTGTATATGAAAAAAAAAAACGAACTATTTCATCAACCGTGCAAAGCCCTTACACATAATATGTCCATCTTTTACACACGTCACGTGAAGTATAATGATTGTTCTGATGTTTGACTGCACCTATGTTTATCAAATAAAATTACAAAATACATTACGTTATATCAGTTTTTAGTAATTTTTTTTTTCGAGTCTTAAAAATGTTTAAAATCTTTCAAGTTCGTTATAAAAAACTACGTTTTGTCTCGCATAAATACTATGGTGTCGTCGCTTGGTCCATATTGGATATTTTCTCCTAGGAGATTAAGAGCTAATCGCTACGTTAGAAGGGCGGATTGACGATTCCAATACGTCTATTTACAAGATCGAGGACATGATTTTATTCCTGTACCCAGTTTCAAGAACCCGATGACCCTTCTACATGACGCAATGGGCTAAGGTGGTTTTTTAAGAGTGTAGCTACAGAGCCTTCTAAATTTCAAAATTCCAATTGGTTGAATTATTTAGTTAAATATAAAACAGACAATAGTTTTTTTGACCTAAAAGTATAATACTTCTTGATCAATAAAATTTAAGGTAGGTCGATAATTGATCAATAAAAATTAAGATAGGTCAATGATTGATAAACATGATTCCGAAGTAATTAAATGGAAACCTCGTTAGTTTCATAAATTATGCTTTAGAATATTCAAAACTTCCATGCCCTTTTGGTGCATATATTAAATAAAATGCCAACAATATTTCCGTAAGTCGCATAAACAAACTAAAATGATAACACAAAAAAAATTGCGACTAAGTTACACCTGCATTCCTTTTTTTTTAACTCTTCTATAGTTTATAAAACGCAAGAGATTGAAAATTTTTACTTATACCGTTTGAATACTAATCTTCATTACATTCAATTACATATCTTTTCAAAGGCCATGCCGTCGCTTAGCAGGCGGGGCGTACGCTTTGATCGCATCTAGAGAGAAGACGTCTAAACAAACACGTCGATTGATACAGTGTGACAAAGGACATGGCCCTGGGTTGTCGCGCTGGAAAATCTTAATTTCGAGAGAGTGTGTTGATAAAAAAGTATGTATATCTTCCACGTGAGCGCCTTCAGGTAGATATGCACCAGCGCAGTCCTAAATAAATCTCGATGCGCGATAGATCATTCGACGTGCGTGGACCCGTCGAATCATCCGACGGGCACCAGTAAGGGTCACTGGTCGCTAGTCAGGGTCCGCTCGGGATCGGCGGTGGGCGCGGTGGAGGCGGCGGACGCCGGCGCCGGCGCAGCGACCGCCGCCTTCGACAGCGCGGGCCCGTCAGCGTCGAGAGGCCTGAACGACCAATTGCCTTGGCCGTCGAACTCTAGCACATGGCTGTGGTATTTCCTATAAAGCAAAAAAATTGCCCATTAACGATACGCCTTATATATGATCGCAAGGTGAAGTTTTAATTCAATCGTGAACTATTTCACGATTGAATTAAAACTCCTTGATCTACACTCATTCTCTATAGAATGAGTGTAGATATATATATATTTATAAGATATAATTATACATACATACACACGTTCGCATGCACGCACGCACGCACGCACGCACATTTATGATGTTATCCCCGCTACAGATGATCGATTATTGAATAATAAAGATCATGATACTATGTCGTGATTAATTACTGAGTAATTAAATCATAATACAAAATATATAAATCAAAAATGCAATCACTAATTTAATTCCAAAATTACTCTTTTAAGGCATCCTGCATACAAATAACCACGGAACTGAAAATCATACATTATCCTTTTTCGTAACACAATGATAGAAATTACACATTGCCACGGTCCAAAGTTTAAATATTCAGATGACCGCATATAAAACTAAGCGACGTTATGGAACGACGTGTATGACGTACGCCGACGGCGCACGAAGAAATACATGACTGTGTAGGCGACGTCCATCAATTGCGTAAGCTCAGAGTAGGGGAGAGCGGTTTGTCAGAATCTCACGTCAATTTGAGATTCAAAAAATACGCTATTACAAGATATTCTTTGAATATTTGCCGCCGCGTCCCCCTCCGCCGGCCGCGACGGATAAGTCGTGGAAAAACCTAGTTTTTGTCCAGTCGGTTTTTCCATAAGAGCACGGTCACAGGGCCCCCGAAATGTCGTCGTCGTCGTTTAACTTGCACGTAAAATTGCTTTCAGTTTTCACTAACGTATTATTTGGCTTACTAAAAGGGTTCCGAGCTCTGTGTACTTAAAAGCCAAAGCTTTGTGTCCAAGAGCTCTGGCTCTGTACCCAAGAACCCAGCCTGCGTGTGCATAAAATCCCCTGCGTAGCCTACGACGACCCTGATTGCCTGTTATTATTACCATGTTTTTAATTACCGAAGATATTCATGGTAATTTTTTTTTTATAAATTATAGGTATATCTCACCAAGGGGGAGGGGGCGCTGTATTTAAAAAAAAAAAACTCAATCAATGAACACTCCCTTTAACTAGATTTGAGCAGGACAACCGAATATTTACCATACGCTAGGCCGGTGCGTGATGGACAGCAACGTGATCCCTTGACGGACGGCCTCCTCGTACATCACCACCTCGGTCTCCATGGACACCGCGCTCGTGCACTCGTCCAGCAGCGCGTACACCGGCCTGCCGACGCAAATGCACATCATGTCATTTCACTCTCGAATATTTTTATGCATAAACGTCGGTGCATCTGTCAGTTATCATGTGACTTAATCTATTGAGATCATATTCACACAATACTACGATATATTTATTTTGTCAGAAAGATAGGTTATAGCTATACTAGGCTTCAATAGGTGGCGTTGTTATCCAATTACTAACAAATTCTTTATTTAATTTTCTGAATCAAACTGACTCATACTCACAACACATATGTTCGATTAATGCCGAAAAAGAAAAACAGGAAATATGGACCCGATAGGTGGCCGAGCCGTTAATTTTGTATTATAAACTGAAACTAATATAATATTCACACGATATGTTCCCTTGGTCAACAAAAATATTTATAAAACCCCGACATGTTCCCTTGGTCAACAAAAATATTTAAAGCTGCAACTTTTGTGCAAAATGCATAAAAACCATTTTCATTCCATCTACACCCCCTATATCCTTTGTTATGCCACAAAGTATTCTTTGGATTTTGATGTATATTTATCAAAAGAAAACACTTGCGATTATTTTTTAAAGTGGATTTTTACCAACACATATACTGACAAAACAGGCTATGACAGCGCAATCGCGAAGTGAACTGAACGATTACTCAACTTTATAAATACATTGTGAATTTTCTGACGTAAGTGACACAAAAGGTAGATATTTGCTGCTTCATTTTCTAAATAATACGATCCAATTTCGTTTAACAAACTAAGTATAACCCAGAAATTCAAAGTGAACTTTTTGTGTTTCACAGCAAAGAACGAATGCGTCTGGGACATATATATATCCCGCGTGCGTCCGATCGATTGGCTAACTTGACGGGATATATAGACTCGGCCACGCATTTAAAAAGTCAAAACGATCATCCACCTGTGGTAGAACATCCTGGCCATAGCCATTCGCTGCTTCTCGCCGCCGCTGAGCGTGGCGCGCCAGTCGCGCGTCGCGCGCAGCCCACCGTGGCGGGCCGCGCACGCGTCCAGCCGCACCAGGCGCAGGATCTGAGCGGCGCGCGCCTCCGCTGCCGCATCCCCCTCCGCCGCCCGCGACGGATACGTCACCTGGTCGATCAGCGACCCCATCGACATGTACGGCCTGAATAAGACAACAATAAATAAGCATCTACACATATATCCAGACTTACTACAAATACGAGATAATAAAATAAAGATAATTTTATATAGATTATGTCTGACGGTAATTCCTTTCTTAAAATATTTTTGGTTTTCTCGAAAATTTAATCATTTCAAGTACTAGGCTAAACTTTTGTATTTGTAGCGCAAATAACCCTCATAATAATGGCACACACTAAGCGAACGGACAGACGGTCGACAAAATCATATACAATATTGATGTGTCCTTTTTTAATAAAATCCTATATATAATAATGTCATACTAAATTAATACTTCTGAAAATAAAAATTCATATATATTAGGTAAGCACAGAAGCAATAGCTAATAATCGATAAATGTGTCAGTGTTAATTATATATTAGGATACAACAGTTTTTAAAAGTTTAATTTTCCAGTCAGGTGAATAAAGCGATGTCATACAACATACCGTTGGGGTATGTAGAACATGATCGGCCTGGAGGTGCAATGCTGATCCGCGTGCGTGGTCTCGCCCGCGGTAACGTCGTCAGTGCAATGTGCGCATGCGCACGGCCTTGGCACTCTCAGCTCGCCACCGTATACGGGCCAGAGTCCGGATATTATACGAAACAAACTGAAATATAAAACAGCATTGATCGCTTTTACTGTAATAGAAACGAAAATTACTATATTTTCGAGAACAAACTTAAATATTCCTGGACTATCGAATTAATATTATTGGTACATATGTAGACGGTCATGCATTGCTAAAATTGGAATTGATTGTTATATACATAAGTAACTTTATTGTAGACTGTAGAATTTAAAGATGTATTTGGATTTCCCCAAAACAGTCTTCAGTTATAAATTTATTTATTGAGATTAACCAAAAATTAAAGACTAAAAATAAAAGACTCAACAAACACGTGGCATATCACAAAATAATATGTTCACTTCTTGGCAAAAACATAATTCAAATCTCCAGAAACCCATGCCATCTTTAAATATTAAAAACATGAGTTAATTTAAAATGAGATGGAACAGTGGACGAGCGTCACCTAGACTTGCCGCAGCCGTTGGGCCCGACGATGAGCAGGTGCGTGCCGGGCTCGATGTCGAGCGTGACGCCGCTGGCGACCACGTCGCAGGCGGGCGTCACGATCGGCACGCTGCGCAGGTGGATCGATAGATCGTTCGTGTATATCACTTTGCCTGTCAAGTGGCAACATATAGATTAGCATAATTGACATCTCGGCAACGGCGGGATGATTTCTATCACAAAGAAGTCGGTACGCGTGGCGATGAGTTTCTTTGGATGGAAATATTTGTATAGGAACCGTGCGCAGCTCGTGTGCAAGTTTTAACCTGAAGAAAAGGTAGTGTTGCTAATGTAAAACGAGAAATTACATTATTGTTATAAATGAAAAATCTCCATACGAGCGGTAAGGCAAAGCGTCCATTATGATAGTTTCAGTAAACGCAGCGCGATGCGACGCCGACAAACCTTTTTATATTATCAGATACAAAACATTAAAATGTATTTTTATCATAACCACTACATGCTTTTTGTCATGATAAAGCAACATAGTTTTGAAATTGATCTGCATAAAAATTGTAATCATGCATGGCTTATTTTAAAATAATATCAAAAATATACACAATAATAAAATAACTTTGTGTCGAACGATTTACAAGGGTTATTTTTGATAAGGTTTTATAGTCACTTATTGAGCTGACAGACGTAATTAAACAATAGAAAATAATGAAGTTTCCTGATTCTCGTTGCGTACGCTTATATTATTTCTTATGTAGTTCAATGGCATCGAGATTATCAAAAATAATTCTAGTTGATACAAATAAATCAGTAAATTGTGTCAAAATACATAAACTGAATATCTGGGGCAAAGTATTCAGTTATTTTGTTATATTTTCATCAAAAGTTTCCTTTTACTTTCATTCTTATTGCATCAGAATATTAAAACGTAAAAGCCTCGATATCTACCTTCTGGCACGGGCTGACCGTCGCGGAAAGTAACGGTAAAAGCACCCGGCGCCGCTGGCAGGGTGGCGTGCACGGCGCGCACGCAGCGTCCGCTCGCCACCTCGCTGAACACGCGCAGCATGTCCGACACGCGCTCCGCGTACCCCGCCAGGGTCACTATTTCCTATAGGCGACAATACAACAATATATGTCCATTGGTTAAGAATTTTCAAAAGAGAATGTAAATTACAATAAACCAAACGCTGAACCAATACATATTGAGAACTTTATGTACAACATTACTAATGATTCTGGTGAATTTTCACAATGATACTTTCATTGCAATGTTTATCATTAAGAGAAGTAATAATTAAGATTTCAATATGAACAGAATTTAAAATAAAAATATTTGGTCATTCAAATCGAACGAGTAGCAGGTTATTAATGATGACAAATACTAATATTCACACGTCTTAATAGTTTTTATTAAATTTAAAGTAAATTTACAAAAAACCAACTTAAATACAGGAAAAATATTTTTATAACTAATCACCAACCTTGTAGCTAGACATGAGTCGTTCTATTGCATCGGCGGCGGAGTTGAGCAGATTCCGCGACGTGGTCATGTACTCGGTGCGCGCAGATATACTTTCTCCCGTCCCTGCGCAAAATCGTTTTTTTTCCTCTTATTTATATCGATTAATAAGAATTTACTGGATAAAAAGAAGTATTTCCAAAAACTTACCATCATGCCCTCTGCCGGTGAGGATGGGTAACGCGAGCATCACCATACCGGTACCCGACCACACGTATTTCATGAAGAACTGTTCTAGCATCACGTACCACAGTTTTTTGTTGAAGACCGACGTCATCTGGTCTACGAGTTCGCTATAAGCTGATTGGAGCTGGCCTAGCTCCACCTATAAGCAAACAAACATATATTCATATCATATATATATATATATATATATATATATATATATATATATATATATACCTATCAGCTATGTATTCCTGGGCCATAGCTGATTCTTGAAACACGCATTCATTAATACTTTTATTTTAATAATGTATTCTAAACTAACCCATCAGCGAATTTAGCTTTTATATCTGCAGCAATAATCGTCATTGATCAGAATAAATTGGTTAGAATTGAAAATTTATGGATATTCAAAAGAAATCAAAATTACGTAAAATCAATGCATAACTGAGCGCTTCTACACAATATTGAATACACGCATCTTCCCTTTCCTATTGAGATTTAGCGCATGGTGTGTATACTGTTGGTAAACATAGAAATTTTGTATATTGTTGTATTGGTAGAATATTCTTCTATTAAAAAAAAATAATATATTAAATTTTTGTGATACAATCACAGCATCGATACATAGCACAAAACACAGTACACACAAAAAAGGGTGGCATGTACTCGATGAAGGTATGTTTTATATAATTTTCCAACCTGCGCAACTTCTATATAGCTTTAATTATTAAATAGAAACCGGTCGTATTTGCGAAACGGACATTGTCTTTTGAAGCAATTTCTTACAATTAATATTTTCAAATTTTTGTAGAAAATAATCATTTTTTTTTCAAACAATAAAATTTATACGTGATAACCTTGTGCCCGCCGTAAAAGGCGACCTCTTCCGCGTGCGCGATGAGCCGCGCGTGCACGTGCCGCAGGTTGGCCTTCATGCGCGCCTCCTCGCCGGCCAACGCCCCGAACCGCGGGCTGAGCACGCGCAGCAGCTGGCCCGTAAGGCATATCACCACGGTCGCTATTCCGGGACCTGTGATATCACACAAATATTTTCTGTCGTAAATGCAAATACTCATATATATTTTTCTTATGAACGAATTCAGTGAATGGTTTATTCAAATCGAGACATGATTTGACAAAATATCATTAACAAAAGTATTGTATGTATCGAAAGGTTATCGACAAGTCTGAAAATTTATCTTTGATCGCATTTTTTTTTTTTATTTATTACACTACAAAAAATATAATTACATCCTTCGATTGTCTAAATAATTTCGCTAGTGTTACCCAAAATACTTTAATAGAATAGGCGAAACAAATATTTTAAATCTTTCTATTTTGTTCATAGTGAGAGATAATTTGAATATAGCAATTAGGTTTAGTTATTATGTGACTGATTTTGTGGAATTTTTAAATGAAAAAAAAAAAAACATGGGAGTAAGATACAAACTAACTGAAAAACAGGAAAAATATAAGTAAATAGGAACATAACCAAAGGACATATATATGCAAATGTATATATGATGAACTGCTTCATCTGCATTGGATCAGAATCCAAGTTGGGAACGAAAACAAGGGTGGGATAGAAATTAAAATCGAATCAAACCGAAATCATGATTTCGGTTTCATTCGATTTATTTATGATTTAGCAATGTTTTGTTTTTTTTTTTAGCATTTTGCTAATTTGAACATAAAATTTTATGTTCAAATTAGCAATAAACCACGTCATATCAAAGCGCATTGAAACTTTAACGGAAATGAAGACATAAGGCGCACATAAAAATTAGAGATTAATGAAAAATCTTTAATTTAAAGATATTTTCTATGTAAAGAAAACATATGTAAAATAAAATAGCTAAAATTTGGCACTTTTTCAGATTTAATGAAAATTTCATTATGTTCACAATATGCAATTTTGTTATAAAGGTAAAACATTTTATTCAAATGTTTTGTTCAAATCAAAAATACAATGGCTCCTAAAAACAGCATGTTTTTTTCCTAATTTTTATACAATATTTTGTTATCTTTCCTAATGATTTTTTGCAGAGAATATTTTAGCATAGATATATAATTAGTTAATTATTTCGTTAAATAAATACAAGATAAGTGTATGAAATGGCCGATTAGAACCATGACGTTTCCGCTGTGCTAAATAAATTAACTTGTAATAAATCAATTTAAAACTTGAATTTGTAAGTAAAAAAGAAATTGTTACAGCTGACGAATTCATCGTTTTTAATTAAAAAAAACTATTAAGAAATAATAAACATATTGATACATTGCTAGAATCATACCTAAGAATATGTTGCCTTTCATCTTGCTAGAGTAACTGGCGAGGGTCAGAACGATGAGGAGCAGATCAAAGCACGGCTTGGTCAGGTGGCTATATAGATGCGCCACAGACTGGGTGAACACACTCACGTCCTCTGTTAGTCTGAAAATAAAGATTGAAAATTTGTAGCACATTCACGTAATTTAAAAATTAAACATTTACATTACGTACAACCCGAGAAGAAGACAAATAAATGCTTGCAGTACTCAATTAATTAATGAAAATATATATATATTATTAACAATAGCGATAAAAGATATTTGCACTTTTTCAAAAACTATGATTTTTTTGTTTTTTTTTTTTATTATTTAGTTTTGTGCTGGTATTGACGTAGTACTGCGCGGTGTAAGATTCCTAAACATTGTCTCATCCTTTTGTGTGTACAAAATTTCTGTTTGGCACAATCATCTGAAATTTACAGGGCGCAGCTGAAAATCAGTGCTGTGGCTCAAGCTGACACATATACCTGAGCTAATTGAAATATGGAGTACTACATACGAAACTAAACTTTGTGAACTACGGCTAATCCAAAATAAAGTAATCAGTGTTATTTAATTATCTTTACTTAATATCAACCGCAGAAGTATATAAAAAATTAACTTGATATAAATCAACTATTTTTTAATCTAATATGCATTATCGTTCAAAAATCATTAAATAAAAACATTCATACATATCATTTTACTGGCACGCACAAAAATTGATGTAAACGCGGCACAATAAGAGCTACCCATTTTTCACAATCAAAGCTCGAAACTAATTAGGGCAAAAATTGTTTACATATGAAAGCGTATAATTTTATAATAAACAATCTCCAACCATCAAAAATAAAAGGAACTCATTCAATCAGTTTAAACAGAAATCATCTCGGCACATCGTAGGCGGCTAAATTAATTTCAAAGGAAAACTCAAAAGTATAGAAACACTATTTATTGGTGATATGATTCAGGTGTTATGTATAATGAAAATGGCTATTATAAATTATTGTCATATAATTACTTTTTTCTCGTATAAGTGACGTTTGTCTGTGACGAGAGTAAAATAACTTGCACCTAAACATCAAATACGTAGTGAAATGTTCAAGTATACCTGTGGTCGGCGTTCTCTATACGCGCGTCCAAATTGGACACCCTGTAGTAAGTCTGGTTCTTGAAGTACAGTTCGTAGGCGTGGTTTACGAGCCTAGTCCTGGAAGAGGAATTTAAATATTGATAAGCGATACAGATCTATCTTTTTAAAATGGTCGAGAAAAACAATGAGAACGTAGGGCAGTGTCGTCATGCAATCTGATATAAGCATTATATATTACATTAAATAAATTGATACGTTAATACACAAAAAACATTCAAATATTTATTTAGAAATATGTGGCGTACATTTTGTATAGGTAAACAACAACCGTCTGCTGTGGAATGGGACAAAAAAAATATCAAACTTTTCAGGCGAATTATTTCACGTAATAATTTCAATTAGATTAGGGGGGGTGAGGAAATTGTTGATTTGTGAAGACTTTTTTAATTTTCAAAATGTCCCAAAATGGTGAGTTATGAAAAGAAAAAAAAATGGGCTTGTTAAAAATAATTAACATTGTTACACAGCACAAATCACATCTTACGCCTACACATTTGCCATACTAAAATTGCACAGTGGCTTAATTAAAAATGAAAATAAATTAAACGATAAAAAAAAAGGATAGAAAAAGTTACATAAAATTAAATTGCAAACTGGAATCTATTCATCATGACAAATATTGTATTCAGAATTTAAGGCCATAGGTAACCTAGTCATAATTGGTGCGTATTGTGCGGCTTTCTCCGGCAGCTCCGCTCGCGTGGACTTAAAATTAACTCCTTCACCTTTTGCATCGGTCGCGCGCCGTTGACCATCACTCCGATGTCGGTCTGGCTCTCGATCCCGACCGCGATCTCGATCTGACTCTTAGTTCCGATACTACTAATTCCAATCCCAGTTCTACCCTCGATTCTATAACCATCAAATTGACCCAGAGGTATTCGTACACTCACCACCGAAAGCGCATGGAATACAGCATAATTATTTTATTATGAAATGATCTCGATGTCGCTCTCGATTTTATGTCGGTCCCGCTTTGCGATTCCTATTTGATTTGATCCTCGTTTGAAAATTTCAATAACCGATAAATATTAAGGAATTCGTATTATGTTCACGCGAGTGTAGCCGCGAGCAGAACTACACTGGCCAGATAATAAAACATAATAAACAACATGATTAAAAAAATCATGTACGTTGGACCCGTGGTTCACGAGCTATAGGCGAACGAACGGACAAACAGACCGATAGAGAGACACTATGTTTTACAATACCTATTAAGGCATGTATTATGTTATGGATTTCGATATTAAGATATTTTCTGTGTAAATTTTTGTTTTGTAAACATATTACAAACTTAATTTACAGTCTAATGTCATGCTATTAAACTGTTTTCAAAAGTACATGTTTATATTATTCATAGATTCAGAGAGGTCATTTTCGAAATTCTCTGTATTTCGTATGACTTTTACAAGTTTTCCAATTTTGTAGATGTGCACTAAGCCTGTCGCACCAACCTGAAAGCGAGAGCCAATCGACTCTCCAGATATCTTATCATGGAGTTGATAAATGTCGCCGGCACAGCGATGCTGAACCATTGCAGCAGCAGCGCAGAAAACTTGTGCAAATCCTTCTGCACTATGTGACGGACTGAAAATAAACGTATAGTACTTTGTTAGTTAGTAATTGAAAGAGTTTATTAGAGATTTTCACACATGCACGCACACGGATACGTGCGCGCTCACACATATACAAACATGCGTTCAGACAGACACGGGCGCGCGCGTATACGCGCTTATTGCACTGGTCGTAAACAGAGAAATCAATCGGTGCATGTATTATGTATCGCGTTAGCATCGATCAAAAAGATGGACCGACTATAACTTGGACATTCAACGCGAAGTAATATATAGAAGTTTTTTTAATAACTATATATAATTATAAAACTAAAGCAGAGCGACTGCCCACATGTAATTTAACGTCATCTGTGTTGAGCGATCGCAACATGGCGGGAATTTAATCTTAAAATAGAACATCCGGTCCATTATCCTATTTTTGGTTATAATTAAAAAAATACGTTCATATATGTGTTTGTCTGTTTTTGCGTCGTGAAGACTTGAACAAGTGATGAAAGATGTACAAAACAAAAACAAACATACACACACCAACATTACTGACCTATAGATCCTTCGAGAGACGCAACGTAGATTGACAGAAAGGTTCTAGTAAAAAGGCACAGCGTGTGCGCAGTAAGGAGGGCGCTCTCGTGGCAACGCGCGCCCGGCACCATGATGCGCGCCAGCGCCACGAGCTGCTTCAGGAACTCCCAGTTCAGCCCGGGCACGTGCTGGCTGACGACCGGTAGGGCATCATCCGCGTCCTCCTGAAAATCAATACGACGAAGTCGGGTCAATAAAAACACAGGATTCAAAATTATATACAATAATACATTCTATGCATGTATACGTATATATCGTATTCCAAAATTCACGCCATAAATGACGTATCAAGTACATCTACTCGCTCCCGTTGTTTGGCAATTTCACATTAAAAAAGTTCACATCCAGGATGTTCATCACTTCCAAAACGTTAACGGGCTTACGTCTTGAATGGCATTTAATATTTAGTTATGATGTAAAACACTAAAATGATCGTTCGTTTTCAATCCAATTACTAAATCGGAGATTTAATAATTCACATAGAATATGTATTTATCATTTATTTTTATAACTTCTTAATAGTCGAAATCACGGACACGGATCTAACTTATTTTTAGAGAGATCATATAATGGCGCAAGCGTCATAAAAGTCGAGTTGCAGTGCTGCCTCGCGAAAAATACCTATTTTACATTTTATTACATCATAAATGTATATATATATAATGTGTTTTTAATGAATTATTTCGCGAAAACAGAAGCTATTTTTTTTATTGGAGTTTACTCCTTAAGAATCGATTTTCATATATAAGCCCGGAGTATGAAAGATCACGGGGAGTAAAATCAAACTTGGCGTTACGTTACGTTACGTTTAGGTCAGCCTCATGTGTATGGAGACTATACACGTGTACAGTCACCATATTCATGCGCAACTTATCTTGCGCATCCCCTAGCAGCATACGTAAAGTATAGCGCCGACATAACTATATCAGTACAATTCAGTACATTCTTTATTCATTTAATGTTAATAAATAACAACTGTCAACTTGCGGAGTTCTGATCTCAAATTATAAATTTTATCTATATTTATATCAATTGATATCTATTAAATTAATATTTATGTGTACATTAAGAGAATTGACAGATAAATAAAGTTTACAAAATATTATAAAATATGGAAATAACCTCTTCAAGTGATAGTGAGCCAGAATTTAAAAAAACGCGTGGATGCGGTAATTTGGAAAGTGTGTGATTAATTTTTACAAATAAGTTAAATTGTCTATACATATATATCTTCCGACGTCCATGTATCATATTTTAGTTACCACAAACCAATTGTCTCAGTATTCAATGATGTTGATATTATTCCTAGAATAAATACAACGCAATATGACGTAAATGGTGAATAAAATCAATCTTGCTTAAAACTTTATTACATAAAATTATCATTGCTTATGTTTTCATGGTTTTGTTATGTATTTTAACCAATTCATTGTATAATTAATATAAATAAATGTATCATGCATGCTTTAAGTAATATATAAAAAAATGCATTTATTTACTCTCATTCTATTTATCTGTATTTATTTTATGTATAATCTTTCGTAAGGACTAAACTCTAGTCGAGCGTCGGAGCTGCCACACACACATTTTTTTTATTATTATTATTAACTAACAGCGCAAGCAGCTACCTAAAAGACAATACAAAGTTCGTATGTCACAATCGTCTGGTTTCTTTAAAAAAATGACGCAAGAAAAAAAACCCCCCGAACTTTTAATATTTTTCATTTTAAGTCGTGTCAACGGTCACGACACTCGGCTACACGTGACGTCGGCCGGCGTGCACTCACGATGTTCTGCTTGTTGTCGGTGTCGGCCTCGCCGCGGCAGAGGGCGCACCGCTCGGCGCCGCAGCGGCCGCCGCACCCGTCGCCGCCGCCGCCGCCGTCGCCGTTCGCCACCGCATGCAGCTTACCGTTCGTCGCCACCTGCGTGCAGTCTTAGCTTTGTATACTTCTCGTATTGCTCTAGGCGAAAGTTTGTTATGATGTTTGTATGTTGACGCGTAAACGACCGATGTAACAAAAACTGACGAAATTGGCATACGGAGGATATGTGTTAAGACCAACACGTGGAATAGTTTTTATCCCGGGTTTAAGGATTAAAGGGGGGGGGGCTTCGCAATCGGGATCAGAATTGAGAGCGTGACCGAGATCGACATCACAAATGGGGCCTTAATCTGAATCGGTATCGAAAACGAGACCGAGCCGGGAGTAGAGAGTGAAACGCGAACTGCTGGGCTGAACGAGCGACCTTGTATTGTCGCAAACGCTCGTGGGGTAGATAGATCTGAACGTATGGGATTGATCTTAGCTGGCGTTTTTAGCATTCCATTAGCTGACTTTAATCCCGTACATTTAGTTTTCTGTCCGACGTGCGTTTACGACAATAGAAAGCCCCTCTTCTAGCCGTGCTGGAATTGCGAATAGAAGCGATCGGTGTCGGGAGCGACGGCGACATCGCAAGAGACGAAGACCTTCCACGTCCACGCGGCCGGAAGCCTTATACAGTAACGCTAAAACGTCACAGGAGCCCCGAAGTAGTCGAGGCAATAACAGTGTGTACAGCCGGTACGTACACTGCTTTCGTATCGAAAGGTAACCGGTTCGATAGCCGACCGCGGCCCGGCGCCGGCCGGGAGGTGCCGCCGGCCGTCTCGGACGGCCACGCGTCGAGCCCGTTACCTCTCGAGTCGAGAGTGAAGGGTTCGCCGCTCCGTCGCGAGGCGCTGCTCAAAGTTTGGTAGATCTTGATGAAACTTTAATAGCATAGTTTTTTCAAGTTTTATCAAACGCGATTGCAATTCGTGAGTTTTGAAAATTTTCGCATGTCTTTTTTAAATAAAAAAGCTATTCTATGTTTCGTAGACTTCTATAGAAATCGCATGTTCTGAAATTTTGAAATTTCCAAGTCACGGTCAGCTAAACGTAACTGGACATAGTATATTTTCAGGTAAGATTTCTTACGTCCAAACAACGCTTCGGATAACGATTATAATTTTCTAGAATTTTAATAAAAAAAAAATGTACAGATGGACGAGTTATTGTGTTCATGCGATCTGTATGTAAACGCTTCGGATCTATTACAAAATAAAAAGCAAAATACAAAACAGAATATCATGCTTTTAAAAAAAAAAGGAAATTAATAAATAATCCACTTCACTCGTCTTGTATGTTATGTACAGTGAACTATTATAATAAATAATTAAATGGAAGTTGGGCAACGACTAGCGAACGAGTGTTAAGGCAACCGACCGGAATTGCGAAATGTAGCGTAAGGCTGACAGACGGTCTATACACTGTGCAGCGCTGAAGTTTGACAAGATAAATATTTATATTTTTATAACAAACTTAGCCATTCCGATATAAATGCAATAATGACATTGATATTACTTTATTATTTATTACAATTCGGTGGCAAATCAAAAAAAGGACCAAATCTTAGGCACCCGAAATCGACGAGCTCGCATAAACAGATCGGCAGACGTCAGTGAAGTTAGAGAGATGTGAAGTTCGCACTGTGTGGAAATCTGTAATCTCTGCCTACCGTACCGGGAAACGAAACCCGCCCCGGTTTATATGCGAAAAAAAATATGAGAAATAATAAATTTAAAAGGAAAAATAACCATCATCTATGTACAAATTTTAACATCTCGTCAATTCTAAAAATTTTGTACAAGTTTTTTATAAAATATTATCTGACTCATTGTAAATAACACGCTGATTGGTCACATCGAGTCCATACAAATCTATATTGAAAATGTGCCTTCCACGCCCTTTAAACCGCAAAAGGTGGATGCATTTTCAACCGGCGTGCAACAAACGTGAGAACACCGAGCGCATCACTACTACTGCATTACATGACGTGCGCAACCGCATACCTTATAGTTGTTGTTGTTGTTGTGGCAGGGCGGCGCGACCTTTCTCTCGCGGGTCCCGTACAGCGCGCAGGCGGCCAGCGCCACCCCCACGCCGACGCCCACGGCCAGCCCCGGCTGCACCCTGCTCGCCTGCTCCCTCAACTTGGACAATATCGCCGGCATCTTAAGTTCTTCGTCTTCTCGATCGCACGCCCTCGCTGAATCTTCGAAAGGGAACGTGCGTATAATTAATTACGCTACGCTACTTATATTTATTTTCAGAGATCTCGATAATATGCGTTTCCTTCTTATTAAGAGCTAGTTAAAAATCACAGTCCGTTTCGACCGGTCGTCGCGGTTTGAGCTGAACTATCGTGCTCCGTTCGGATTGATCGGTTGCACTGTCGGTGCGAGTGTCATTATACTATCTGACGTCGGTTTGCCGCCAGTCGGTCTTAAGTCGAGACGACATCCTGCCCGTCCGGCGTCCCTCCAGTCATTCTAGAACAAGAGGAGAGAACATTGAATCAATTTCGGCATTTCTAGTGCTTACAACTATAAGTGACAAAAAAAAAAACACATGCCAAATAAACAGTTTTTGTGTCCGTTTCGGTCATTCAGACAAGGGTGAGACAAACCTAGTTTATTTAGTTTTATACTTATAATTATTTTATATTTCACACTCATATCTTAAAGCCACGAATTGGTACATTCGCAGAAATAAATAGAACGTCACTCGAAAACTTAAAGTGACATAAGTATAATAAATTCAATACTTTCCCGATTAAATATAAACATTTTTACTTAAAAAGCGAAAAATTACAAGTGTCAACAAATTTTCCGCGACGTAACAAGTTTCCTTGTCACTTTTTTTGCGGTTGCCGGGTCGTCGGCTATTGTAGCGCCTGTGAGAATTTCGCGTCGAAATTGTTTACGTACACCCGAGCGGGGAGGTACATCATTGGTTGTGTTTCTTAGTTAATATTTGTATTGTATTTGTTGGCACCCATCTCGGTATCAGTGCGAGAAATGTTTTCGTTTTTTGCCGTCGCTACCTTATAAAATGACGAGTCGTTACCGTGTTTTTAAGGTTCCGCAGTCAACAAGGAACCCTTATATAGTTTCGCTATGTCCGTCCGTCGGTCCCTTCGTTCGTCCGCGTCTCAACTCCGAGACTATTAGTACTAGAAACCTGTAATTTGGCATAGGTATTATTTATTTATATATGTATGTATATAGAAAAATGTGTATTATTTACGTCGAAAAAGTGGTAAAATAAAATTAAAAAAAAAGTTCCCGTGGTACCTTCCTCATACATAAAATGGCTTTCGTTTGGATAATTCATGCAAAAATATTGCGGGACTGTGAAAACCATTTTTCGATTTAGGGATCCGTTTGCGAAAAACTAATTTTAAAGTGGAAATTTATGTTAGTGTCCCCATTCTCTACCACGTAAATAGTTATTCTTGGATATGTGAAAAAATTCACGACAACAGCATATATAACGAAATTAAAAGGAAAAAAACTATCACAGCTAAGTGACCTTTACAAGTTAACGAGTGATAGTCCACCAACTTAGAAAATGTACTCGGAGAAGTATAAAAAGCAAAATTTCGTACAAATTTCAATGAAAATCACTTAGATAACGTTGTTGGTTATATAAAAGCAAGTAGTAAATATAAGTTTAGGAAGCTTGTAAAATTATGGAAATATAAAATCATATCATCCTTAGTGACACCCGTCCCATGTGAGCCCGTTTTTAGACGTTATGAGTCGTTAAACTGTGAACTCAATTAATAAGTCCATAGTCTCGAACAAAAAGCCCACTTCAAAGTCCGAATACTGCGAAGGGCAAGTACGAAATCCTACACTGCGCGTGGCCCGACACGCACTTGGCCGGTTTTTTTTGATATTGTAAGAGTTGTTTCTGTATAGTGGTATAGTGACCTTCTGTCACTATACCACGTTCACCTAAGGATTCTAACGGCACTATGCACTTTTGAATAGGTTCAAGTTTTTAAAAGTTCTGGTAGAATAAAGAAATGGACTGACATACAAACATGAACCCTGAAAGCGATACACTTCTTTTCTACTTGAGCAGTCACGCAACAATAGAGAGGAAGGAAGCCATTATAACAATCAATATTATTGACAAAAAAAAATTGGTCAAAGATAAAGGTCTATGGTCCAAATAGTCTTTTGCGTCATAGAACGCGTTAGTATAGTAAACGACTAAGCTCTAACAGTACATATACAAACAACAATATCCAACCACGTGTAATATTTAAATTGACCAAACGTTAGATAGTAAGTCTGATCCCTACCATATAATTGGCTATTCTATTGTATATCTGTGGCACCTTGGAATCGCCGAGACCAGTTTACGGACGGCAGCGTCAGCAATGAATCGGACATTCAAGGCGATGTTAGGCGCGACGTCTCGATGTATAAATATCCTGGTATTAAACTGATAATGAGTGCGTATCCATACGTATTACAAAAAAAAAGATGACTTGTATATAACTTGTTCTAGTAAGAAATTATGCTCGTTTGGCGTGAATGAAAAAACTCGATGCGCAAAAATTTTACTTAACATTTTTTTAAAGTTTTATAGTGTTTTTTATCAAAAAAGAAAGTTTTTGGTGAATTAAAATTATTCAGGCAAATCGATAATTTATCTGATATATGCTATCTCCTGTGTCCTCAAAAAATTTTAGTAGTCAAATGTGCGGGCCAGGGCGTCTATACGGAGTACATAGTCACAATTTTAACTAAAAAAAATATGTTTTTACACACACGCGCGCGCGCGCGCGCGCATAATACACACACATTAAAGGAGCGGCATTCTTTTTTTTTATTAAACATAATTATAGTCGGTTTATACTTAGATCAGGAAAGGAAGGTATCCTAAAAGAAATAACATACGACCAATGACGTTATTAAAATAAAGAAAGGCTTGCTGTTGATAAATGACGCTTTATTTTAAGACTTCCTTACCTTGAGACTTGACCACTCGAAGAGAATATATAAATAACGACTTAGGATTAGGTACATACAATTACAATAATGCTTAAACAATTTTACATGCAATTTTTGTGACAAGTTTGACGCATGTAAAATTACAATATAAGTCGAATGTCAATCTGTATATTTAATATACCTACATCTACATTGAACACATGCAGGTAACTAACTCTCTACGTCAATTGTTACTTAGGGAGTTTACCTACATTATATTAAAAGTGTAATGAACATATGTGAGTTAGAGAAGTTAGGTAATGCAATAAGGAGACAAACAAGTCTTCAATTCCACCGTCAGACTCGTCCTTGGCCTGTTAAAGTTAAAAATGAGCGTCGTTAAGCGAAATGACGCAATTCGCGGCATTATTTTTGTTTTATTTAATTGATGAACACCGCCGATTTAGTACACAAAACGTACTTTAAACACTTACATCGACTCGTCATTAATGATACAATATTTCGACATGGATGTTAAGAATGTATGAAAGTAGAGCGATAAAACAAGTGCGGTGGCAGAGGTCTGCAAGGCTAGCCCTACAAAATCCTATGCAGACCGTGTCGGTGGCATATTAAAGAAAAGGGCCAAATTTTAAGCACCCGAAAGCGAAGAGCTCGTACGAAAAGATTTGATGGATGTCGATGAAGCAAAAGAGATGTGCAAAGATTGCACCTTTCGTAGGTCTGCAGTCTCTGCCTACCCTTCCGGGTAATAGTTTATGGTAATTTTGGGATGACAATCAATCATATACGACAACTTACCAATGAACCGCCGCGTCATACGCTGCGCGGTGTGCACGTCGGCATACAGTAAAAAGTTTGATGGGAATATCTATCTGGAGACGTGTCTTCAAGATTTAGAAGAAAAAAATTATTTCAGTTTCAAATAATATATGAATACGGATTTTTATTTATGTAATATATCGTAGTATATAATTATGTAATAAATATAATCTTATGAGGGTTATTGGCCGAGGAAATTTTGTTATAGTTCAGTTCTCTTAATTTAACTGTATTAGTTAATAGTTAGGATTTATAAGTAACGTTCGGCCAAACAAGTGAAATATACGGAAGCTGATCTCACGAAGAAAACCGACTGAAATCAGAAATATCGTACGGAAATCAATAACACTGGTCAAAATTATTTTCGGGTCTGGCTTCTGCATGTAAAATTTTGGTTCCTCCTACGCAACAAATAAAGGAATAAAAAAAATTTTTTTTGATCAGAGTTTGCTTTTGTAGAAAGTAGAGCAATTTTTAGAATTTTAAAGAAAATTGACTAATATTTATTTACATTTTTTTTTATAATTCATTATAAATTACGATTAGAAAGCTTTTTCTTGAACATCACAGTCTTTTTCACTCATGAATTGAGATAAACAATAGCACTTAAATGTAAAATAACAAAAACATAAATTCAAAACTGAATATATTTTTAGTGGGTTTCTTCTGTTTATAGGGCACATTAAATTCCAAATGTAATATCCCATCATTCTCTCGTTTTGTATTGCCTTTGATAACATCGTTCAAAGACCATCATATCATAGTGAAAAGCATTCTCCTTGTTCTTCTGAATATACACCCACATTATCTTTAAATAGGTCCAGGTGAAAATATAGCATATGATATTTAAGGATCATTCTGCAGCCCGTAATTTTAAACCTTTCTAGCATAGTTTCAAGCGATTCTTCAAAATCATCAGCTCTGTTGTTTCCAACAAAACCATCAACTTTCATTCGACTAATCCTCCCGGACTTGTTTTTCATGAGCATTAAGGAATTTTGTGAAATCATCACCGCTTGTTTTTAATTGTGGGCCGACGAAAATATCCGCTTTAAATTTGACTTCAGATAATTTGGAAGAAATCCCTTTGAAAATTCAAAGCTTTCACAAATCGCTTCAATTAACCTAATTTTATATGTAATTATCCCAATTTTAAATGTATTGATGCCGTATACATTCTCAAGCTCCAAAATTGGTTCCGACTTCACAACTACCTGATTTCCTACCTGAATTTCGACTCAATCAGATCGTATACGCTGTTGGTAATGTACTGAATCTGCTCTGCTATCCCATAAGCAAAGGTGATAAGGGTATTTCGTATACCCTCCTTGCATTCCCATCGGATAACCGACCATCTTGAAATCGTCAATTGCTGGCCAACATTATTTCTTCATATTTAACTTTCGCAGTACCTTTTTCACACTAACGTAGCTTTCCTTCAGCAGTGAGTGTTAGCACTCACTACTGTGTCCTTCACGAATATTAAATATGCGATTTGCTATCGGGTCGATCAACGTTCTACCGTCGGTTGCTCATAAAATCAATTAATACCTTCAAAACGTACATATCGACGTGAATCAGACAAAAGCGAACTTTGAAAGCTTAAAATCGAAACTTAAGTACTTTTCGTTGTGTAGAATCAGAATTCAAGCATTAGAACGGAAACCCAAAAAAAAACTGTGTAATTGTCGCAAAATCTATATAGACATTTCAAAAAGTCGGTCACTGGGCGACTGTGCCGACGCTCAACCGGGTAGTACATTTTTACATATAGTATCTTAGAAAGGCAGTACCTATTGAACGTACAAATACAAAGGTTTTTATCAATCATTATGAACGGTTTGATCATTTTTGCCTCTATCTATAAAAAAAAAAGGGGGGAGAACGGGTTGAGGGTAGGGGTATTCAAGAGATTTTTTTTATGATAGTAGAGTGCGAAAAAAAAAACAAAATGGAAAAAATAATTTAAGCAGGTTTTCCGGATGACGTATTTTCAACCGAAATGTAGTCAATAATATCATTGTTCACAAAATTCATTATGATTCCCACTAGTGAATTGCACTAATTGCACTTACATAATATACTGCACCAGGTCACATGCGTTTCACATTACGTACAACAATGTATAGTCTAGAGATGATTACATTCTAATTACTTTCCTACCGAAATGAACAGCCGACTACTACATAACTTATTCATCGAAAACTATGTTGCTACCACCGGATTATACAGCACCTAGTAGTATGGCTACATTATAAGGAATAAACAATATAGTTATATCGAATAAACAATGCCTTAGATTATTCAAATAAAATGTTTGGCACAAAATATTTACGTGTGGTCATATGACAGATAACCACGCAGGCTGTGGCGATAGGCCCTCTAGAGATCTCGTTTCGCACCTAGATATATTCTAGTGCATTACGCTGAAAATTCACGCTTTAGTTACACATATTAAATAACGCTTGGAGCTTTAGAGCGAAAAAGCCGTAGCAATTTAGAGAGTTAATTGGCTGCACGTTTTGTTACACTATATTTAACCAGACTTCGAGGGCCGAATTCCTACAGCAAAAAAAAAAAACAATGTAAGGCGGGTGCGAGCCGGTTCCCGATGATTCCGAGTTCAGTTAGTGAGTCAATGTACCGCGTCCATTCAAATCCGATCAGTTCTCTTCTGAAATCCAGTCCATGCAGTTCGTTAGCCGATACAGTGAGCTCAGTCACGCTGGTTAAAATAAGCAAAAAAAAATAATTAGGTATATATTTATTCAAGCGGATTAGAAAAATGTAGGTAGTGTAGGTATAGAAAAATGTTTATATGTACATCATTCATTCGCTCAATCGGTCATATGAAACACCGTATTACTAGCAACACTGCAATGGTCGCACGATAAAAAAGTAATCTACCAATCTTGGTATGGTAAAAAAATAGCAAATTTCAGCTAAGCATGCAAATAAGAATGTCTTACATAAAAAAAAGAAAAACATATTTTACTCTTTTTTAGTGCATAAATCCACCCATAAACGGTTTCGCGTGGAATGGTGAAAGTCTCATAGCGAAACATTCATGAGTTTTTAACTGATGCCCGGACAAAGAAAAGATAGTTTTCATTACGTATAGTGTATGTTAACATTGAGCAATATTAATATTGTTTGTCTATTTGACTTCTTACACAACAATGGCGGCGAGTCCGTCTTATGAAATTTAATAAGATTATAACGAGATTACAATTGTAACTAATCACATGTTTCACAATTCAACACCGCGTGCAACAACGCCATGGCACAGAGACCGCTCGACGAGATACACACGTCGCGGTGTGCAGCGAATGTATTTCGGGCGATATTCTTATACCTCTCTTAACGAATGTACACACTAATCGGAATTTGTAGACGGAATAATCGATCTTCGAATCTGACGTCGGTCTGTACGATCAGCGCCCGCTCGGCACTCGAGCGCTGGACGATTTAGCTGGAGTACTCGATGTGTCAGGATGCAATATCGCTCTGCCGCCGAGACACGCCGACCTTAAGCCCCCGGCGCCGGCCCGGCGCAGCGACCACGTCCGTGGCCGACGGCCTAACGCGCTGTCCTAAGCGACGGGTGGTAGTAGTAGTATTAACATTTGAAAAGTTGAAAATCCGTCGATCTTAACGATTAAAAAATCCAACGCACTTAACTATTAAACCACCACAGCTGATTAGAGGCTGTCCATAAATCAAAATGACGACAACTTAAAATAATGCTGCATCAATTTTCAACAATACGGATACAACACAAAATAACTTCGTTAACAACGAATACGTGTGCTCCGCCTGTAATATTTGTTGCAATTAGTGATGTTCCTATTTTAATGAGGGAGGCGCAGGCGCTTATTCAACAAAAAGGGCTTACGACGACATCTAGCGGCGAGTAGTAGAAATATTTTAAAATCTGTTTTGTTAGTCGATAGGTACTGAGTTAAGGAATTCGATAGTGAGCATAACTCAAGAAAATCGAAATTTTTGCTTTAGCTCCCTTTAGATATAGGTGTGCAATATAAAAAAATAATATAATTAAATAAAGAAAAAAAAATAGTGTGAACATTTAAGGCAAAACTACAACTAAACAAAACACGTATTTGACAATGGTACACAAAAATGCGATAATTATAGGAAATGATCGAGTGTAAAAGCTTGTCCAACAAACAGTGAACGCCCACACGTAATTCTATATGTATCTTTGTTTGTATTGCGCAATAATGCAAAGAATGGTTCGCTAAGAACCAAAGAAAAAGCAACAGTCTCGCCAGTGCCTAGCTCAGTAGCAAGGTTTGGCCGATGTCGTAATTATTAAACAGTATCCAGACCATTGCTCGTCGTCTTTCGAATTCGTCTTGGTAATATGATAACTTCCCACGGGAGAAGCTGCTTTCCAACAATAAACGATTAGATACATTAACTACAACACAAATATGTGTTGTAGTTAATGTCGTGTATTGGTATTTGTTATTGAAAGTCAACGGCATAGCAACAGAGTAATTAGCTCAAAGTTTTACTAAATGGTGCTAAATAAAGCAATGTCTATAATTTTTTCTTATCTCTGTTCTGCAAAGAAGGTGTCCATACCTATAGGTGCAGATAAACGAGAAAAGAGCAATACTTTATCAAAGTGACATCGAGATCAAAATCGTTAGGGCTGCTTCTGAAAAAGCAATGTATGTATACACACATATACATACATATGTATATATATATATATATATATATATACATACACACGAGAATTCACTGTATACTTTTCTATCCATACTGAGAGTCTAAAAAAAACGTAGCTTTTTGTCGTTTGTCGTCTGTGTCGCCGACGGGTAAGATCGCCTGCAGTCGCCCGGTCGTTTGGGTCGAATATGAAGGCGCGGATTTGAATTAGGGTGAATTACTATTATAATACTAATGATTATTAAAATTAAGGTCAAAAAAAAAAGCGATGGAATTTTTCCAGATTTTTTGAGATTGAATTAGGTTATGTATTTGTCCCTAGACAGTTTAAAAACACAAAAGCGAACGTGTCGCGAATGTTTATGTAAATATGAATTTGCCAATGTTTGTCCTTCAATCACGCTAGAACCGCCGAACGGATTGTAATAAAACTTTGCTAAGATATAGATTATGTTCTGGAATAGGACAAAGGATAATTTTCGTACAAAAAAAAAAAGTATGAATATCAGAAAAACGGTAATTGTAAGCCGCGAGCAAATTTAAATTACAAAATAAAACAACCATAGCCAAATATTCATTCCCACCCAGCAAAACGGGTAGTATATAATGGAATATAATTGTATCGGTACACGGAGTTGAATAAAATACAACAGTCCTGCCGTAATCAGCACTAGTCGTGTCTTCAGATAAAACAAAACATAAACATCCTCTATCGCCACTCGATATGGGTCACGACGCAGTTTTAGATCAGCCAGTATAATTATTATATACACCCACGAAGCGATAGGTACTTTATACACTTCAATACGATCCTTCGCGAGGGGGGGGTAATGAGACCTAGTATAGAAATATTTTCTACTTTATGAATGCGTAGTCACGAATAGTACAAGAAATAGTGGCTTCAACGAATATCTATAAATTGTATGTTAATAATTTTCACATCATCAGCGCCTCGGCATCGGCCAGTCGCGCGACTAAAAGTGGTGAAATCTCACATGGAAAAGGCTTGCAGGAGAAAGTGAAGGTTTCTTTGCGGCAGACCAATTCTGCAAACTTAAGTTATGACGTCAAAATTTACGACGTAATTTTGACGTGACGTTATAACGATGCCGATTGGTTCGCTTCGAGTTTACAAAACTCGTCCGAAACTCGTAATGGGAAAAAATAGAATTATATAGCCGATCAGTTTAAATGTAACTTACGTGGTCAGTAACGGTATAGTATAAGAAAGGTAAATAAAATGGGTATATAAAGAAAAATTATACAATTGTTTTTTGGAAAGTTGTACTAATGTTTCTCTTCAAGTATTAGACACAAACATAATGCCTTACAGTAAGGAACCCTCGGTGCGCCAGGCCGACTCGCGTTTGGCCAGTTTTTATTTCCCGCATTACATTAACGCTAAAAAAACAAGCAATACATTTGAAAGCATGTCATAGGTAGATACATTACATCTAGCTAGCTCCACAGATAGCAAAAAAAAACTATTCGATGATAAGTAAGCGAGATCCAGAGCTGACAAAAGCAAAGTTACAGAACAAAAATAGAAACGAACACGCGTCAGTCGGCGCATGCGGGCGGGCGATCAAACTACAGAATGGCTAATTAAATTTATAAATACTACACGGATTGTGATGAAGAACGGCCGGGTCTTTCATCTGGCCGCCGATGAGCGTCGCTGCATGCAGTTTATAAATCTTATACTTTTGCGATCGCTAACGATTTCTACAAATCGAGACTAAATGCGACATTAGAATTCATGGAGTATTTATTTATGTATAAAAAAAATGATTGTATTCATGGCAATTTATCAAACAGCACCACATTTCACTCTTATTGGGGTAAGGTAACATTTTTTTTCGGGTTCACTTCATCGTTATGAGGCCCCTGTATGAATAAATGATACTCATCAACGATTATATTTTCGACAATCTTACTTATATCATACAGTAAAGTGAGAGAACGAAGGGCGTGCCGATATAAAAACTACGTTCCCTGAGATGATTTCAAAGCAAATATACATAATACAAAAAGACCACACTATCAACCACTTTAAATTCCAAAGATGATAAAGTACGATTTATATTTTTAATTCGGCAATCATGCAAACAATTATTATTTCACGGTAAAACATACTCCTCTAATAAATGCTCATACTTCAAATAAAGGAATGTGGATAAAAAAACATCAGCGAAGTGTATTAGCGAAGCAAAATATGCAATTCAATATAGAGTAAACAATGAAAACAGCAACAAGTGCTACACACGCACCATAAACTAAATAGCTCCGGCGAATAACTCTGTAATTCAAGGTTCATATTATTACGCCTGCCGATAAATTATAACCGCACACAACCTTGACGATGCGCGCGCGTTTGAGGAACAATCAACCTTTTAGCCGTCGACATTATAGTCTAATTCGCAGTGACACGTCGTTCCATCATTCAGCGGCACGAAACCTTAACCGATGACACGCTCAGATATAAATCAGCCCATTTGTAAGGTGCTCGCGCTAAGATCGCCGACTTGCGTAATACTCGTGCATTTGACAATACTTTGTTTTTTATTCGCTCTGGCAACATCATCTCCCTCCCCTTTCGGTTATCGCGTTCTTTTTTTGAAAATTTTCAATGCAAAGCAAAGTTCAGTCCTGGCTCTATAACGAGCAGACGATGAGAAGTTCAACATTATGGAAGGAAGTTCCTTATCGCGTGTTTGTTGAATGGGACCCACACGGGAAATAATGTCCGACCGACACTTTTCAGACAGAGAGACGTAAGAAAGACAGAACCTGTAGGTACATGGCGCCGAGGAGCACCTGCTCCTATAGGCTCGTTTTTTATCTTGTAGCTTGTTTACAAGCGTGGTTTGTGTATAGGTGTATATTACACACTACAGTACAGACAGACGTACGGCGTGTGCGCCGACTGTTTACGCATATTCGTATATATATATATATATATATGTGTATGCGCTGAATGTACTTATGAAGTTTATGGTTTGTTGATATTTTTATAATAATAATAATTAATAATGAAATGTTTATATTCATAACTTTATAAAGAAAAACTTTATATATGCATTTAACAAATATATATATACGTGTGTGTCGAAGCTAAATATCCTGTATGTTCGAACTCTGCCCAGGGATATCTGTACAGAGTCGCACCGCGCATAGACGGCGAGAACGACATGCACGTGTGCGCGCGAGCGTATCAAAACTGTTGCTTCGTGATATAAAATTATTCAATATGAATTAGTATAGCAAAGTATTGTCTGTGATCGAGTATAGAACTTACTTTATGTATGGCAATAACTTAAGCAATATACTTCATAAGACTCGATATTTTTCTATGTAGCGTACATTTATTGTGTCTGAGGAACCATAAACAATGGAGCCAATGGAGCCCACGATTCAGTTCGAAGGCCTGACTATGTTCTGACATTTATAAATATATATTAAATACAATCTTATTACCATTCCTCCATTGCGCTTTTTATTTCATAATATTCATGTAATAAAACACCTTTCTATACAATCATAACTTATTTTCCTTCACACTCGTGCGCCTTACATCTACTGCCGTTTCCTTGCCTCGCCCACCAGGCGTGTCCTCTTTTTTCATATTTATTGCCAGACTAAAAACATATATACTAACAGCAATAATACCCGAAATCAACTCGAACCTTATACATAAAGTGAAAGGAAATTCGTTCCTACCGGATGTCCCACGACACTTCATTTTCTAGGGTTCCGAATCAAATTGGTAAAAACGAAACTCTTACATTTTCATCACATCCGTCCGTCCGTATGTCACAGGTATTCACTCAAAGACTACAAGATGTATATTGATGAAATTTATAGTGTAGGTGCCTTATATAAATCGCTACTTAATTTCGTAGTTGAATAACAAACATAAATATTTCTAGGGGGGGGCGAGGCACTACATACATGTAATGGAAGATTAAAAAAATTTTTTCAGCAAACATCAACGTGTGGGACATATTTCGAGTTCTTTTAAAAACATTAAGGTTTCCAAGTAATTTTTCTGATTACGTGAGTAATTTCGGAAATAAACGCTCGGAAAACAGCAGAAAGTGTGTCCCTCCCCTTTTATTTTCTAGACCGTATGTCTGAGAATAGAATATGAAAAATATAACGAAGGTAATGTTTAAACTCTCAAGGAAAATTATTTTGGACATGATCGAATATACTGTATTTGAATTATAACCGAATAACTGCGTTTCTCAACAAAAGGACGAAAGTCCCATGAAGATACGCTCTTTTGCTGATGCACATTCGTTTTCACCATTTCAAGAGTAATAGTCGATACACCTATTTGTTTCTCTAGTTATACGTGACAAGGTGCTTATATATGCGGAAAACATGGAAAAAAGTATAACAACGTAGTTTTCTCATCTTTAGTGCATTTCTTTCTAGTAATGACTTCGGAATCCTACATTGATCATGGTCCGATATGCTCTAGGCTTTTTTTTTTATTAATAACTCATCTTGTATGACAATGTATCTTATAGGTGAGTATTATACACACACCTATGCGTATAATTTATGCCTACCCTCTGTAAAATACGTGTGAGCGAATTCATATTACTTATAACATATGAAAAAAAAAAAACTGTTACAGCCGTAGCTTACAACATTGCAAATCGACTCCAAGCCGTATACGAATAAAAAAGTTGTATAAAACCGAAGAAACTCGTGAACGGGCAACGTAAATGATAATTTTGTACAAATACCAAAGATTACTCCTATGGAAATATTTAACAAACACAAGATTTGTTCAACTCGTAGATTGCCTAAAGAAGCATCGTTTAAGCGTCGGCATTAAAAGAAAAAAACACGCATCTGTAATGAGTTAGATACGAGTGGTACGTTTGTTCAATCTCATTGTTCTCGAGATTGTCAGATTTCTTCACCGCTCAAACGGGGGTCACGCACGTCCGCGGTTACGTCGGTCGAGAGCTCGCAGCGGCGACCCTTCCCGCCGTGACGTAATTTTTACATCATAACAATATCTTATTGAATCGTTTCAGGTTTACAGAATTCTTCTGCAGTTTAACTGACAGCTTTGACTTGAACAATTTCGACTGAAAATTTATAACCCAAAAATCACACACGAATGACGTTCAGTTTTAACCAAGCTTATCTGGTGGTAAGTTGCCACCTGTCAATTACGCAGTTCCCAGTTTCCTCTGCGTATGCGATGATTTACGGGACGAACGGTTAAAACTGTTAGTTGAAATTGCACGTGTGTATGTGTGTGTAGCACTTCTTAAGAACAATATATACACATGCATTATATATAATAGAGTTTGCATTGGAGATAAAGTATAACATTCGATCGATTGGTTGTTACATTATTCGTATTGAGGTTGTCATGATTAAAACAACTACAAATACTCTATGCAATCTCTAGACAATCTAAGGCACTAATGCGGCTAGAAAGTTTAAAGTTGAACTCAAATATTCAGATCTGCTGAACAGTTCTGACGTCAATAACCTCACGGACTGACGATGACGACAGCGACACGAACAAACGAAAGGACAATGACAAAATACGGCCAGTGGTCGTTAACAAAAAACAAACATTGTTTAAATAGGTATTATTTATTATGAGAATAGTCATTACGAGTACAAAAGCGTTAAAGAATTTTAAAAAGTCGTGATGAAATTAAAAGGTAATTCAACATGACGTAAGTATAGTTACACAACACCACGAAATCTGTATTTTTGTATTGAATACAAAAATGAATGCATAGAAACCTTTCTAATCCAGAATCAATAAGGTAGACAGCAAATTTTACAAGTTCTTCAGAAATCGTTCTGAACTTTTAAAAAACATTAAAACGGAACGTATTAAATTATACTTTAGATAGCTTCTACCCGCATAGTATATGCATAATTTTTCTCTTTTAAAAAAGTGTTCTACAGGCCAAATGCCGCTGTTACATTTAAAATAAATTATTTTTTTAAAAATAAGAATTTTTCTTTCAAAACCCAGCGAACGACAAGATCCGTCGAAAAACAGAATAAAAATAAAATTTTAGTCCGGACGAAACGGATTACAAAAGTAGGTTTCAAGATTACGAACGTGCTGTAAAATTATAAGACAATGAGCATCGGTTGTAATCCGTTTTATTGAAAAAAAACTCCATTGAAACTTGTCAACTATTGAATCAAGCTGCGATTTAATACTAACTAAATTGTAAAAAAAATGGCATTTTTAATTACCATAAAATCTAATTATTTGTACAACTTCCGATAGTGAAAAGCTTGCACAGACAATTTATTTTCGAACTAATATAAAAGGTCGTATAACATGAATATCTAATTTTGTTAATAATGACGAAAATATGTTGAAATCGGATGAAGTGAAAGTGAGATTAACGGAATCACGATAGTTGTTTGAGAGATACGATAGCATATAATCAAACATAGAAATATTAGACCCCACCATTGATTATGAAACTAAAAGACAGTTAATGGAAGACAAATATTATAGTACAAGAGCGAAAATAAATTCACTATTAATGGACAAGATCGTACATGTCTCTCGTACAAATTCGCGTACAAATCGTTTTGAAGGAGAGTGTTACAAACGGTAACACAAAACCATCAGTAAAATTGCCGCAAATAAACATACCCACTTTCGTTGGAGACTCGAAGGAATGGCCTACATTAAAGAGTATCTTTTTAGCAATAATTGACGAAACGTCACTACCTGACGTACAAATATTTCATTACTTTTAAAATCCTCTCTCAGGTGAAGCAGCCAACCTAATAGAATGTCTAGTTATTAGTCCTGAGAGCTATAGGAAGCATGGAACGTATAGTCCAAGAAGTACGAAAATAAATGAATCGTTATAAATCATTACTTAAGTGGAGTGATTAACTTTCCAATAGTGTCAAAAGTGAATTTGAAAATTAAGTTACAACAATGTCTTAATTCCCTAAAAGCGTTGCAGGTACCAAGTAAACAAACACTGGGACCTAATCCTAATATATTTGATTGTCCAAAAACTTGAGCCATCTCTCAAAGCGGCCTGGGGATTTACAGAGAAGGTGAGGATACTTTAAAAGAGTCGATAGAATTTTTGAATGACAAAGTTGTCACCTTTCAAATTCTGCATGAAAAGGTTTGATCAAAACCTCATGAGGTTCAAATTAAAAATTCTTTGAAATCTCGCTATGTCACTACCAACTTAACGTCTTGTAAGTTATGTAATATCAAACATGAATTATGTAAGTGTCCTGTTCTTTTAGAAATGTCACCAGTTAAAAGAAATAAATATGTGAAAGTAACAAATTTTGTTATAATTGCTAGCACATTTCTAATCTTTATAAGAGGAAGCTTCATACCTTTATACATTTGAATACTATATGATTGTCTGACTTCAAAGCTGTATATGCCAATGTTGATAATGTAATTGATAATTCACAGGAAAATATTTCAAATCTAACTAGTAATATTATGTGTATATCATCTATTCTTCAAACCAATAATGTAGCATATCAGCCAACAGTACTTTTATCCACAGCGTCGATCAAAATTTATTCCAGAGATATGTGTTATCTGCCAGAGCTTTATTAGATAGTGGGGGAGAAGTAAATATAATAACATCAAACATTGTTAATAAACTACACCTTGATACTCAGCACAGTAATATAATATTGAAAGGTGTTGGTGATCAGCATACAAAGTCCAATATTACCACTTCTGTCTCGCGATTGGTTCCAGGTTTAATAACTTTTCTTGCAATTTACGGTGTATTCTTACAGATGAAATTGCTCCATTATTATCTCATAATTATGCTAATATAATCAATATAAATAATACCTAATTGTAAATTAGCAGACCCACTATTTTATTTACCATTTATACTTATATTATTGATATTGATATACTTATTAGTGGTGAATTGTTTTATGAAATATTAAAGATAAAAATAACATCTCTTGTTTCCAAAACGCCAAAACTGATATGAGACAATTGTTGATGTGTAATAGTAGGTCCTGTAGCTAATAAATCCAATAATGTTTTTAACTGCTCCTTTTGTACAACAACTGACGAGCATTCAAATGATATATTAATTAAATTTTGGCAACTAGAGGAAGCGACTCATAAGACTTTATTATCTCCAGGGGATGAGAATTATAAGAACTTGTATAAGCAAACCACGAAAAGAGATAGCGATGATAAATTTACAGTAACAGTGCCTATTCCTAATAATAAGTTACAAACATTAGGTGATTCATTTAATGTTGCATATAAATGCTTTTTATCTTTAGAGTAAAAGTTTTCTAAGTCCCCTGAAAATTATCAGCAATATAAAAGGTTTATTATTGAATATTCAGACTTAAGTGATGCAAAGTATGTGAAGAATGTCTCGCAGAACTCCTCTAACCAACCTTCCTTTTACTTACCACACCACGCTGTCATAAAACCTCAGTGTTTCAACAAAGTTGCGCACTATTTTTAATGCCAGCGCAAAGTGCTTTGCTGGAGTTTCGCTTAATTATATAATGTTCGAAGGTCCCAATATTTTTCAGGATATTGTAGATGTTATTATACGTTTTAAAACTTTCGAAAATGCATTTTCATTTCATATTATAAAAATGTTTCGTCAAATCAAAATTGCTGAAAACCAACAACCCCTACAACGTTTACTTTGGCGTGAGAGCCTGACCGACCGATTAGGTGCATGGAGCTGAAAACGGTAACTTATAGAACTAAAAGTGCCCCATATCTAGCTTTCAGACGCTTCTCGAACTCGCAGTCATCCATGTAAAACGGAAATTTATTGCATCGAGGAGCTAATGGATAACTGGGCTTACCTATATCAGCCAGTTCGAGCAAGTCCGGAAAACTAGATATGGGGCACTTTTAGTTTCATAGGTTACCGTTCACAACCCAGCGAACGACTATATCCATCGATAAACAGGATCTACAACAACAAGTCATAAGCAAGTGAGTATTTGTGTGGTGACAATCTTTATCGATACTGTCAATCGGGTGCTCACAATCATGCACTCCTGTCTCTTTGTCCATGCGTGTGTTTCTCGTCACAATCGATATTGTTTGTTTATTGCTTTCTTTTGTAAATGCAGTATAGAAATAAACGATCGAAGAAATGTTAACACAGATAATAGTATACACAGCAAAAATTTGTGACGTTTATGAACCTAATGCAGGCAAGAGAAGACTGCCAAAACTACTTGTCACAGTTCTTTGATTAGAAGTCCAAAAATTTCTACAGTAATGGGATTATGTCACTACCTACAAAATGACAAGTTGATGAACAAACTGGCATATATATAATTACATTCCATTATAGTATATATATATATATATATATATATATATATATATATATATATATATATATATATATATATATATATATATACTATAATGGAATGTAAAGATAATGAAAAATTATTTTTAATTTTATATAAAATACGAAAAAAATTTTTCACCGACCTTATACAACGATAATAACCATTATGTCTAATCGAACAAAGGCAAAACCAAAATCTAAGTTTGACGTAAGATAGCCCTGTATATTCTAGGAACAGACGAGGGGGGCAAGTTTCGCCTTGTAAAACGCCTCGGCAACTGACCCACTTTGAAATATAATATTATAATGTTAACTTTGAACGCTAACAAAGATAGAATAATTGAGAGTTACCGGTGTCTGACGTTTACTGAATAAGAAGTCAAAAGTCTGTTATAACAATTCACAGCGCGGTAAAACATAATTCTTAACAAAATACTAAAAATGTATTATACATTTTTATTTATTAATCGTTTGGGAAAAGGAGATAAACAAACACGAATTTATTTATGCAATTGCCAAAAGATACATCACGTCAGAGCAATTAACACATTGTGTTTACAAAAAAAAAAGCTCCTCGACAAACATGACACCGTTCACGGCGCTGTTGCACCCACACTCGAGAGGTACAAGCGAAACGAAAAGTGATAAAATATTTGCAATGTACATGAAAGTTATTTGCAAACTACGTGATGGTATACAATTGCGAATGTAGTGTACGACGCACGAAACTCTGCCCCTGTAAAGTTAGTCACGAAAGCGTTGCAACGGCGTACAATACGAACGAGGGGGAGAAGAAGGAAGGGTCGTGGAGCGTTTACATCTGCGCATTGCACCATTCGCAGGCAGTTCAGAGCGGCTGCGTTTCGTGAGATATATTCCATACATGATGTTGTATATTATTAACCGCCTACACGACCTAATGTGGTTTATTTGAGGCGGCGCTCACAAACGACGCACAGGCCAGAGGACAAATATTCGTCATTATTTGCATAAACAAAGCACATAAAGCGGATAGAGCAAAACACGCGTTTCCGCCCGGGTTTTTTTATAATCACATCATAAAAGGCGTAAGTAGATAGTTGTACTCATTAGCAGTTGTGAAGTGTTAATGGGGAGTTAATTATATTAGTGAACACATCAGATGTTTGGCGAATATTAAAAAAGAAAACCACGAAAGCGCAGTGCCATATTATTTATTCGCAAATGAAAAACAAAAAATACGGACATTTTATCGTAGACATAATTTAATAGTAGTAGTTTACAAACAGAATATAATCAGAAGAAGAAGCTTTATTCATTATCTATGTATCTATCTATACATATATAATGAAAATAGGTTGTCTTTGTTCCCCAATCACGTAAAAATTACTAAACGTATAGACATGGGACTGGGACCATTCGATGCGGAATTATTTGTAGATGGTTCTAGGCTACTCATTTTTAGAATTCCGTAAATCCTTCGCCATTTTATTTATAATAAAAATTACCCACCGAAGCGGGCGGGTCAGCTAGTTAAGATATAAATTAAAACTAACTGATCGATATCTGCATTTGGACAATATTGATGTAAAACAAATATGAAACGTCTTTATAACTTCAATAGAAGACAAAACAACCATTTATTGAATTATAGTCGGCCTATCTGTATATTTGTTCGAGAATCATGCAAAAATTAGTGCACGGAATACCAATCAGGTTTTCATAGGTACGTTGCTGAAGATTTAAAAAGAATCATGCAAAAATTAGTGCACGGAATACCAATCAGGTTTTCATAGGTACGTTGCTGAAGATTTAAAATTATATTCTATTGTATACGGTACTTGTTACTTTAAGGAAATTCATAATTAGACGCTTACCTGCGACATGCAGTAACATGCAGCATCCAATCCAAGGCTAACCCTCGATCCAGTTCATCCACCACGAATCTTCATCCAACGAATTTAATACATAATGATTGGAGAAGATTGGCAGATATTGAACACCCAAGTAAGTTTTGGTTTATTCTTCATCATTTAATTTATAATTGGCGGTTGGTTAAAATAAATAAAAAAATAACACTTGCTTAGGTGGTCGATATCTGCCAACCTCTCGTAACGATATTGAATTCGTCGGATGAGGATTCAACCAGATCCTCAGAGATCAGATTCGACCAGAGTAGAAGATCAGATTCGAGGGTCAACGTTGAGTCGTGAGCTGCATTTTTAACGCATGTCGCGGGCAAGCGTTTTAAAAAATAGACATTTTACATATGCCACGCCCAGGAACAGAGTACTATGCAAAACTCTCTTAAACTGCGATCTGTAACTGAATGTAGGAAATAATGTTTATAGGGATTCGTATAGTTTTAAATCATGTTCATACTCTTTTATTATTACATCTTTTGCGGACACAAAAATTTGTATCAAACACTAACTTTCGCCCGCGGCTCCACTTGTGTGAGTAAAGAATGGATTCTTTCAATTTTCATCGTCACGCTGTCAACCATGATCCCGATCTCGGTCTCGCACTCGATTCCGATCCTAGACCCGCTCTCAATTTCGATTCCGCTTTCGATAAAGATGCAGGCTCTACCTTCGATACGTTCACGCGAAGCCGCGAGCAAAATCCAACATCTTTATAAATCATAGCCTATGTCTTATCGTAACATATGAGTTATAATACTGTGAAGTTTCATCGAGATCCATCAAACATTTTTTGCATAAAAACGTAACAAACATCCATGTACACATCTTCACAAACTTTTGAGTGTATATGAATAGTGGGATATGAATTTATTCGACACCATAGATAAGTGTACGGTTCGCGTGTCACCGTCACGTCAGTACGGCATTTTCGGTTCCCGGGCCGTCGCCCGCAAACAGCCGCGTCCGCACATTCGGCGACGTCGCAGACTACCACCGAAATCGGTACGCGAAGCACGTGGCGCGCCTATGAAAAACATCGCAAACGACGAGACGCGCATCGAATAATTGACAATCGAGATTGACGAGCTGTCTATACGGCGATTGATGGATCCCCGTTATGCGGAATGCTGGGACGTCATCGCGGCCGACGCGCGGCTCGCGCCGGATCAGCCGGCTGGCTTACGGTGAAGCGCGTCGATGAAATAAATTACTGTGGGTGTTTTCGATTGAAAATACGGAAAGTCCGATAGATGTGCAACATCGAAATTGATGATTATTGAGAAACCAATCAATACATATGAAGTAAAATAAATAAAAACATAGAGCTTCGTTAATAAAATAAATAAATTTTCTTCCTATAATAATAATATATAAAATATAAATACAAAACATACGGACAAGCAACAAAATAAGTAGTATACGCGCTGCGTACATTCAATGGAATAAAGAACAGCGGTGAAGATAGGCGTGACGACATAAGAAAGCGTCATGCCTTTTGCCGTCACGCCATACGTCACGTCGATTTTGTTCCCAAGAAGCGACAACAGACGTCTCACAACAAAAAAAAAAAAAGCGGGAGGGTACATTATATACCTCAAGAACAGCGTGACGATGAAAACACGATGCAACAACGCGGAATGTCGAACCTCAAACAAATCGGAAGTTCAACGACTGCTACGGCCGAAGTAGTCAATAGGGTCCGCTGGTCCATTGCACGAGAGCGTGCGCGTACGGCCTTCGCCAACATTCCCATATACTAAAGACGTATTGCATGGCGGACCGCCTTGACCTATCGAGGCGAAGTCGACAAGTATCGGAATGTTTACGTTCGTATTCGTACAAAAGTAAAACACCGTACATTTGATAGAAGTGAAATTTCTCAAATATTGAAACGTGAATATTGATAAAAAATTAATAGTTTAAATATACTTAGAAAATAACTCCGCACGGATATTATCGAGCAATCATAAGGTACAAACGTAAATAATCACAAGATAAAATATATAAATATTAATTAACCAATGCGTGGTACCTCAGCTGTTCATGTATAAAGTCTGACGCATACATTTACAACGCGCACATGCGCGACACTATTCATTCCCTCGTTTTATATCGTTAGATACACGTCGCTCTCTTTTCTTTAAACCTGTGGCGATGGAATGTATTCCTCTCTTTGTATATCATTCTTCTCTCTCATAAAAAGAAATGTACCTAAGCTTGAGGCACATTTCTTTTTATTGAAATTTTATTCTCAATTCCCTTACAATTATCATATATCGATTCGCCGCTTACGAAATTTACCTTCAAAAAACAGCTAGGAAACGGTCAAACTTGTGTGGCACACATCGTAACGAAGGTCCCGTAATGCCTTTTAAATTCGTACTGGCCTTCAACGATTATTAATTCACGCACTTAAATATCATTTTGTTATGTATATTCAAAGTTGACGAAAACAATCAACAAATGATGATAATATAAAAAAAAACTAAACTTTTAATCGTTTAGTTTTTAAAAGTTTTTACGCGTTATTAGTAATTGGAAGCATGACCGAAAAATATTTTTTGCCTTATCGTTTTGCTGTTGTTATGTCAGGGGTGTTTATTATTCCACTGCTTACATGTGACCTGCCACAAAATGTTCATTTCTGATGTTTGAAGCATAACTCCTTCACGATTGGTGGTACAGGTTAAAAATTACTGGTCAATTCGAATCCTGTGGCCTCTAATTGGAAGTCAGCGCTCCAGAATATTGACAGCGGTTTACCACCACGACTCTAATATACTTTATTAGCAGTACTCAAATATTGAAATTTATGACGGCAAAATGGCCATATTTTAAATATAACAATTATAAATATCAAGCGAACCCCATATTACAACGAAGAAAATTCACCAAAATAAACTTCGTATACAACGGAATTAGTTCGATAAAACAAAATAGACTTCGAATGAAGAAACTTATAGCTCAATTCTTTCAGGATCATAATCCGAACCAGACACTTTCTGGTCCAGAACTCTGAAAAATCCAGAAGTAACAATAGAAAAGAAATTGTACAAGTTAAGATGAATGGGCTCATATTGTGATTATAATAAAGTTGACATTCTAATGAATATAAATTTGTATCAGCTCATTAGAATTAAAGAAGAAATCAGTCCACTTCAATATTGCAGATTTGTGTCAACTAATAATATAACTAATACTATAGAAAAGAAGACACAGCAGAATGATGTCGGCTCTCTGAACAATAATTCGATTTTGGACCATCCAACCAAATCCCAAAATAACAAGTAAATTTTTCAAGTCAAACGATAACAACGGAGAACACTGTAAATTAATGGATATCATTAATAAGACCACATTATATTTATGATATATTCATGGTTTTCCTATGTACGTTCCCTCACTAATAACATACTTGTGCACTCTGACATAATTTCTAAAATTCAAACTACCGCTAGACGAGGAATCATGCACAGGCTCGTGGTTGGGGAAGGTATGAAGAGTCGGTTCAAAGAAGGCACGCCGGACGACCCGCGTGTCGGAGATTAGGGCCGCTTGGGCGCTGATGGGCTTTCGTCGATCTTCAAACGGTTGCCATTTCCCAAGTTTTCGGACGATTTATTTGATTTTAATCTCAAACGATAGGCATATGGAGGCTCTGCGCGCGTAACACTCTCACCATAGACAATACACTATATGGTAGTTATAGATACGCCACTGTATCGTTTTAATTTTTAAAAAAGCTATCCACGTATGACAGATGGCGCTGTTTTTAGCTCACATATGTGTTACTAGATTGAATTTTTATCTACGATATATGCTACTAGATAGCGCTGTTATTTAGATAATAATGTCCGCTAGATTATTTCGGATGTCTGCTCGACTAGACTAGTTTTCGATTATGATTTGGGGATATTAAGATGAGATAATACTTAAAATCTAGATGGATTCGATTTTATCCATCTTAAGATTTTAAGTAGCTTGTCGTCCTTGCAAACAAAGGAAATTACAATCAGGACTTATTTTTTTCTTTCTTACGTAATATGTAATAATTTTCAGCTTGCGCTTTTATTAAATCAGTATTATAAATTTTTAATAATTTTCCTTGTAATATTCGATTGACGTTTGTGCACCAACTGTGAATGACAAAATAATGTTTCAAGAATTATTTCTTCGGCCTTATAAATCGCAAAAAGCAACGTTGTGATTAATGAAATCCAAAACTTCAAAAGCCAAATTACTGGGGCAAACGGAATCCGGTGTCTTAAAACAAGGTCAAATGTTATTATCAGATGTAATAAAACAGTTTCAAGACAAGTCGATAAGAAAATCCACAAATGTATCAAAACGGAACCAAAGCAAATGCAAAGGAACAAAGTATGGCACGACGCTATGATGCCGTTGTATGACCACAGGTCGTAGATTATCCATGAACATAGATAATATAAACCAAACACTGTACTTATTGAATTCAGTTTCATTTACATTTTTAATTTTTAAGTACATAATTAATCTTAATTATTTAAGGCCATTCTAAATAATTTGAATAACAAATTCAAATGGGCAATGATAAAATTGATTTTTGTCTGCTTACTGCACTGCCACCTATTGTGAAAAATTCGGAAAATTTTATTTGTTTTTTCTCTCCACGAACTATAGATGGCAATATCGTCGCCGTGTATATTTTGTAATTATAATTTGTATGAGAGTTGCACCCCCCTGGCCCTCTCGCAGACGAAGCCTGTAGGCGACTCAAGTTAGTTGTCAAAATTCTCAGTAGTAGGTATTTGGTCGAAGAGGGCTGGTGACTCGATATCACCCCACCCAGCGTTTTGCTGGGTTCGCTTCGTTAGATAGTGGTGTGTTGTAAGTACACTCGAAAAATAAAGGTCGATTTTCGCGAAACGTGCGAATTAGACATTAATTGCATGTGGATTCCAAGTCAATAATATTCGGCCCGGTGTCCGTCGGGGGCCTCTGGGAACACATTCGACGCCGCTTCGAGGCTGGTAAAGCGCATATAAACTTATTAGCTTACCTTTAATTTTCGGAAATAAAAAAAAAACCGAAGTGCTTTAGACCACACGACTGAAGTAAAACTTCTTTAGCTTCATTTATATATAGATACACACATAGTATATATATATATATTAATTTTCTACAAATATTTGAATTTATTATGGGTTTTCATTGATAAATTAATATTTTTGAATAGATTTTTTTTTTTTCATTATTTTCATTATCGGTACGAAATAATCAAGAAATCACCGTTCGCATAACGTTAGCAAACGAACTACTGATTGAGATATATATATATATATATATATATATATATATATATATATATATATATATATTTCATACACTGGCTATGAGAGGAAGAGACTTTTCGTAACGCTCTCGTCACGCATTGACCAGCTTACTCCCAGAGTCAAGCGTGCCGTAGGAAGTTCTACTTCAAAAAAAAAACTACTGCTCCGTGAGTCGGAGAACACGTCGAATCGTCGCCACTATCATCAAGTTAGTGACGACGAAATCGTTAACAGCCCCCACGACTGCTACACCACCAGCTAAGGTCTAAACCTTCGTTCTGAAACATGACTGAGGAAAAATGTGGCCCTGAAAAAGCGACTTAAGAGCCTGATGTTGATGTAAAGAATGTTCATACTTCATCCCAATTAAAAAGTTGAAGGCATTATAACTGTGAATAATGTACATGTCATAGTATAGTAATGACAAAGATAATTAGCTCTTATTGCATAGGTATTATAATAAAATTAATTGTCTATTGCAAAATTATATTTTCGATTTCGACTTCGATACTGTCTACTCATAATAATATAATACAAAACACATATGCAATTATAATTCTTTACATTTTTATTTTATCTGTACGAAAAAAAAAACAGGCAAAATCAGCGCTGATGTTTCGTTACGCACGCCCGGGCATCACTATCAGCGAACTACGCCGCATTGATTGCTCTATTAACGTAACAATTAATAATTTATTACAGATAATTCTATCTTCACTATGCGGAACTGATTAAATAAAAATAGTGCTCCATCAAGTTAATCCCTCGTCACGTTAACGTGAGACGCCCATATCAATAGACGTATGGAAGTATCGATTGACAGATTATGAGGTACTAAGAATACTTTTTTTTTAACTTCAAATAAGCGGCTAGGTATACTTTCTTTGTATACACACATCACATACATACACACGAGAAATTTAACTTCACAAAAGAAAACGCCATATTTCTTAACGCATTATGATCAAATTTAACACACTTCTTAAGCCTTAAACTTAAGCAACGGTTTTGTGGAGACAGCTTTAAGTTTTTTGGAACGAATAGAAAGTATTGATACGGCGTCATGAGCGGCGGTTGCTCAACGGCTAAAAGCGTCGCCCTCGAACTGAGAGGTAATGAGGTTTTAACTTAAGTCAAATTAGACCACTCGCTCCGTGCCTAAGTACGTTAAGCCGCTGATCACGGACTTTGTCATCTTATTGACGGCGACGATCGTCAGCAGTCGCGGGTCAGTGTCGTGAGGTCTCGAGGTCAAGATACCTTCGATCTAAAGTGAAAACAACATTCATATGACGTCACAGCCCAAGTACGAAGTTAACTTGACGTCACAAACAAAACTTACGTAAATACCGGGAAATTCGAATTATTGACGCGTACCTCTCGGGCTTTCTAAGAACATCTTCAGAAAAAATCTTCACTTACTCTTCCGTTCTCTACCCTCGGCCGCCTTCGATCTCGTCCTCGAATACAACCGACCTATATCGTTGAAATTCTCAATAATGACGTCACTGGCTGCGTCGACTGCCTATAGCCGTCTCGCGTCCACGATTTCCGCCGACTGCAGGAAATTCTGTAAACTAAAACGACTCGGTCGATATCGTGATGACGTTAAAATTACATCAGTCGAGGGCGCGCAGCGGCAACCCTTCTCCGTATCGTAATTTTGACGTCATAACAATATCGACCGATTTTCGAATATCTTGCGATATCGCTTCAAGTTTACAGAGTTGTCTGCTAATCTTCAGATCGAAGGCAAACGTTGGCGTCGAGAAAAAAAAGAACTGTCGCTTGTCCACCGGACGTCACGTTGCCGTCGTAGAGCGAGCTCGGCCGGCCGGCGCGGCGCGGCGGGTTGCGTAAACCGAAATCCGCTAAAAGCGACCCTGAGAGGTGGCGGCCCGGCGCGGCGCGTGGCGAAACCGTGTAACTCTCTTCTGCAATACATTCGCCCGGCATAAATTATTTTCTTCAAACGCATCGGCTGTCCGTTAGAAAAGTCGAGAAGCAGCCGTTAACTCGCGACGAATATTAGTTAGCGAGTTTGAACTCGGTGACTTCGAATAATAACAGCTTAGTAACATAAAAAAAGACAAAACGCAAGAGTGGCAGATTTCAGATTCCAGACTTGCTCTACGTTTCCCCAAGTGATGTGCAGATCGATGTGTCAACTCTCGTTAACTTTGAATGGTCAATGGGAATAATTATCGCCCTGTATTGTGAAAGCCTTGCGAGGTTGCAATTTTTAAAACTCACCCGGAAACTAAATTAAATCTTATAATTCTGTTTCTTCCCTGTCTCTTAGATATGACTTTAGTAAAAAGAACTAAGCACAAAGGTATTGTAATGATTTTGTGTTGACCGTAGATAGAATAATTATATTGATACCAAGGTAGTTTTTAGAATTCCGTAACCGAGGGCAATAAAGGAACATTTTTAGTTTCAAACTGTCCGTCCGACTGTATGTCATATAACTTTGGCACTTTTTCATAGAATCTGATGAAATTATACAGATAGGTGTCTCTTGTAAGACATTGTACAATAATATTTTAAAAAATAGAGAACAAAATTTAGAAGTACATTTCCGTCGAGGGATGAATATTTTTTTTGCGCAATGTCGCGGAAAAGAAAATATAAAAGTACATTAACCAAAGTCGAATCATAACCGCTCGCTCTGTGCCTCAGAGGCTCGACTATGTTTCCTAACAGGCATCTATATATCGCTTGTTAGGAAACATGTTTCCTAACAGGCATCTATATATCGCTTGTTAGGAAACATGTAATCAACTTAGATATCGTATTAGAAATATGTAGTCGACTTAGATGTCGTATTAGAAGTACGTAGTCAACTTAGATGTCGTATTGTCGATAATTGGCATTGCCGCTTCACAGAAAGCGATATCGACTTAACTTGTGTTTCGCAACGACATCGCTCTGCTTGGTGTTACCATTTATGCAGCTATCATAATTTTCTACTGTTTAAGAATCACGCCTTCTCGTAGTTTTTGTTTCGGCAATTAATTTGCATTTAAAATACTGTATTTTTTTAGTCATACTTAAATATTGTCAGTTCAGACGACCAATTTGTGTTTTCAACAAAAAATAAATCTCCCAAAACATAATAACAACAATTTCAAAATTATTACAGGTGGATCATAGCTACATATGTGATATAGCATCACGTTAAGTTTCAAACCTGGAATTTCGGAAATTTTAAAAAAGGTATTTTTGATATTCTTTTATTAATATTTTGTTGAGATCTGTTATTTGTAACTATATTGTTACAGATCATAATAGCTGTGTGTAATAATTAAAGGGTGACACTGCTCAACAATTGGAAAGCCTCATTGATTTTCTGAAAATAAATGAAAATGTTCACCAAGACTTATATAGGAGTATATTTTGACTTTAATTTTAAGCAAAACAATAAAACACTCGGTACAACGAAAACGAAGCAGAAAAAGCACTTATTTAGATCGCGCGTCGAAATCGCGGCCACACTTCGCGTATCAGCTTACTCGTACAAATGTCAAAAATGTATACATAATAGGACGAATGCTCTGTTTAGCGCAACACAGATCGAATATCGCTTTGACATCGCCTTTTCCGTGTCCATAATAAGAAAAAGTGCGTTTGACAAGCGTTCGCGCCGACTAGCATCCATGTCGCGACATCGCTTGTTAGCAAACACAGTTGATCTGCAGGGCGCGTCGTGTCACCGCGTTGGCCCGGGACGTCGTCGCGTTGCGGGTCGACGGCGGCGGTCGTCGACGACCGGCGTAAAGATCACGAGAAGCTTCTGGAAGTTTATGGCGTCACTGGTAAAGCCTGGCACAATGACAGACGAATATGCAAGATGTATAGCGTTCGTAATATTCACCCGCGATTTGAACAATTCACAGTTTAACACTTCATAAGTTTTGCATATTTCAAAACCTCCATCCGTGAAATATTCATCGGACGGCGGGTGGCGCATACGTTTTTTATACCTCACATGTGAAGTCCACGCGGACCGCTTTAGGTAAATATCTAAACGTTTGCTTTCGCAAGAACTGGCCATTAAAATATTCTAATGTTACGATATGTATAAAAGACCATAAAACGAGTCTGAGCAGCCGTGACCCTCCGGCGGTTCCGTAATCGACCGGTTCGCTCGTCCCCACGACGGACCTCGAACCCGAAGGTCGTCTCGACGTCTGTGCCCCTACGCCCACACCACGATACATATGTCGTTTGTGGAAGTCGACGGAAAATATAGAAGCGACTTTTTGTTTGATTGTAAAAGCCTACGACGCGATTCTGATTCTTTTATGCATTTTCTGTACTTACCAGTGTTTTGTAATTGGAACATAATTCGGACATAATTCGAACAAAAAGAAAAAGAACACGGAGACATAATTCCGACATTTGATCGGTTACGAGCTTTGCTTCTTACGCAGTTTTCTTCCGGATATTTTTTTGGGTTTGCGATGTAGTTACATGAAGTAATGAAGTGTAGTTTAGGATCCGGTAACCTATTAATAGTGAAATGGCCGTGCCAGATATGACAGGGGATGATCATAAATATAATATAGACCTACTTCCTAATACAAGGCCACCTGATTGCGTGCACCTTTGGCAATAAAGCGTAAATCGTATGGGTGTCGGTGACCTTTAACGTCAAATCACAACGAAAATGAAACTTTACTAAAATTCATGTCATTTACCGACGGTATCACATCTCCACTAAGCGTACACTAACATGTCCAAATACTCACTGATACTAAATAAACTCATCATTGACGTTGCATCGCGAAATTTTTCGTAAATCAAATGCGTATGCGCTGCTTACACATCGATCGGGAATCGAACGCACAGGTGATACGAAAATATATCACACGAAAACGTGAAAAAAATAATATAAAAATCAGTTCGTTGATATAATTAACAAAAGTTATTTTTCTTATTATCTTTATTATAACCTTTACTATGCTTATTGTAATTAGAATCTGATACTCTGTAAAGGGAAAAAAATGGCGTGGTGCTATTTATGTTACATACTGTATATTTACATATATATATATATATATATATATATATATATATATATGTGTGTGTGTGTGTGTAAATTATCAAACCGACAAGATTAAATTGGCGAACGCTATCCGAATCAATTGCGACCGACGACAATAACCAGCGATGTAAAGGCGCTTCCGAGGTGCTGGAGAGTTAAGGGTCGATCGGGGTTGGGAGGGTGGTAAATACAAGCGACTAGTATTCAATGTCCGGCGACAATTTGAGCGGTTGAGTGGCCCTTTCGATTAGCTGTTTGGATTTTGGGTAAATAACAGAGACGATAAACGCGACGTTTTCGTGAATATTAACGGTGATATTAAATAGACTCTTTATTTGCAGTTTCCGAAATGAGAATGAAAGAGACTGGAAAATTTGGCTCCAACGTCCCTGTATGGAAAAATATGGGATTTTCTGTTAAATTTGAAAAGCTCACAAATTAGATTTCTGCCATTACATGATTTAATACACTTTTAGGCGATAGTTAATTCGTTAAGTTTTCGGAGTAGTTCTATTCAGAGACAAACGAGGACATTAGTATATTTTTTATTTGTTTCATTTTGTATACGCGAATGTGATTGAAAGGCAAACGCCAATTAATTATGATTAGGTTAAAAAAAGCATGAAAGCAAACATATTCATTAAAAACAATTAAAAAAAAATGATTCATTACAAAAAATTAAGGTAGAGTTTCTTTTTAAATTTTATTTTAGTTTTCAACCAGCCACTTAATAGTGGCTATCGGTTGGTAGTTTTAAGCTAAAAGGCTAAAGGCTAAAAGACTAAAGAATTGTCAAAATCGTCTTAACGCACATCAATAGCGGAATAACCTCGGTTAGACCAGACGACGAACAATAAATACCTAATCCAGTGCTGGGTATTTGCGTCGCAGTTGATAAAGGCCTGGCTGGTACTACGGTTGTGGAAATAATTGGAGCACGATCAACACAGCCCAAGTGTGGGAATAAAATGCAAGATAACGCAAAAATAAAATTAAGCTAAAACTCATACATATCTATACACACACATACATATGTATGTCTGTGGTGTTTGGGAGAAACATGATAACTCTAAAAATAGAGTTATTCAGTACGAATTTATAGATACAAATTCGAATTAAAATACGGTGTCAATAGTTGAAGAACAGCTTATTTTGATAATTGATCTGCTTATTTTAATTCAATTAGCCTGTTTTTTTTTTTAGTTTTGGAATATTATTTACAACTTCAATTTGTATATTTATATATATAATATATATTAGAGATTTTTATGCTAGTCAATTTGTTGTAACTCGCCATTAGAGGTCGCTGTAGAGCACGAACTTCTACATCTTTCAACCGATCGCCACGTAAATTAGTATACACATTATTTTAACTACTTATTTGAAAAGGAATAATATTTTTTCTACTCTAACGTATATGTAAACGACGGGCTTCCGGCTTCGATATAACAAGTAGGATGATTCATTCTATTACATATATACTTCACCGCCACGTCATCTACCGGAAAGGACGGAACAAACATCTGACGGGGCAGATAATAATACATTGGACAAGATCTGGATTTTCAGTAGTCCTCAAGTTTAGTTTTAGTTCATACCGAGAGGTTCGGACCTGAAGCGCCTCGATGGTGGCCTGGTGCGAGTCGGGGGCTGCCGACGACCGCTGCCACCAATTGCCACCAGCGTGGTAACAACGGTTCAACGTGCCCTCGGAGGCACGGGCCGTGTGGTACAGCATATGTGAGCGTAAAACATAACCTACGTAATCTCACTGGAATTAAACTCTCATTGGTCGATTCGCCTGCGATTACGTCGAACCCAGCGCCTCCTGGTCCGAGGCCGATATTCTTAACCGCCGAGCCGCCACCGCTTTGTACTCATATTTCAGTTGTGCAACGTAAAATCTCCACGTAGAAACACATTGCTAAAAAATGTTTGCTGTTAAGTCTGTGCCATATCACAATACAAATAATAGGGACTATACTAGGGGTACGCGTCGTCTCCTTTTCGACGAGTTCGTATTCAGGTGTTCGCCGATGGGCCCTTAGGCCCGGTTCTGAATAGATTATGTCATTGACAGATCTTATCTTTTTGTTAGGATAAGATAAATGACATTTAAAACTGATATTTGTTAGGATAAAAGGACGATTGCCAGAGGAACTCGAGGAAATTATATTATTAAAAAAATGTCATTAATGATGGTATTAAACCATTTCTGTCTCTCTCTTTCGAATCCAAAATAGTTGTTTGATTATGTCAATGTTACAGAATTATGATTTGATCAAGTCGAATGGTTACCTGCGTGCAGATAGATCACGATTATTTTATTTAAATCGGTAACACGTAGGCGATATTGAAAATTCCTGGATTCTCATTAATAAGACAATACATTATGTTTACGATACATTTATTGCTTTTTGAACAATATTTCCTCACTATTAACATAGTTTTAAATTAGTTAGAACCACTGTCAAAAGCAGTTGGCCCGGTCTTCCTTAGGGACGTCTTCAATGGTCTCTTGGAATAATGCGGTATCCACTGAGTGCGAAACTTCCGAACCTTCAGATGTGCACGCAAAATCTTTTGCACTTGACTCATACGAATACCGTTCAATTAGTTAACGTACAGTATCGCTATCAGTCGGGGCAACTGCTATGGCCGGCCGACCTCCACGTAAGAGATGATCATGTGCACGTCTAAATTGACTGAATCCGAAGTATACAGAGCTACGAGATGGAACTTCACCATCAAATACCAATTAAAGTATCTAGCAACTTTCTTATTTATTTAGGTCACAATAAAAATCGTGAAAAATCGTGGGGCTATCCTAATATAATGCGTCGACTTAAATTCATTGTGATACTAACACATAATTATCAAAACGAAGTCACAAACTGAAAAAACGAACGACAATAATCCATACAAACAGAAACGTATACTACTTTCAAACACTTATATTTTCAAAAATCATATTTGTTTTATTCCTATCATAAATGGTGAATTCTAGAAATTTCCAGTGTGACCCTCGTGTACGTCGATTTAGATACGATAAAATGGCTTCCGTTCGCCACAGCTGTCGGTTTTCAAACACGCAAGACTGAACAGACGTCCGCTTTGTGCAATGCACAACTTCAGCAGACCGATTCTGAGGACACGAAACGAACCGATCGGCATAGTTATGACGTCAAGATTACGTCAATAGTGGGCGCGCGGCAGCGACCCTTCTCGCCCGGAGGTCCTAAACTCAAAAGAGTTCCAAAAATATTAATATTTTTTAATAAAAAGGGAGATGTATCATTAATATTGAAAATGGAAAATTGAGACAGTTTTTTTTTATTTATTATTACTTTTTTTTTTGGGCTCTAACGAAATATTGTTATAACTTTATTTAATTTCCCCTTTTTCATGCACCGAATTCACTCACATCTGATAGAAATCGGATCGGCATCGGATAAAAGGAAAAAAATATGAGAGAATATAAGAATACAATTGATAATGTCTATAAAAAAAATCATACAAATTATTATTGCCTACCATATATCCTGTAGAAACTTTTACACGCCGAAAAAATGACTATGAAAAAAAGGTTGAAATCCATTGCAACCATAGACGACCTCCAAAAAAAAAATACCACACCATGAAGAAATCCCGATAGCGGTAGGTCTATACTAAAAAAGAAGCATCAGAAATTCGAAGACTATGTTTAGGTGTTTCAATAAAAAAAAAATCGTTGTCTGTAAAGACGGTTTACGGACGGTAGTTTGACGTGACAACGTCAAACATTACAGTAATATAATATACAGAACGACACAAGGAGAAAAGTTAATTGTTTATACTATCAATTATATGAATCTTCATTATTTTTCAGTCAATTGTAACATAACCTATCATTACTGCTCTCGCTGACCGAGGCTACTTTTTAAATAATAAATAATAAAAAAAATAAAAGAAATATTAATGAAAAGATTAAACAATAAATAACACAATAACTAAATAATGGTTAAAAATAAATCTGCACTTTTTTCTTGCAATTCCCTAAAGTGCTACATTTTTTGTAATTATTGAGAAAAAAAATACCGTTTTTCTTCCATAAAAGGTGGCAACCCTGGTACAATCACACAGTGCCACAAACACCTCTCGTATACTCGAAACCTACTTTATACGTTTCATTCGCGCAAACAAATAATATTTTACACTCGCTCGTCACAAAACTTTCGTTCAACTGAAAACGGTATTAGGAGGCTGTTATTTGTATCTATAAGATTTTACACGTACTTAATATATTTTTGCAACAAAGCAAATTGGAAAACGTTCCTATACGAAGATTTCGTCATCATCGTCATCATCATCATCAACCGACCAACACGATCGGATGAAAGAAAAGAATACAAATGGTATTCTTTTTACACGGCTGCCTGACCCCAAAACACAAAGGTTCTTAAAGAGCCCACGTAGCGGGCTTTTGAGAACTTTCACTCTCGCTGGCGAAGAGTCAATTAAGACCCCATTTATGGGGGTCATTGAAACGCATTCGACGCATGAAACTTGACAAGCGGTGCCTACAGCTGTACTTTATTATTATTATTATAATGATCATTACAAATGCGAAAGCTCACCGGTTCGGTCGTTCGCGACCGACGAAGCGAAGGTGGCTCTACAACGCGGTCGAAAACAATAGCATACGGCACTGATAAAATTTCAATTGGATACCGGCGCGACGGTACAATTTTAAAAGAATTATTCTGTATGAAAATCCATTCGACACAACGAGCGATCTATCGCGCGGCCGAGTGATCTATCGCGCGGCGGAGTGGTAACGTTTTAATCAATGTAACCGTCCGACTAAATGATCGGTTGACCCGTAGCGGTCGCGTCCGTGCGTGGTCGTGTCCGGTTCTAAAGGCCCCGCCGCCGAGCCGTACCCTCCCAAAGGCTTTTTCATCCTGGTCGATAATGAGTTCAGCGGTCAGGAGCGTAGACTCCGGACCTGAAGGTAACCGGGTACGATGCCCTGGCCGCGGGCGAATGACCGATAGGTTTTAACCCGGGTTAAATTAAGCCACCGGCCTGTGCCCCGAAGGGCACGTCGAGTTCCCGGCCCGCGGGGCTCGAAGCCCGGGCCTTTTAAACTGTCCGCGTATTACGAAATCGAGCCTTACCGAATTCCGAACGCCCTATAAGATCGCCCTACCGTCGCTTCCTACTGACCTTCCCCATCCCTCCTGTAAAAATAACGTCGTGCGTATCATCTCGGAACATTGTTTTATGACGAGCGATGCTAACATTTACATTGAACACGCTAAATTTACATATTTTATTATTGCAAGCTTTTAGGAGAAGAAATCGCCGACAGCTGAAATAACAAGGGTTAAAAAAAATTACTTGTGTTTTTATTAAATTCGCACTGGTAGACTAAATTTTTTTACACGATTGTTTTTTATTATTTTTGTAAATTTATAAATTAGGTGCTGATACAATATCAATCATTCATCTGACGAAAGTCATCAAAAAATATAATTTTATTCATAAATGACATTTTCGTAAATATAATCAAATCTTGATGTCATACAATTTTCAAAATAAAAGAGAATTATAAAAACGACTTTCATCATTAATATTCGCAATTAATCAATGTTTTGTAACGATTGCAATGATTGATATTGAATATCCAGAGATATTCAATATCAATCAACACTATATATAATTTAAAAACACATATACAAGTTTTATTGTATCGATACAATAGATGCGTTATGTACATATAAATACGGCTGATTGTTGAATTTTGATTGTATGGTCAGATACGTTAACATGTGCGCTAGACGTTTTTACTTTTGTTTTTTTTTGTAGCTTTTCTCAAAAGAATCAAGGGAGATTCACGAAGTGACTTCAAAGTGCAAATTTTATCTGACGCCGTGCGCACAAAAACTTTCGAATTTGAATTTCCATTTAACATATATTCGATCAAATGGAATTATATACAGTTTTACAATTTCGAATTCACGGTCATTCACGGTCAAAACCATAGACGACAGTGAAACGTCCGGCGCCAAAGATATACGGTCCTGAATGGAGTCTGTTTATGCGTTTGCGTAAAATTTCAGCATTGAACGGTTTCGGAATAGATCAGTCGCGAGAATGGGACACACGGACAACGAAGCGATGCAATAGATGTACTGTTTCACATTTTGATACAAGGAATAACTTAAATGAAGTCAAGAAAAAAGACACAATTATTATTGAAATTTACTACATACACGCATACATAGTCCCCTCATATAAAACTGCTGACTATTAAAGTTCTGATGATTCCGATTTATTTAATGGCATCCATGCCGACGTCGAAATACAGACTTACATGGAGATCGTAACGTATAATCTTTACTTCGACGGTTTTATTTACAACATAAAAACTACCTTTAATTATTATTATTCATTCGTCGCTCATCTATATTCGTTTGCCAGCCTTTTCTGTACATCAAGGATTCGACTGTGTAAATGATTTTTTTTTTTTAATTTTTCCTTTGTTTAATTTTCCTCTCTCTCTTGTTTTCCTTTGTTTTTTCGACTTTCGAAATAGGGAGGGGTGAAAAAAAGGAAATAACACACGAAGTCGCAAAATCAGCGGGTTCCGTAACTGATGTGAAAAAGGTATACTGTAAAGTTTTATATGTATGCTTTGTGCACACCCTGTCCTAAACAAATCCACGGGCTCTATGGAGGCGCACCTTGCTTTCGGCGGTCTAGTTTGTCGGTCGATCGAACAGTTGACTGAAGGTGGCTGTCGAGGTTGCTACCGGCTGCAGGAGTTGAACAATACCGGGGAAAGCCACCCGTTTGCCGAGTAATTTGCCTTGATGGATGCTAATCACTGAAATACAATGGAACTGTTCTATGCAAAAGAAGAAGCATGCAGGTTTATATATATAGTAGCAATGGACTTCGTGAACTTCAATTTTAATAATTTCATTTTGTTCAATAGGCTGGCTACGTTTAAATCACGACCCGCTCTGTTTTCTTTTTGATACCTATTACGGTTTCGTGCCTCAAAAGGAAAAAAAATTGGTCAAGAGCATGTCGGACCATGCACATTATAGGGTTCCGAAGCCATTATTACAAACAAATGCATTATACCTATTACAGATGAAAAAAGTACGTTGATACACTTTTTCCATAATTCCCGCAGAGAATAGTTATAAGTACTTTATTCACCACAAAAACTTGTAGGCATAGCGCCTATCGCTATTAAAATAATGTAAACTAAAGTGCATCAGCAAAAAAAAAACATCAATCTCCATGGCCCTTACGTCCATTTGTTGAAAAGCTCAGGTTTTCGACAATAAATCAAAGACAGTGTATCCGATCTCATTCTAAGTAACTTTCGCTGAAAGTATTTATTAAGCGCTACCTTCGCTTTTTATTTTTCATATTTTTTGGGAATACTGTTTAGAAAATAGAGGAAGTGGACAGAATTTCTGCTACTTTCGGAGCGATTATTTCCGAAATTATTCTTGTAATCAGAAAAATTGCTTAAAACAGTGTTTTTAAAAGAACTGTCGAAGTATGTATCGCACGTTGATGTTTGCTAAAAACTATTTATTTTTTCAGCTTCTCTTACATGTATGGTGTGTCCCCTTAGAAATATTTCTTTTTGTTATTTAACCACCAAACTAAGTAGCGGCTCACAGAAGACACTACACTATAAATTTTATCCATACGTCTTGTAGTTTTTGAAAAAATGCCTTGTGACATACGGACGGACGGACATGACGAAATTGACGAAATGACGAAAACGACAAGAGTTCCGTTTTAGCCATTTTGGCTCGGAACTCTAAAAAGAAACTCTTACAAGATCACTTAGTTGTTTGTATTTGTATGTCAAAGCTAAAAGAGCATTGACTTACAGATACAAGCTGAAGGACATACGGAGGTATTAAATTGAAATTAATACCCAATATTTAGGTTTGGGGTCTTTAGATATATTTAAAAAATTAAGGTTCTAAGTCAACTTAATCATAAAATACGGTCATTTATGCTTTATGTCTCTACACTCGCACGTAAATCCAAACCTAAAGGGTACTTCACATTAACTAAGAAATTTGGTAAGAAGCAAGGTCTTACAGCAAAAGTAAAGGAAATAAACAAAAATTTTAACAAAAAAAACTGACTTCAAAACAAAACCTATTCCAAAACAAATTAATATGGACTTAAAAGTAAAAAAATAATTGCGTATTTTTCTTCAACTCAATAATCAACTTGCTTTTTCTACTCATCAATATGTAGGTACGACCTGTGTTTACCACGCAAGAAGGTAGGTAGGTTACCTACCCACTTCAAATTTAACTTAACACATACCGATGAATAACAAACAATGATCAAAATATTTTTTAAAGTTCTCTTAAGTAAAATAAAATGAAAAATATTAGACTACTTATAAGTCAATCAAATTATTGCGATAATATAATGCAGTTACAATTATTGTTATTTTTGGAGTCGGTGTCTATTGCTAGGTGTATTGTAGTGTTTTCTTAGCTTATTGATTTGAAATAATATTAGAGAAAAAAGTATGCATCGCGATTTAGACCGATATATGGGAAAACGTTTATTAACTTTCAGCCATGAAAATTCGAAATTACCAAAAATTCGGATTCAAAAAACAAATGGATTTTTTTTAGAAAAAAGCGAACGTCGGCATTACCGGGACGAAAGCATCTCGTCAGTGTCGATATCGCAAACAGGCGAAAATCATCGAGATTCTCGACAAACGAAATATCTACATACACATACATACGTTTGTACGGAATGCTCGGGGTGTGAGTCCTATTCGAAATCATGCGATATTTTTTCAATGCTGTACCACCAATCTCACTCCTCTCGTTTTACTATCTCCGTCGGCAGGCACTCCTGAGGCAACGTCGTTTAAAATGTAGGTTATATTACTCGAGCGAAATGTACCTTTTTATTAATAAAAGAATTTTTAAAAACGGTGCAGTAGTAAAAATTGCATAAAAGCCTTCTCCATGAAACCCTCATACATGTGCCAACATTTATGACGCTCGATCGAACGGTGTCCGAATTTATTATGTTCGGACAGACTGACATCCATTTTCATATACATTTGTGTGAAACTCGGTCGAAAGTATGGGGAAATATAAGAATTTTCCATTTTTAGCCCGAAGAGCGTGCTCAATATCTTTCTAACTTAACCGTTACGAAATAGCAGCACGTACATTAATTTCAGTTCATCGGTACTGAACACTCAAAGCGAACTTGCACAATTTAAATATTGATAAACGGCTAAATCGTAGTTTCCTCGTGTATGTGTCACAGTAGGATAAAAAAGTGTTAAATAATACGAATTAAACATAACTACAAATGAACAATTTATATTATTCATTTCAATGTATACCAACAAACCGCTACAGATAACAACTATAACTGACAAACTGCCAACTGATTTCCCCAAAATGTGGCATTCTTTTAATAAAAACTTGGGATTGAACAATTGGTTCGAAAAAGAATATTGAAAGTACATAATTCTATGTTTGCTTACTTTTCTGGAAAATAGGTGCGAGTTTATTATTATGAAAGTAATTATTTATTTGATGACAATGAAGGAAAACATAGCGAATAAACAGATATAAAACAAAAAAAAACAGTAAACTACTGCAACGTGCGAAATCCGTAAACTGCGATGTACATGTAACATGTCACGATCGTCTTCTAATTAACTGCCGAGCGAAACGAATTTGCAACAATATCCGGCTGCCCCCTATTTAGAAAATGTCGTGAAGTTATGAAATATACGATATACCCCACTATTAAAATAAGTACAGGGACAGCGGTGTGCGCGCAACGGGACGGAGCGTCGTCTGCCAATCGGAACGTGGAGGGTTCTATTCTGACCGATGAGTCGAGTCGGATCGAATCAGTCGCTCTCCGGTCCGGATAATACCTTAAGCCGTCGGCGCCGGAACTCATCACCAGATTGGTGACGGCGGTCTTCAACATCCGCCGGATGACCAGATGAGGGTCGGCGTGTCGGGAGTCTCGACGTCCCAGTCCCACCGTCTCCAATAAAAAGATTGAGGAAGTGTATACCTCGGTCAGGCTCGCCGACGACCGATACACGTTTCGGTATGCTAATTGGTTTTGTTTTTACATATTAATAAAATTGGACACGTGGCTATTGTTGGTTAGGAGAATTGTCGTTGCCTAAATACTGACTGGTACACGACCATTTATTTGCCGGAAGTTCTAGACGAACTCCTTAAAATTAACCGTAAACGTCGTATCATCTTCCACCACGACAATGCCAGCTCTCACACGGCTAAACACTGCCAAATAAATTTTCGAACGAGAAAAACTTATGAGCGACCCTGCATACAGTCTCGGCCTGGCACCTTGTGACTTTTTGTTGGATCAAGTTCGGTATGCAAAATCCCATTAAGATCGGTTAAGCATCACGAACCTACAAGACGTGGCAATTTTATATATTAAGATGTATATAAATAAACAGGACTTTATAGGTACAACAATATTAATTTATGATAAAACCTTTTTGATAAAAATGGATATAGTAAGATCTTGTTTTAATCGTATCATAAATATCTCAAAAAACTTGATACCTACGGACAAACAGTTGGTCGCTGCATTACATATTATATTATTTTACTATTGTTTTATGCTGCAATAAAAAGAGACAAACTCTGTACTTCGACTGATGGTAATTTGCAAGTTCAATTGGAAAATGTCAATGTTATCCCAGGACTCGATTTGTATAAATAATACCTGTCGGTTGGTTCGTTCCATGATTATATTTTTTTTTATTACATAGTCTTCACAAAAGAATTTTTAAGTATGAACAAAATCACGGAAAATTATAATATTTTTTTATTCCATAGCACAAATTATACTGTGATAATTCAATTTCTCAGACGGATAAGTTGATATAATTAGTCGACACTCAATTGTATTATTAAAATGAAAGTGGCATTAATAATATCGTTGATGGTATTAAAAATGAAATAAGTGGACAATAATCATTGGTTGTTTGAACTTGAAACAGCTGTTGATGACAAACGATCGACAAAATTATATGTCATACGCGAGTGACAATTTAAAGGTAGTCATATTTTCGAAAATATTTTTTTATGTTTATATAACTAGCGATTAATTCGAAATTTTAATACAAAAATTAATTTCGATTTATTTCATATTATTCCTGTAAAATGACTATCATTTGTTAATGATAAAACGAATATAAAGACAGTAAAACATCCAATGCTTTAAACAACACATGTAGTAATTCGATATTATTTTGATAGTGTTGTACTCGTTCTGTTTTAGTTGCACGACGTAAATACTGGCAATTATAAAAAGTTACATAGAATACATTGTCACCACTTACTTGTATTCAGTTCATCCGCGATAACAGGCAAGAAAGATCAACCACACGGAACATCAAACAAAAAAAAAACTCAATATCCTTATCTATACAAAAACTTATCGATACTGTTACAGCTCAAAGACGGAAAAGAATCGATGACAGTTACAGTCGAGAACGATCGATTCTCCCGCCGTCGGCCCCGGTATCGATATAGTACGACCGCTGCAGCTCCCGGTCGGACGCGCACTGAGTCAGTAGCACAAGCGGGCGGCACGGACGCGTCCGTTCGCTTACAAAAGCATCGGACTAGTGACGTACCCATCGCGCCAGTCATGTATACGCCGTTATCTCTGTTCAGATTAGGATAGGGTCAATGTGTCGTTCGATGTGTTTAAAACACGGTGCTGTACCTATCGTTCATTTTATTGTCCGTTTGACATGAATAAACCGTATTTATATTAGATTTAGGTAGCGAGCCGATTGAACGCGTGGCCGATGGGTACGGCGGAGAAAGGCGGTAGAAATAAAATAAATAAGCGGACACGGCAGAAAATGCGACGTAAAATTTTAACTGACGATTCGTCAATTATATAACGACTTCGATGGCTGTACACCTGTGCCGAATACTTTGTAGCACGATTTATTTGTAAATACTCCGAAACGATTAATATGATTGACGGTAAGCAAATGACAATATATCAATAAATATACAAAAAATATATATATTTTAATTATTCGTTACTTTTTAACCGACTTCAAAATTAAAAACGTGGAGGTTCTCAATTCGACTGTATTTTTTTTATGTTTGTTACCTCAGAACTTTCGACTTCTTATTTTATTTGAAAGGTGGTGTTTCCCGTGTGGTCCCATTTTAATTTGGTTCAGTTTTGGCAATAGTATCAATGAGAAAATCATATAAATCTTAAATTTGCATTAAGTATGTACGCGACAAAAGGACGAATAACTCAATATCACACTAACCGATTTCGATGATTCTTTTTTAACCGACTTCAAAATTAAAAAGGAGGAGATTCTTAATTCGACTGTATTTATTTATGTTTGTTACTTGAGAACTTTCGACTGGGTGAACCGATTTTGAACATTCTTTTTTTTATTTGAAAACTGGTGCTTTCCGTATGGTCTCATTTTAATTTGGTTCAGTTCTGACAATGGCATCCATGAGAAAATCATTAAAAAATTAAATTTGCATCTCTTTTATTAGAAAGGATTAGGTTCTGATTATGGGATCCATGACAAAGTAACGGAACTCTTCAATTCTTTCGAGCAAATTAACAATACTCGGTCGAATCTTTTATAGGCTATCCAAATATTTGAGTCACCTACCGTAACGTCGTTATGGTTAAATAAGTGCCGTAGTCGAATATGATGATCAATGGAACTCCTTAACGGCTTACAGTAAGGGTGCGATCTATGAGCAGCACGTTTAGCAGCTCTACCCATATTCAGACAAAATAGTTAGTGTACTACAGATTCACTAAAAAATCAAAAAATAAACAAAAATTTCAACAAAAAAAAACCGACTTCAAAACAAAATATATACCAAAACGAATTAATATGCACTAAAAAGTAAAAGAATAATTGCGTATTCTTCTACAATTTACTTTTTCTACTCATAAATATGTAGGTACGATCTATGTGTTTACCACGCAAGAAGCTAGGTAGGTACCTATCCACTTCAAATTTAACTCAACCCATACCTATGAATAACAAAACAATGATCAAAATATCTTTAGAGTTCTCCAAAGTAAAATGAAATGAAAAATATTAGACTACTTAAAAGTCAATCAAATTATTACCGCAATATAATGTAGTTACAATTACTGTTATTTTTGAAGGCGGTGTCTATTGCTAAGGTATATTGTAGTGTTTCCTTGGCTGACGCCTTGAATTTCTTTGGACACGTATTTCACCTTCTTATTTCAGCCTCATAAAACTCGTGACGTTCGTAACAAACGGGCGAAGTTATTACTTAATTATTGATTATTCACTTTCTATACACTTACATTATAGTCACCTATGAGATAAATTAATTTACTGTGTATTTCAAGCAATTTACTCGAAATTAAAAATTATTCTAGTATTTTAATGTATTCAAAAGACAATAAGAAATATAACTCAACATAAGTCAGTGATTTCGACGTTGGTAAGAGATAAATTAATTACAATATATATTACATTTACATTACATTATTTTGTCGAAATTGATATGTCAGGTTGAGAATATAGTAACAAAATTGAAACGATATTTGATATCGCATTATGTGGAAACCTATCGTCTGCCTATCCTTATAGGAACTAGGCGTGAGTTTATAATAATAATTATAATCATCATTATCAAAATTAACTGCCAGAAGATGCGTCTACTATAGTATTACAATAACAATAACATTATTTAATCACAATAGCAATAATGTTATTCGTCGGTAAATAATTATTCCGTGATCGTTTACGCGATACACGTACAGACCTATTTTTATGCATTAAGTTTTATCATACTTAATTTTACATAATTGAATACACTTATTACATGACACGGCATTTATTACATTCGCGACATGTAACTAGTGCCAACGACAAGAGAAAAAAAAATATGATACCCCATGAGCCGGAACTGGGGGTGCGATCAAAGTCCACCGCCGTATCGGAGATTAGGAGAGTCGGTCTCCGCGTTCACTTTTACCTGCGCAATGGCAGAGTGCGATAAGCAATCGTAAAATCTGTAACCAGTAAGCGATATGCACGAATGCGCGACGGTAGCGGTACGCTTGTATTGTTTAATTATTCTCCACCACTTAATAAAAATGCTGTGGTCAAAGCGACTGCAGTACAGAAATGAGCCGGCTCCGACCGGTGAGACGCCATACTATCTGCGGTAACGGCTTCCGGTGTTCGGTCGGTGAGTGAAAGTTCCGGTGGCTCACTCCACCTTCCAGCAGATATTCGATTGCTACCTAAGAGATGGCCAACGCGTTGTTTACTCCTCAGAGGTTGCGAGTGACCATGGGCGACGGTGGCCACCTGCACTCTGGTCACTCGCACGCTCATTTGCCCCTCGAAAATGCTATAAAAAAAGAACCATACAAAATTATACCACCGTGTTTGATGCGAAGTTTGTCGCTAAAAAAAAACTGTGGACACACTGGTAAATTAACTTATTAACACCTTTACACCGCCTTCAACAAAAGTAATTTGCACGCTAATTTATGTGTTAACACTACACAGAACGTGACCGGTTCACCGCAATTAAGTGATGTTTACCAGAAACACCTCTAATAGGGCAGTATTTGATATTATACTACAATATTGTGTATATAATACAGTATTTATATATATCTATACCACAATATAAATCTATACCGTCTGTCTGTACATACAATTTTTTTGTCAAGTTTTCTAATATTTCTTCTGTAGTTCCCTGACCTCAATTCTATTTTAAAAATTCACGTCTATTTGTATGTCTTTTTATAACTTAAAAACAGTTTGACCGATCTAAATGAAAATTGATATACAATAAGAACATATAGTTGCGTAAACAATAGATTATAATACATGATTTCAGAAAAGAGTGTGTCTGTTTGTTTTTTCAAGCTAACCTTCCAAACGGTGGTACAGATTTAAATAAAATTTCGAATAGAAGTAGGTTACTTCCTGCAATAAACATATAGGACACTTTATATATGTATATATATATATATAGGTATAGGTATATATATATATATATATATATATATATATATATATATATATATATATATATATATATATATATATATATCTGTTTGTACTAATACACGAAACTGTACATACGATAATTTTATCAAATTTTGCCATAAATATTTATTCCATAACGTTCCTAATCAATAGTCGTCATTCTTAAATTTCTACTCAGACCACACACAGACAATATCGGAACTTATCCCTTTCAGTCATTTCGACTGGCAGAAGGTTAAACTATGATGATGAATGAAGAGCGTGACTGGAATCAGAATGAGGAGCAGTACCGATATCAGAAAGCAAGACCGAGATCGAAAGCGAGGCCAGATCCAATTGATCTAGATCGTGCTGGTAATAAGAAGCAGAATCGCGTCGAAACAGAATAAAACAAACAGACTGTGGTGGGGTACGATTCGTTAGCGGGATAATTATAACTTGGAAAGACAATCGAACACTTCAGAATCGTAAAAAGCGAAGGTGGATAAACTAATAAACAAAAAATGTAAAAAAAAAACTATGGTGGCGAATGATTATGATCCTCCCAAGGTCCACCTTGGACCTTGATCCATCATTATCGTGGAACGCGAGTCTCTGATAACGAAAGAGATGCGGATAAATGGAGCTTGTCAAGGTAATGTCGTGCGGCTGGCGTAGTGAAGTTAAATAAGGATAAGTTGTTGGTAAACTACAGTATATGTAAGAATAAAGTTTTGAGCAATATTAAAGAGTTGTACATAACTAGACCGGCTGTCGGGCCGTACACGGCACGGCCTATTCACAAGGTCGGATCCATCGGGAGCTAAATACGTTGATGAACGGGGCTGTTAAATTAAGGTGCGTAATAGAAAAACAATAATAATAGTGAAGAATTATTTATCAGGGTAGCTCTACGCGACACGAAAAGAGTTGACGATGGTTTGGTTATATCGACGTGTATTAAAAAACGGGCCAAGTACGTATCGGACCACGCGCAGTGTAGGGTTCTGTAGTTGCCCGTCGCAATATGCGGATTATGAAAGGGGCTTTTTGTTTGATACTATGAATCTATTAATTGAGTTTACGGTTTAACGGCTCATAATGTCTAAAACGGACCTACATGGTGTTAATAAGGATGTTATGATTTTATACTTTCATAGTTTTACATGACAAATTTATATTTACTACCTGTTTTATACAATCGACAACTTTATCTAAGTAATTGTCAATGGAATTTGTTGCGCAACTTGACTTTTTACTTCTCCGAGTAATTTTTGTTGTGAACTCGTAAAGTTGCTCAACTTGTAAAGCTTATTCAGCTGTGATAGTTTTTCTTTCATTTCGCTATATGCACTACTGCCGTGAATTTTTTTACATATCCAATCATAACCATTGAACTCGCGAGGGAAGGGGACATTTGACTCTCAACAAAGATTAGCACTTTTAAAGCTCAATATTTCGCAAAACGAAAAAAGGTTTTTGCAGACCTTTGATTGAGCTATCCGCCCTAGATACCCCGGCTAGAGAAGGCGACGATTTAAGCACGGTGGATGGCGAAAATTAGATATTTGCAGGCTAAAGCAAACATCAGTGGTGTACCTTTAAAGAGACCTACGTCTGGTAATGAGTGTTTTTTATACAATTATCATCGAAATAGAAAAGCATAGAACTATAACATCGAACGAATTTGCGTTCAGTCGTGGCACACGACTCACGCAAATTTAAATGAGAATACACGACACATATTTAAACAAAATATATCTCTGACAAAGGACCTTAATATTATATTCTTTAGATGTAATTTCGAACGATATTGTTATTCCTTAAACGAAGAGAAGGAAAGAGAAAGAATGAGAACACTCGTTGACGACGGAAAGAGAAAGAACAAGGTCACGCGGTGAACATCTTGTCTGGCGGCGAAGCCAATATCGTATGCCACGTCTACTAGGAAGTCAATAATTTTTGGTCATTTTGTTTATGTAGGAATACTTCTATGCTTTTCTATTTCGATGATAATTATAGACGACATGCACATTGTCCTTCACATTTCCACTTTTGATTTCATACAGTAAATATGCACAGTTTACCAATCAAAGGCTAGTCGATTGTTGGCGACACTGATACAATACAGTGAGCATCCGTTTATACAAAACGGAATAGCTTTTATAACAGAAATGCACTTGTTTTCAGAATAATTATAATGTTACGCTGGCGTATGAGATAAGCAGATGACGTCATTGTCACGTAGAGTATTTTTTTAAATAACAATGACATATGCAACGCCATCCCTGTAATCGTCAAAAAGGACGAGTGTTTTTTTTTTATATTTTAACTTATAACACACATTATATGTATCTTAAAAATAAAACTTATCTATTTCGAGACAAAGTCGCGGACCGTGTAAAGTTACTTTGGATATAATTCTATTATTTAACTCTTCCAATACTAGTAAAGTGACCAATCGTTTCGACACGAGCCGTGTAATTTTCCGTGCGCCGGCCCAGAATAAGCAATCTCTTTCCGCAAGCGTTGTATGCGACGGCTGGAGGATTCCTCGGGAAATTCTTTAAGCATCGACGAATCGTAGCAGCGACGACAGTCGTACATCCGGATTTTAGCGTGGGACGACATCGCAAACGCGAAAGCGCAGCGGAACTGTCGATAAGCCTGCCCAGCGGCTCGATTCGAACGCGCCCTGCCAATCGAAAGCGACGACGATCTACGACACGATCACAGACGATAGACTCGATCAGCTCTTAGATTAGTTTACTTCGCAGCTTTCTATTGGTTTACGGCGGTCATTCTACTTTCCGATTCGTCGGCGGCGTCTAAGAAAAAAAAAATAATAAAGAAAACAGAACAAGCGATCCACAAATATTATCTTTCTCCGGCACACTACTTTCTCTCTCGACCGCCGCGGCGCGGTACCAGCGCACTGGGAGCGCTCGGTGCGCCGGCGCCCGCGCTATGTAAACTCTCGAAACATCAAAAATGTAAACATCGCGCACGCCTTGTAGTATTATGACTCGCTGCGGATGACGCACTTTGCAGTGGTAGATAGTGCCGATTTGGTATTTAATATGCGGCTCGCTGTCGTACGGAGATACTAATTATTATGAAATTCGATTGTTGAGTTTCATTACAAAGAAAGTATAAGAGTAATATTAAATAATTATATAGGACTAGCTTCCGCCCACAGCTCCGGACGCGCTGACGTGGAACGAATTCTCACATCCTTTATATCGACTGATGGCGCGGTGTCCAGCATGATCTCGATCCCGGTCTTGTTCTCGTCTAAATTTTTAAATATCATTTATAACCACACAGATCCCAATTCTGAAAATAATTTCATATATTCAGTTATAACTTTCAATTTGAGAGTTTTGCACAACACCTCGGCTTATGGGTGGTGTACTAAGATGATATACGTTCTATTCTTAAGTTAGGCGTCCAGCAACACATTTGTAAAAATCGCATTCAATTCTGTACAGCAGTTTTGGCGTAATGTGCGAACAAACAGCCAAAAATTCTAAAAACGCTTGTTAGATCTTCCATTGAACTTATAAAGACCTCATCCCATACTAGGTAGTCTTAAATGAATATTTTCCAAACTCGAACATCGAGCAGTTATAGTTTTATTATATGTACAGATTATGTATACGTACACTCCCATTACAAATATAAAACGTTACGTATGCGCAGATTTTGCTATTCTACTGTCCATATGGACAGGAAAAAATTTATTCCTTAAAAAAAAAGTGCGGTCGGGGGACCTCAATCAGGAACGAATTTTTTTTCTAATATAAATAATAAATAAATAATGCAAAATAAGAGGCCATCCATAAATTACGTCACATAAATTTCTTGATTCGGTCGCCGCGCTCAAAGCCCGCAATAAAAGCTATGCAATAGCTTGAAAATAGTAAATAATAAATTTTAGAAGAGACAGATGGGGGGAGAGTGAAAGTGGCATGGAGGGGGCGTAACGCTTTTTCTTTACGTCACGATCTGTACCAGTCGACTCACACCGTAAGCCGCGTTAAGGAACTTCGTTCCAAAACACTACAAAATTCCAAATGCGCCTATCTCGCGATGCGGTCGCCTGACGTCAAGTTGAAACTACTCGGGATATTCTCTAATGGACGTGTTGATCCTCTTTTAGTTTATTTAAGTTCTATTTTCAGCTACGAAATAAACATATGGCAAGGTTATTATCACCTTCGTAAAGATAATTTGTTCTAGAATATTCAGAGGTTTGTTTATACGACTGACATTCTGAGAATTGTCGTAATAAATATTTATACGTAATAAATATTTTGAAGATTTCAATATCACAAGAGTAAAAAGTAATGCGTTGAGATAAATATTGTTTTAGAATCGAGTGTGTGCGGAAAAAAAATGGTGGGGCGTTGTGGACTGGATCATTCTTGTGAGACTTCACTTTTTAAAGGCTCTGCATTTTGACTTGTAACTATCTATTTAAGTATGACTGTATGTAAAGGGAATTTTGCATGCCAACCTTCATCCACTTTTAGATATTACAATAGTTTGATATTCAGCATAGGAGATTTTGAACCGATGACAGTACAATAACCTGGGACGAGCTGATCTCGTCATGAAACCACGCACGAGGTTGATAGTGGAACTATTTAATGGCTATTAGTAAGCCTATCGAGCTTAGTTCAATCAATATCGTTTTCATATGTCCAATAATGAACTGCGCTTGGATGACGAGAGCCTGATGATGGAGCCGGCACGCGGATGGCGGATCTATTCAATGGTTACTGTAGTAAACACCGATAGGCCGTTAGTAAGCCGCCGGGAAACAGGTACTAGGATATGTCTTCCACAATTTTTTAAACGTCCTTTAAAAATAAAAAAAACATACCTAATATACAGGAATAAAAAAAATACAGCCAAGTGCGAGTCAGACTCAAACCGAGGGAACTGTATCATCGCACAATATATTTGTATCACATCTCTACACTTGTTATAAGCAAACCGTGTTCTTTTTAATGCCTTAGCGAGGGTTGCAATCAGACCAGGCGGGTTTTTACTATTTATTGTTTTGCTTTAACGTTTGTACTAGAATCACACAGTTTGGATTATCACCGTTTATTTTTATGACAGAGCATAAATATTTTTTTTTGTAACAACCCTTAATCTTTCATTTTTATTTATAATTTATTATAGTATCTACCATTATAACACATCCGTCAATTTTTTAACTTGTTACCTATTACAGTTCAAACGATACATCTCATTACAGATGGAATAGACGGAGTTTACGTGGGAAACCCCATAAAATGGCACTTAAAACGATGGTAGTTCGGCTATTTAGACAATTCTTCTCTCATTTCGAAGGTAGAGAATTCAAATTCAAACAAGAGTAGCAAAACGTCTAAACGAATACAGTTTTATATATCCTCTATAAAAGTAGAAGATATAAAAATGCATTTGTTCAATCAACAATACAGCTCGTTAACCTTGAAGGAAAATATTGCTATGCTATGTTTACCAAAACCATTAACAACACGCATGAGGCCCCCAGAGTTCAAACTATTAACAGATAAACACCACCAACAACAACACATACAACAAAACAAAGACCGGTACAACGTCATTTGAACGATGCGCCATAAAGTTGCATGGTACGTCTTTGACACATTGCTCAAACAAATTTAGTGAATCGCTAACGCGGAGTAAGCACTGTGAAAATATATTGCATTAAATTAACGCAGTCTAGAATTATTAAAGTATTATCGAATTAAAAAAAAATACTTCTATAGACTAGAAAGCTAAATGTACGGGATTGACGTTAGCTAACGAAATGTCAAATTTCAGCTAATTTCAATCCCATAAACTTAAATTTCTATTCTAAGAGGCCGACAAAGCAATATCGACTCATCTGGAGTTACTAGTGCCCATGGGCGACGGTGGTCACCGATGATCATTCTATGGCGACTTTCGTATTGGTTTGCCCTTGAAAAAAATATTTAAAAAAAATATATCCAGAGAGATTAGGATAAAAGGCAATTCGTAATCTAAATCAACAATATAAAGGCAATATTTTAATTTAATACATGTAAAAAGGAATATAGAAACGTTCGAGAAAAATAGTGGTCACATAATTTCACTATACTAGAAATAAAAATAAACTATGTTTACATGTCAGCCGATTACATAGTTACAAACTCATTTATGGAGCACTATGTGCGCTTGCTCAATAAGGTACCTGTAGATATTCAAAACTCACCCTAACATAAATTTAAGATCATTATTAAACAATTACGTGGTAAAAAAGGGTATTATAAAATATCCTGCTCGAGTTCTTATCAGGTTGTAACTTTATATAATACATCTTGTTATTTATTGCTATTGTATACAATTCGGTTTGAAAGAACTACCCTCAAGTTTCATGCTCGTTCTTTTTGAGGGCACACTGCTTTCCGAACGAGTGATAAATTCCTATTGTAATGGCAAATAATTAATTACATAATGACGCATTTAACAAATAATTGACAAGAGTTATGGAAAACCTACGAAATAAAGACAATAGGCATGATGACTGATTTTCAAAAACTACTCTATATTGTTCTTAGGTGTCTATTTTATATAAAATAAATCGTATTTCTATAAAAAATATAGATTTTGGTGCAAAAAATTACCTATAAAAAATAAAATTTGAATTATGCACCAAAACGCTAGATTGGTAATGGCGCCTGCCTATGACGTCACGCTTTCGTAAACATTTGATAGCAGCTTGAATGTGTATTGTTTATTTTGATATCTAATTAAGATTTTGTGCTAAAGTCATGAATCCTAATGTGTATCGATGGTGTGCGGTTCCTCAATGTAATAATACATCTATAAAAACTCCCAACAAGTTATTTATTGACGTCTCAATGCATAAAAAACATAGAAACAAGTGGTTAAATCTTGCAAGGCGAGATCCAGCAGATATATCTTCAAGTTCAGTAATTTACTTCTGTGAAGACCATTTTGAGTAAGTATTAACTTTATTCGCTATATAATAATGAATTAATGAACATAATTATCCTAATTTATAAATAATTCAGTCGTCAAGTTTGAGGTTAAGTTTTATTGCATTATTGCTAAAAACTTTTATTCTTGTTCCAGTTACCAAATGATATGGAAAACTATATTCAGTATCGTGTGATGGGTTCTGTTTCCCAAGTGCGCATGAAGTCAGGATGTATTCCCACAAAATTTGAATGCCAACCCGACAGAAGAAAACGAACTGCTTTCATAACATAACCTCAAATTGTCCTACTCAAGCATAATATAGATACTTTGTGAAAATTTAGGTCGTTTAATGTATTTTGAATAATATTTAATGCAATACTTACTTGGAAGTTTTAACATATCGAAATTCTGCCGAACAAAAGCCATTGTTTGATGCAAAAAATCCTCCCAGCATCAACAAGTCGATTTTTGGCAAACTTGAACTGTTTGCTTCGATCAATCCTTGTTCCATGAATAATGTTTCCTTCTCGTAGGTACTTTTGTTTATAAAAGCCAAGACACAACATTTATATCAAGTAAATATCAGTTAAACTGTAAAAAAGGGAAATACAAAGCAAGATCGCAATGTCCTTAAAACGTTTAATAATGTTTACGAAAGCATGACGTCACACGCTTCGGATTGGTGTTTGACTTAATATGGCGAATTGGTGAGTTTTGTGTTTTTTATTTTTATAAAATAAAAATAATCACACTGGTTTTTAAAAAATAAGTAACATAAAAAGAATCTTTATATTGTGTATAATTATTTTAAATCATAATTTCAGTGATTCTTGCTGACTGTCATCATGCCTATTTTGAATTTGATTTTTTTTTCTTGCAACAGGTATTGATTTTTTTGTATGGTTTTCATATTTTTATATATAGCTTTTTCACTATGACCTTACACGTGCATATTATTCTTATCATTAAATACATGTGCACGCTTTCTATTTTCCATTAAGCAAATGAAAATTTATTTTTTAACGAAGTTCCTTAACGTGGTTTGCGGGGAGTGTTAGTTGGCAGAAATCGTCACGTAAGGAAAAAGGATTATGCTCCCTCCATTTGACTCTCTCTCTCTCTCTCTCTGTCTGTCTCTCTCTAATAGACCCTAGTTAATTAGGCAGTATGGCGCCAGCTTAGCGCGACGCAGCGCTATTTTAGTTTTTCATCATTTTATTAAAAATATCTATCTATTATCACTTTAAACGCATTTGAAATTAATATGATGGTATTGACGTAATACTGTTATGATTGTTTTTTGATTTTTTTTATGTTTTAAAGGTGAATTTTCAATAATGCACATGATGACTCAAAACTCAAAATTAAAATACGTTAAAAAAACAATGAACTATAAGCGATCAAAAATTGCGTCTCATCTGTTATTGCAAAACGGTGTTACATATTATTCTGTATGGCGCTAGTAAATTATGATGTTTGTCGCTGGGTACTGGATAGTGCAATCTATCTAATTAGCAATTCGGAAAAGTCATTACACAGGCATTTTTATAGTTATCAAAACAAAACAATTTCACTGCACTCTTACACAAAAAAAAAACAGGTTTAAATAGAGTAATATATAAAAGAAGTAAAATATCCTATTGTACAGCTAGATGAACTTAACAGTTATTACAGAAAGAATAATAGCGCTGTTAAGTCTTTTATTTTATATAGACCTTATATAATTCACTACTTTGTGTGTATTATATCCAATTTTAAGCAAATTAATATTTTTCCTATGATATAATTTTGTATTTATCGTTTAATTAATCTCAAAAATTATTAATTTATTTTAACGTTTCTGTTATTTGATATAATATAATATAGTATAAAGCGAAATAGACTACGTTCCAAACGAGTATTTCATGACACCACTTGTTTGCTTTTTTGTTTCTTTTAAATAAATCAATCAAATCAATCAAACAAATCAAATAAATAATATACGTCTTACAGAGCAATTGCAGGGGTTTATTTTCTATCTGTTAGACATTTTTTTATATTTAATTGTCACAACTAGAAAAATGGTAAAAAAGAATATTGTGTTGTATTTCGTACCAGTATATAAACGAAATACTACTATCACCAAAGTCTATAATATATATATATATATATATATATATCATTAATCAATAGCTTGGGTGTCTATGACAGTGGCGGTTTGCTTGTTTGTAGTTATTAAAACACAGTTTGCTATTTCATATAAAATAAGTCCTTATCTTCGAAAAGTAAGATCTACTTTGTTATAGGTTTTTTTTTAGAAATGTGTCGGCAACATTAATAGCCTATTGTACCAAGAGATAAATACGCAAGCGGTAGAGGTAAACGTAAGATTTGACTGTTAAAGTATGGATAAACTGTCAAATCATAAAGATAAGATTGCTTTTACGAGTTGCATTTTTTGCTTTGGCGCACCCGCCGAGTAACAGATGTGTGTTTATAAAAAAAGACCTTCTGTGAATAACACAAAAATTGTGTCATAACCGGTTTCTAGCTTGCGATTAAACAGTTGATCGCCGTTTTGGGTGTTTTGGGTTTCGGAGCAAGTTTTTCTAGTATTCTGCTTTAAGTTTTGGTTTACTGCACGTTAAGTAACCCTGAAATGGTATAAGTTCTATACTAATTTGTTTTCATTCAAACATAGTACTCTATTGTTAATTGCATTTGCCCTCATCAAAGACACAGCGCGGCCGTTAGCGAGCTACGTTGGTGCATTACGCTCAGTTGCTTGCAGATCACTGCTTAAGTACGTTTTTTCGCGAAATTCCACTTTCTATAGATCATTTATTTTAGTGCGAGCTAGGTCTATCTTTTTTGATTATTTGCATTAATATACGCGAAGTTCAAAGCGACACTGAATTTGTATAGGTTTCTGCCAATCTTCTTTACAACAAAATTAATTTTTTAATTTCGATATTAAACAAAACTAATAAAAAAAGAGTATTACAATATTTTGTCTCCCACTCGACACCCCGATTAATATCAATGACATAAAAGACCCATTGTATAACGTTAGATCTACGGTATGTGCTTAGGAGTTATTCATAAATTACGCAAGGCTCTTGGAGGCCATTCAAATATTACGTAAGCAGAATTTGTGTATTTTTTATCCCCCCTCCCCTTGTCAGCAAAAGTAAGCAAAGCTCTTACCCTGCTCCTCTATTCTTACGTAAAAATTGGTATAATTTCTTGATATTTTTTGGTTTTTCATGAACAGCAGTTATCAAGTTTAGAAATACAGAATTCTGAACTCCAATTCTGAGTCCCCCAAATTATCAAAAGTAAGCAAAGCGAAGAACCCCAACCCCCCCTTTGGTGCTTACGTAATACTTGAATGGCCCCTTGTGCGTGTGTGCGTGTTCGTTTTAGAGATGGTGGGCAATGGGAGGGGGTGGGGCGGAAGGGTTGTTCAAAATTATTTTTCTTAAAAGGGGGTTCAGTCTCCACGGTACTTGCATAACATTATACAAAAAGGTTACCTATAAACACGGCAGGGCGGAAGTGAGTGTCATCCGTGGCAACGTTCCCGCCCCGTTCGGAAAATTTTCGCGGTGTGCCCCAAACACTTCCGGATGTGAGTGAAGGTTCATAAAAAAAAATTATGGCCCCGATCGCAAGCCACATCAAGAACAATGTTGACGTCGTTGAACGGGCGGACGTCGACAACGCTGTTGTCGTTAAGCATGAGGCCCTGGAACCGAGGCGTCGTATAAATGTTCCAGGGACTGATCGACTTACTCGCTGACTGTTGAGCCCATCGAGTAATCAAAACATTATATAAAGATCGAAGTGAAATAGTTTTTACCAAAATATTAAAATTTGTTATTGCAAGCCGTTTTTGTTTTTCATCTTATGTAATTCATGAAGAGCCTCTTCCCCACTAGGGGAATTGGAGGAACAGACGCGAGCTTAATAAATATGACATAACTTGAAATCCGATCAGAAAAAGCAAAAGTTTCTCTTTTTCGCCAAAATGGTAAAAACGGAACTTTTATAGTGTCGTCATGTCCGTTCGTCCGTCCGTATGCGACAAGCGTTTTCCTCAAAAGCTACAAGATGTATATTGATGAAATTTATAGTACAGGTGTATTGTATGAGCCGCTCCTTAGTTTAATAGTTAAATAACAAAAATAAATATTTCTAAGGGGGGAGACTCCAACGTGTAACAAAACCTGAAACATCAACGTATGTTACATATTTCGACAGTCCTTTTAAAAAACTTAACGGTTTCCAAGCAATTTTTTTGATTAAATTTATATTTTTGGAAATAATCGGATCGACGTTATCATAAATTGTGCCGCCCCCCTTTATTTTTTAAATCGTATATACAGAAAATATTTAAAAAACATATTACAAATGTAATACTTAATTCTTTCAATGAAAATTATTTTCAACATGATCGAATATACCATTTTTGAGTTATTGCTAATAAACTGCGCTTATAAACAAAAGAACGCAAAAACCATGAAGATTCGCTATTTTGTTGATGCATTTTAGTTTAAACAAGTCTAAAAGTAATAGTCGATATACCTACTTGTTTTTTTACTTATAGGCGGCTAAAGTGCCTTATACTTATTGTGTGCGGGAAACATGAAAAAAAGTGTAACAATGTAGTTTTTTTTTTTCATCTGTAATGCATTTCTATGTAGTAAAGACTTCGGAACCCTACACTGAGCACGGTCCGATATGCTCTTGGCTGTTTTTTTTTCTTATATGAAAAAGCGTTCTTGCAAACGATCACTTATTTAGTTAGTTAGTGCGGTTTTTCCGCTTCCAGTCTTATTAGCACTATTTTCCTCGTATTACTTCACTACTAAAAACTCGAGACTTGAATAAACAATAGCTCTTGAAGTTTTGTTCAAAGATGTTGGCCCTAAACCTTTTAAGGCACTAATCCTTAATTTTTTTACGTGCTATCCATAAGAATTGATTCCTGATTGTGAAACGCTTCAAGTTGAACATATTTTAATATTAATCGCAATATATTAAAATCATATATCTGTCGGCATTTGAACTGGTTATGAATTATTATCACCACATGTTGATGGGCCACAGACGTAATATAAATATGCACGTCGGTAAACCTGTTTCAGGCACTTGCGTCTTGACAGATAGCGCGGTCGGTCGTTACGTGGCCACTCCGGCGCCGATACAATGAATACAATACATACAATACGGCGCAAACGCGAAACCTGTTGGGTAACCATTTCTGTACGTCCGCGGCAAGGTGGACGCGACGGTCGTCTTAGAAAGTAAAAGTCTGTCATAACTTATAACATAACACTGTTTGCGTGAATTTTAGTGACGAGACCTCATTTGCAAGAAGTTCGGCGACGAGACCTCGTCCATCCGACGGCGTTATTTACCATACCGTCAAACGTTTGGAAAATGTATGTCATGATTGGGACCTCGATGAAAATACAGCAACCGTTTCCTTACTCGATCCGTTATCAATGACACGAGCCCTGTATGTACCCAGATGTACCCAGGTATAGTTATAAACAATAATTATAATGATTGATTAAAACAATTATTCTGAGAACAAATGACGCTGGTACATTTTAAATATATAGATATATACACACACACACACAAATATACAAGACTTCAAAGTTTATGTGTAAACAACAACTGTTTACGTGCAATAATTTGCCCTTTTAACGAAATTTAATTAAAACCGATTAATGATATACTTATGAAGTAGAGACCAAGTCGTTTGCTCTTTTGAAGCACGAACGAGTAACATAATACATAACTAGTGGATGGCCTCAAGTTGCACTATTAGGTTCCTTGATATTGGATCACATTATAAAGCATCATTTCCGGCGAGAGGCACCAAAGAAAAAAAACCGGGCAAGTGCGAGTTGAACTCACCTGCAAAGGGTTCTGTATGATGTCACGTATCTAGCATGTTTTTACACGCTTTATATTAACTTCACCTGTATGTTTGTATGTATGTATGTATGTTTGTAACTCTCCTTTGGCGGCTGCTGACTCAAACGCCCTCTGTTGGAGATTCTCTATACTTGCTTCAGTCTCATTTTGAAATTTGACACCTCAAATTTTATTATCGAACGCTAAAAGTGGAAAAATAAATATAGTTTAAAAAACTAAAAAACGCTTTTAGTAGAATAAACTAAAAGTAGAAAATAATTTGAATATAAAATCAATTAATGAACCAACAATAAATATTATGTGTGAAAAAGCGTGGGGTCTACATGTTTGTCCGTTCTTGAAAAGCACCCCTTTTCTAATATTATTATTGATTCGATAATGTTATATTCAAAACCAGCCTCTACTGGTCTATTAAGCGTGTTTAGTTTTAAACTACATTAATTTATAACTCTGATCCGAATTGTTTTCTGTTAAATGAAACAACTGCAAATGTAAGTGCGTGCGTACAATATTGAGAGATTTACTATTTCATTTACGTTTTTTTGTAAAACGTTTGTAATTGAATTGTACTAAATTATCAATGAAAATAATGACAATTAAATAGTTTGAAACCTAGATTAACGTTAGACTCATAAAATTATTAAACTCAATGACAAATAGTATGAGATTTGGATGTACACACATCTCGCACACAACACTAACCGAAACTAAACACGCTTGACCTATAGAACGTGCGGATGTTTAAAACTCACCGATGCTATTTGGCGAAACGTAATAAGTACTAATATAAAAAAAAATGTTAATCTACGTCAGGGGGTGTACCCACGATGCCCTACCTGGTCCCCTGATCCTGGCACAGGAAGAAGGTTCTCGAAGTCCAAAATAAGTATGAAAACGAAATTTGAGCTAGATTTAGTAAGAACACTAACACGTTATTGTTGAAATAAGGTCAGCAAAAAAAAAGCATTTTTTAAACTCCGACTACTTATCGAGTGTATTTACTTCTGCTCCACACCTAAAAAACAGGCTAAGAGCTTGTCGGACCATGGTCCCTGTAGGGTTCCGAAGCCGCTATTATAAAGAAATTCACTACAGATGAAAAATCTATATTGTTACACGTTTTTCCAATGTTTCCCGCACATTATAGGTATAAGCATTTTAATCGCCTATAACTAGAAAAACAAGTAGGTGTGTCAACTATTACTATTAAACTAGTGTAAACTAAAGTCGATCAGCAAAAGAGCATATCTTCATAGCACTTATTGTCTTTTTGTTGGGATGCGCAGTTTTTTAGCAATAATTCAAAAGTGGTATATCCGATCATGTACAGAATAATTTCGTTGTAAGTATTTTTAAGCTTAACCATCTAAATTTTTTTTTGTATATTTTGGATCTACGGTTTAGAAAATAAAGGGGGAGGACACAATTTCTATTAATTTTGAAAGGATTATTTTCAAAAATATTAGTCAAAAAAAATTGTTTATAAACTTTAAAATGTTTTTAAAAGAGCTTTCCAAATATGTGCCCACACGGTGTTGCTTGCTGATAAAAAATTTTTCAGCTTCTGTTACATGTATGGAGTGCCCTCCTAGGAAATATTTTTTTATATTTAACTACGATAGTAATTAGCCGCTTATACAACACATACTACTCAGAATTTCATCAATATACGTCCTGTAGTTTTAAGTAAAATACCTGACATACGGACGGGACGAACGGATGGACGGACGACACCGAAACTATAAGGGTTCCGTTTTTGTCATTTTGACTCAGGAGCCTAAAAAACTGGTTTATATATTCTACGTACAATGGGCAAATGGGCGGAGACAAAACCGTAACTTTTTCTCCTCTGATTGTCAAACAATTTTTATACTCCTTTCCTGTTTAATAGCTATTGACGAATTTGAGTGCCATCAATAAAAAAATCGAACAATAGTTTTTTTCTCGGACCTTCGACGCGGAATCGAAGCTTTATAAGTCTTCATTCGTCATATTTCACGCTCCCTTACGTCCGCAATATATAAATGTTTGAAATTACCAAATACATTTTAAAAATTTTACCATTTAGAATTCATTTTATCTGTTACATATCATTACCTATGCATTTTTAAATATTATTATTATAAATAGGTAAGCCTCGAGCGTGTACAAATACCTGATAACGTGTATTGTTTTTCAATTGTCATTAACATTAAATTTAAATGTCACAGAAATTGCAGAAAATTGCAGCACATAACACACGCTATTGACGAATGCGTAGGCGCTCGCAGCTTACGTTATAAAACAAGATTCAAATAAACCTGTACAACTATTGACCCCGTGAGGTCATCCCTAAACCTTCGCGCTATGATATTTATCGGTGTGTTTTTGAGCTACCCGAGTTCATAAATGTTATTGACGAGCCTGGAACTACAGTGGTCTATGTAATATTATTGAATTCTGAGAAAACAGGGGCAACGCGTTTGACTTTACTGTAGGTTCGTAGAATTATATGAAATTAATTATATGCATTTTTAAGATAACTTAATTATCTACATTTATATTGAAAGATAATAATAGAGTTTATATTTTTAAATAGGAATATGCACAAAAGTGAATTTTGGTATGAATCTTACAAAGACCATTTTAGTTCCAGGCTCGTCGATTGTTATGAAGTTCAAAGACGTATCTTTAAGCTTTTCGAGTTCAAAAAATTCGAAAACCGGTTGATCTTACAGGCCATGCCTGAAACTTTTTGCTACTTTCGAGCTCAATCTTCAAAAATATATCTAGCAGTAAATTATTAAGTTTGAACTCAAAAAAATGATTTTGTGCTTTCGAGCTCTTCCAACTTTGTTCCAATTTGATCTGTTTTACGATACCTGATGCAATTCCCTAAACACAAAAAAATTACCGATTACGAAACATAAATCCATCATTAATTTCAAATGCGATTTTGAAAAAAGTTTTTCTTTTTAATTTTTCGTTTAATGATATCTCTCGAACAAAGCAACGGATTTTGATGCAATTCGCGATGATCAACTTTTAGAAAAAGACTTGGTTGTACTTTAGAGCTTATCGGCGGAGTAGATTAAAAATATTTTATAAAAAATACATTTTTGAAAATTTTTCTCCGACAATATCTGTTGAACAAATGAACCGATTTTGATGAATTTAGCAACGACCAACGCTGTTTTTTAAGGAGAACAATTGTATAGATTTTGAATTTTATCGAGAAAGCAGTTTACAAAATACATATTATAAAAAAACATTTTTTTTTTAATTTCTACAATGATCTCTCTTGAGCAAATTTACCAATTTTTATGCACTTTGTGGCTGTCAATGCACCTATTGGGTAAAAAGAGCTGATAAGGTTTTTATGGGGAGAGTAATCAAAAAATTATTTTAAAAAAAACACTACTCTGAAAAATTTATTGTGTAATCTCAATAACTCAAAATATATCGAGCAGAATTAGTTCAACGTTTTAGAAATTCTAAATTGCGTGGATTCCTTTCGAATGTAGTAAACTGCGTTTCAATCGATTAATCCGTTCAAAAGTTATGAGAGGTTGGCACACGCACGCATGATTACATACACGCGTATACACACGTGCACGCGTACGCGCACGCACACACACATGTCACTCTGAAAATGGCTCAAATATATTCCTAGGATCTTAAAATGGCCTAGGAATAATGAAGGAACCTAAATAGGTCTGGCGAAAACTCGATTTTCGAAAATCGGACTAACATAGTAACTTCCCAATTTTAAGAATTTTTTTCAATTTTCATAGTGGAAAGTAAGAAATTATGTGCAATGTTTATAGATTTATATATACTCTTTGACAAAAGAACTTCAATAACATTAAATAATATTTAAAAATCTAATGAATTATGTTCGAATTTCAATTACAGAGAACCAATAATAAATATAAACGTTAAATTGCTATTTTAAAATTCATTATTAGCAAATACATTTTCTTAAATGATGTATAGCAAGCACTAAAATGTAACACACGGTTATAAATGGCTATTAATGTGCACGTATCATAAATCAGAATATTCGGTCCAGCCGTCCGTGCGTTTGAGCACACTAAACTCCACAAATTGTAGCACAGAACTGAATACAATTTTCAATTATATAATGAGATAAACAAGGGCTAACATTTAAAATCTATTTAACTTAAATGGGTTAATAGATAAAAAGACACGTTGTTTTTAAAGTGCACGCACTTGACGTGGCGAAAACACAGTTCGGATGAAAAAGCGGTACTCGTCTGTTTTAACGGTACGTGCTAACCAAGCGATGGTATTACGATAGTTCTTCTCCCGGCTTCGCTTACATATTTGTCGACTTCGCAATGTCAGCCTCATTTATATAAACTTAAGTACGAAACTGTTCGATATGCTTGACTAATTCTTACCCAGTGAAGTACACGAATCAGCTGGTATCAGGACGTCCATAAAAGACTCCAAACTGCAAAAAAAAAATATATACATAATTATTATTCTAACAAAAAGTATGCCCAAACAGATGCCTGTTTATTTCTAGATTATATTCTATGAAACCAAAACAATTAAGTATACGTAACAGCTCTCGTCTGTATAAAGAGATTACAAGCAAAATAAAAATAGGTTATTTCTCCCCTCACCGCCCACTTGCTTTGACCATTTATGAATTTACGGCGCAGTAGCCTGGACGTACTGGCTCCGTCACCAACCCTATGTAAGAAAATATAAATACTTTTATGGCTCCAGTGGTTTACGGACGGCGTGGACGCCTGTCCCCACCTATGTAAGAAAATATAAATACTTTTATGGCTCAGTGGCCTGGATAAACGTGGACGTACTGGCTCCGTCCCCACCCTATGTAAGAAAATATAAATACTTTTATGGCTCAGTGGCCTGGATAAACGTGGACGTACTGGCTCCGTCCCCACCCCCTATGTAAGAAAATATAAACACTTTGTGGCTCAGTGGCCTGGATGAATGTGGACGTACTCGTTCCGTCGCCACCCCTATGTAAGAAAATATAGAGACTGGTCGACCCGCTTCCCTCCTTTACATGTAAGATAAAGGATCTCCTAACATTATAAAGAAATGGTAGTGAACATGAAAAAATTTGTATACGATAATAAATTTAATATTTTGATAAAAATAGTTTCATTTTGATTTTTATACAATAATTTGATCAGGGCATGTACTCAACAACCATTCAGGATAGATCAGCCACTGCAACATCTTTACTATTAGTTCCAATGCCTCGTGACAACAACGTCGCCGCGTCGTCGATGTCAACATTATTTTTGATGCGGTACGTAACTACTTAACTTAGCCTTGAGAATGCGCTTAAAAATTCCTCTTTTTCATTTTTGGAATTAGTGCCACGAATTCGTTTATGAAGTGTCACAGACTGTTCAATGCGAAACATTCGGAGCATATCGAGAAAATTCTTCTGACGGTGTGCGAAAACCTCTGACGGGCCATGTTTCAAAACGCGCGTTTTGAAGTCATATCTATAACCGAACGCATTTTTATGACCCCAGCATAAGAAAAAAAAATAAGTCATGTTCAAACCCCGTTTTACGTCATAAATGAACAGCCGCCTCCCTGATGAGTATTTAACTTAAGTCAAATTAAGCCACGCTTCTTGCGTCGTAAAGCACGTTAAGCCGCCGGTCCCGAAAAAATACTGATTTTTTTTTAATAATTTTACTTTAGACTATAATTAAAAATGTTCTTGCTGGATGTAAAAGTATTTTTTATTAAAGATTTATGATACAATGACATATAGATGTCAAACAACAAGAAATGAATATCTAAAAATGAATAATTTTTGTATCTCTTTTGTGTTCGTATGAGCTCTCTCCTATTAAACCCCAAAATCTCCATCATATTCTGGTTGTACTGCCCTTGTGTCGCCGTTTGAAGTCCATCAATCACATCTTGGTGAAAGCATTCTCCTTGTTCCTCGGAGCAGGCACCCACGTTATCTTTAAATTCGTCCAGATGAGAATGTAGCATATGAAATTCACCGTAAATAAAACATAATGAATCTACATCACGTTCACTCTGTCTTGATGCCATTTTTTTAAGTGAGTAATACATAAATGTAGTTGTTACAGCTGTAACAGACAAGTTAACGCTCACTACTGTGCCTCTTATAAGTAATAATACAGTTTGCTTTCGGATTGATCAAGGTTTATAAAATAATATTCGTTTATAAAATAAATTATAATATACTTATCGATGTAAATCAGACAAAAGCAAACTTTAGGAACTAAAAACAAAATTCAAGTGTATTTCAATGTCTAGAATCAGAATGTAAGCATTAGAACAGAAACCCAAAAAAAAAATATTTTCTTTTGTTGACCGGTGTACTATTATAATTTTAACCGGGAAAATATGCCCATATTTAAGGAAGAAAAAATATTTGGATCGCAAAGACGACAAAAACATTTCATGGCGTCGCAACAACAAATCTTCTGTAAATACAAAGCCGCCAGTGGACCCTGTGACCGAGTCAGTATTGATTTTTTCGGCCGAATCAATTCTGTGGGACCTGGAGCAGTTAGTGGCATAAATGGGCGACTGAGCGATATTTGGATATTATAAAAACAGCTTATTCCGACCGCTTGCTTTTCTTTAGCTCAGGACAATGATTTGCATCTTTGCATCATGTATACGTAAAAGAGTTATTAGAAGCATAAATTTATATTATTTTAATTAATCGTCTAAATCTGCCGATTTAAATCCAAATGAAAAACTATGGGAAAATATGATGTTAACAGCAGCTTATTAAATAAAAGACATATGAGACAATGGAAATTTAAAATAAGTTCTTGCAATAACTTGACTGTACAAAGGTAGCATTTTGTTGAAATTTGGTAATAAGCATGAAAAATTTATGGATATTTTTGATGCCGAAGGAAGCGACATATTATATTCATTAGTATTTGTAATTTAATATCGGATGTAGCTACAGCCTTTTATTCATAATAGCTAACATCCATTTTCCTATTTTTCGTTACCATCACCCAGTTCCAACTTCGTTTTCTCTAGTATATTTTCTTTCTTTAAATTAACTAAATATCGCACCTTAAATATTTTGATGTTTCTTAAAAATCAGAAACGTTTTGGTGGGTGTGTTGGAAGCTAATGCGGCCATTGGCGAGTTTGATATTAACCCATTAGATACTTATCAGATCGTTTCATCCGATGTTTATAGTACTAGCAGTGATGAAAGCATACGAGCTAATTAATTAACAAAACACATTTAATAAGTTGATAAATATGGCATGAAAATTGACAAGGCGGTACTGTTATTTTTTTTTTCCAATTAAAACGAACGTCCACATTTACTGACAAAAAATATCATATTTTCGTATTAATAGTATTGCAAAAAATGAAATTACAACTAAGTTTTTAAACTCATAAATGTACACAATAATCGAAAGCTACTATTGCGTAATGTATATTCAAAAAAATCAAAGCACAATTTATTATAGCCATCATATTCGTCATGCCTAAAACAAATTAAACAATTATGCTAACACATTGCTGATTCACAACTATAGACCTAGACGTAAAAAAAATTATTACAATATTTTAAATTTTTAAATCGTAGCAGGTTTTGCGAACCGGTCGCCACACTCGACCGCTCTAGTGTTCGTGTTGCCGAGACGTATGTATGTACCAACCATGACGTAATCCTTCACGTGAGTCTCTCGTGAGCAAAACTGGGTCGTTGCACTAAAGGATTTTTTTTTAATTGGCATTTACAGCCAGTCCGACCAATTATTATTTTTTTTTTGTTATGTCTCTACCGACACTATGTATACCATGGCTACGAGTTCATATGTAATTAAAATGATGTAAGCAAAATTGGAAAACGACGAATTAAAAAATCATTGGATCGTTAAAAAATGTTAACAAAATTTTTAAGGAAGTTTTCGTAGAAATTTAAATTATTGGCGAGTAATGTCTAATTATTAGGAATATAAAAAAAAATAACCAAATTACTATTTTTCAAATGTTTTGTCAAAGACATCTTATGAACGAAGCAGATGATATGAACGGGTCTTAAGGCATTTAAGGAAGTTTTATTTCAAGTTAAAAAGTTTGTAGATTTTAAAAATAAATCTGTCAATGAAACTAAAAGTTGTTTAATAAAAAAAAATATGCGATTTAGATAACGCATTAAATGATAAATTTAGTTGATTTGAACAAGCGATTTGACGCAGCTTTTTAAGCGCAAAAATAGATTTCATTTTCAAAACGATGTTTTAAAAATTCTAAAAGTTATTAAGAAAAAAAAAAATTTGGTTGCCTGTAAAGTCGGTATACGGGCGAAAGTTTTACGTGACAACGACTTTGAATGGTAAAATCATTTTAATGTGAATATTCATTCGTATAGTAGGAAGAAGGATGAAATAATAGTAATTTAAAACATTTATTTATACAAAAATTATATTTAAAACATTAATTTATACAAAGAATCCGCACTGAATTTCATTATTAACAAAATTTTATTTTACCTTTACACATACATACGTATTTATATACAAATATACATACAATAACTTGCAATAATTTGCAAGCTGCACTAATTCTCTAGTGCTGCGCGCGGCAGACCGATCATAGTTGAGTGGGAGAGACGCAAGGCATTCAGCGGCCTCTCTCTCGTTCGGTGACTCATCGTTACGTTACCGAGCGTTACACTTTTCAAATGACTCCCAGCCGCAACCTAATTTAAGACGTTGTCACGTCAAAAATATTTTTATAAATTTTTCATTAACGATATTTCTCGAAGGTATGACCTTATTTCGATCAATTTACAACGCAATTTTATTAGAAATAGACTAAATTAGATTTTGCAATAATCGATTAAGCAGTTTATAAATCAGTCAAATATTCGATCGATGTTAAATTTTCAGGAAATTTCAAGCCGGTTAAGTTTCGCTTCTAAATGCCGCACGCTCGATTTCAATCAGCCTATTCAAAATCCACATACGCGCATACATACAAGCAAGTACACACACACGGCCGACCTTCCGAGTCAGCAAATCTTCCTAGGACCTCAAGGACGTCGACATCTGATAAAATCTCGATTCGCGAAACTTCCTAGATTTTACGGAATTTTTTAAGTTGTCGCAACGACAACTTAAAAATTTCTACCATGCACGCTGTCAATGTCCGAAGTCGCGTCCTCTGCTAGAGAGCTTGTTAGTCTCTGGACCACCACTAATCCGATATAAATAGATGCAAATGTCGTAAAGAGACGGACGTTCGTTAGTTGACGTAATTTTAGCGTAATATACGCACACGCATACGCCAAAATGCACACGCTCGGGTTGCGCAAATTGCGCTAGCGCCATCTTCGTGTTATGGTACGCAACGTCCTGCAATTTTTGTGTCCCGTTCGAATTGCCACTTTCGTGTGTGAAATCATACCTCGGGCTGCGTTCATGTCCGACCTGTTACCGTAGTGCAATGCAAATTAAACTCTTCACGGACAATTAGAGGACACTCGGTAGATGTGAAACATGAAAACTGTTGTATAGTGTATTATTTTATACAATGTACATTAGGGACTTCAAAAAAAAAAAAGGAAAAAAATTATTTTGCTCGGAACCACGCTCAAAAGTTTTGTTTCAATGCCAAAATAGGCCTGTGAAAATATGAGCCCTTAGTATTAATATTTAGGTTGTCCACATCGCACTTTTCGATTTCCCATAAGAATAACACAGGAAAATTTTTTTTTCTTATGGTTTTTATAACCAATGAACGATAAATTGCATTGCAATACCCTTTATGTATTTTGTAAAAAAATTACGCTCTACAAAAAAGGTCTGACATCATTTTTCGATAAATCAACTCAGTCGAAAGTTATTCAAGGTCAAAGTTTAATTTACCCTCAATTTAGCCGTTTTCTATATAATAAATACTCTTAAATTTATAAGTTTACAAATTTCAAAATAAATAGAAAGTTTATTTCTAAGCTCTCAGAGTTAAAAAAAAATAGAACTATTATCTTTTGCCTTTAAAGATTGCTGAAATTTTATTGAAAAAATATTTTTAAATAATTTGCTCTCCAAAATAGCTGATTTTTTTTTGTTCATCTTATGGGAAAACGAAAAGTGCGATGTGGACAACCTAAATATTGATACCAAGGGCTCATATTTTCAGAGGTCTATTTTGGCATTGAAACAAAACTTTTGAGCGTGGTTCCGAGCAAAAATATATTTTTTCCTTTTTTTTTTTGAAACGTCCTAATATACATATATAGATCTATTTGATATGTATAGACTTCTCTATATATTATGTATAATATTTTATAAATGGTACATAGAAATCACTATTTATTGTTATAAAAAGCTTCATCACAAGATGAAATACACGATCAGACGCACACGGCTTAGATCAAAACTAAGCGTCTCCTAAGTTTGAGATGCTTGGTATTGCCTCATGCCAACGCGTTATCTCCTCTGCCTGCGCAAAGCGCTAGGCGCAGACGGCGTAGGCCAAAACCGAGCGTCTCCTGAATATTGAGACGTGTCGGTTTTACCCGAGTCCAACACGCGTATAGATGTTTCACATCAAAAACCAAATATAAACAGGCATAGACAAAACATTTCAGTGCCATTTTCTCGTGTTTTGAACCTATTTTCGTTTTTTTTTTTTTTATTTTTGTTTAATAGCTACTTAAGATTATAAATTTTAGTAATAGTGTTTTCCCCCACCTTCGACGTTGAAGCCTTTCTTTAGAAGTCTCGTTTCGTAATACTCCGCTCATATTACGTCTACAATCCTAGTACAATATTCAATACAGTTTTCACCATTTAAAATTCATTCATTTGTTAGATACAATCATTCGCTATACATTTTTATACATTATTGTATGTACGTTAAGTATGAGCGTGTACAAATACTCATTAGCGTGTTTGGTTTTTTCAACTGTTACTAACATTAAATTTTAAATTTAATAGGTATTTCAAACAAGACAAACAAGTAATGACGTATTTGTGCACAATCGCAGATATGTAATAAGACAGTAATCAAAAAATAATATGCAATGATTATAGAGATATTGCTCTTTGACAAAACCCTCAATAAAATTTGACTTAAAAATTTAATGAATTATGGTCGAAATTCGACCCCCTGGGCCACCACTAATTAAATGTATCAAGTCTTGATTATTTCTTTCCCATTCATCTTTTTCCTTTTTTTATATATATAATATTATAAATATATTTAACATTTATTGTACATTACATATTTCTTCTTCTATATACCCTCTTCCACCACTTGCTTTTAAAGAGACATCAAACAGTCACTTTTAAAATAAATTTTGCGTTCCACGTCCTCCTTTTAACAGTTGTTCGCGCTAAAATCCGTTAAAAGGAAGACATGAAACGCAAAATTTATTTTAAAAGAGAATTTTAGGTAAATGAATTTAAAATAACTGGCCAAGAGCTTGTCGAGGCATGTTCATTATAGGGTTCCGAAGCCATTATTACAAAGAAATGCACTACAGATGAAAAAAGTACATTGTTACACTTTTTCCATGTTTCCCGCACGGAATGGTTATAAGCACTTTAGTCGCCTATAACTAGAAAAACAAGTAAAAATGTCAACTATTACTATTAAAGTAGTGTAAACTAAAATGCATCAGCGAAAGAGCGTATCTTCACAGCACTTACGTCTTTTTGTTGAGAAGCGCGGTTTTTCGGCAATAACTCAAAAACAGTATAACCGACGTGTTGAAAATAATTTTCGTTTAAAGTAATTATTAAACGTATTCTTCGTTATTTTTTTCATATTTTTTCAGAAAGGGGTGGGGACACAATTTCTACAACTATCGAAGCGATTATTTCCGATTATTATAAGCGATTATTATTCACGTAATCAGAAAAATTGCCTAGAAAGCTTAGTATTTTTGAAAGAATTGTCGAAATATGTGCCACGCGTTGTTTACCGAATAAAATTTTTTTCAGCTTCTATTACATATATGGAGTATCCCCCTAGGAATATTTATTTTTGCTAATTAAATATCACAAACTAAGTAACAGCTTATACAAGACACCTACACCAGAAATTTCATTAATATACGTTTTGTAGTTTTTAAATAAAATGCCTGTGACATACGAACGGACGGGCATACGGACATGATGAAACTATAAGAGTTCCATTTTTTCCATTCGGGCATGGAACCCTAAAAAGATAGTGGAAGAGGCTAAGTGAGCAATTCATGAATATATAGAAAATTGTACATGAGTATCATTAAAACGGGCCCAACTTTTCGATATATAATGATTTATATTTTTACTTTGATAAAAACATTTACTAATGTAGGCGTCTTCTCTGGCAAAACGCGTCAAAAAAAAATGCACTATTTAGTAGTATTTCGTAGTAATTACGTTGTTGCTATCTAACTAGATCTCAACAACAAATATGACACTAAATTACAAATTCCAGATGTCACTATACGTGTTATATTCCTTGTATCTAAATATCTATTGTTGGAAATGAACAGAAGTAACTTCTCCTGTGGGATTATTCTTTCCTCACAGTAAATTGGAAAAACGCCGAGGAAATCTCGGTTGCGCATGTACTTATATTGTTATATTTATAAATTGTCAAAAATATTTTTTTTGTAAAACCATTTTGATACTATACTTGCGTTGAATGTGTAGAGTACCCTCGATAGTATGCAAGTAGTTACATACCAATCGAGTTCAAATTGTCGTCACCGCCCTTTAAGTAATTTCAATATTCAATAACGCCCATGAATTTAAGCCAATCGCAAACTAGATTTTGTACATCATACACGACAGAAGGACAGTCAAAGGAAAAAAAAGGAAGTCATCTCACGATCATATCGTTTTTTAAAGTATATAACATAATAAATATAACATAGCTCGCGCAATTTTTTATCTAGAAAGTTGTATTACGAAAAATTTTAGCAACATTTCTGCATAAAAATTATACAAGATACATTAAGGCGACTTTTAACTTATCGTATGGCGATTCCACCGTACCTAAAGGACACATAGCTAATTGCTAAATTTAACGATAAATTTGATATTTTACTCTCCTAATCCAACACACAGAACACTTCTTTGACAGGCTGATAGCAGCGGTGCTGACCGAAATCCTGATGATATGAAGTTCAGTGATGAAATGCATAGACAATTTGTGAGTAGTTTGGCAAATCGTACCTAACCTAGCCTAACCCTCGCTACAAATTGTCGATGTTTGTCGATGACCTTCTCGAACGAATATACAAATATTGGTAATGCAAGAACAGGTTTGAGAACCAATGACGAGTTGAAGATGAAAGCTCAAAAACTATGATGCCGAATGAACACACAGGGCGTCATTTCGAGTCACATAAGATTCGATGAAAGTTCTACAGATGACATTATATAGAATATTTCAATTATATGATCTTAGAACCCCAATATAATTCTCTCTATATATATATAATATAAACTATATGCCACTGACCAACTGACTTATCACGAGATCTTCAAAACTATAAATCCGATTGACTTGAAATTTGGCATAGTTACTTTTTCGGGACGTGGACGGCTCACTAAGAACGGATTTTACATAAAACCTATCAAAAACAATATCATCATTTTATATCTACGCGAGCGGAGCCGCAGGCAAAAGCTAGTAGAATATACATATATACAGTCAGTACACCCTGAACGCTATCCCTAGACGTCGACGTCGGAGTGTGCGCTCGGTTCTAATGAATGGGTCGTCGCAAACGCCTTTCTCTTTGTCGAAGCGGTTTCACTCGTTATAAATATTCCTTCACTTTGAACAAACGTAAAAATAGTGGTTTTGAATTCGAATTCAAACCTACATATAATGGGGAACATTTTTCAAAATTTTAAAATTCGCATCCCAATATGTAAAATCAGTGAAGGTAATTCGCGCCTATAGATATAAGAAGTACGGGGAAAAAAAATAAGTGAACCTTAGAATAAATGGCGACAATGTGTGATATATAACCTCAACAACGAGGAAAACTATTGTTAAAATATGAGAATAAACTATTAGTTAGAGTAATTTTGACATTAGTTGCCGCGCTGTGATATATGGGATATGCCAAAAGTAATTAGATACTTGATAACTCGATACTGGCAAGTTATGCACCATCACAAATACAAATTATTAGTGATAAATATAAAAATAGAACTTATTGAAAATCAAATATTTTTTCTTTGAAATGCTTATTTTTGTGAGAAGCTGGCGGGAATTTGCTTGCAATGATGGAACTCGGCAGACGTGATTTATTATTTATTACGATTACAGAAAAAGTTTAAAGCCCTAAGAATGTTTTGAACTTTTTGGTATGCTTGTTCACGAGCAATAGTTTTTATATTTAGTTTGCCAAGTATAAAAGAGGACGGAATAGCTGTGAAGATGAAGTCAAGACAGGTCGGCCGCCAACCGCAACCATTCAAGCAAATGTTCAAACAGTTGAGAAATTGATCAGAGAGAACCGAACAAATACATATAAAGAAGTTGAGCAAAAGCTGGATATTGGTTTAGCAGCGGTGCAAATCATTATTCACGATCACCTTTCGTTCTGTAGGGATTGTTCGAGGTGGGTGCCGCACAAACGGACTGATTGGTAAAAAGACCGCCGGGTAGATTGGTACAGATTTATGATAGAGACATTTGGCGGCGTTGAGAAAAAAACGTACATGATGCACTTATCGGTAACGAAACGTTGTTGTACAACTAGAACCAGAAACAAATTGGCAGTCGACCGTATGGTACTTTGAAAATGAACCAACACTAACAAAATCTCGCCGTGCGCCAACAACACAGAAGCAAATGGTCGCCACGTTTTTTTGTAAGACCGGTCATATTGCTACTCTGGTGCTAAAGCATCAAAAAACAATTAATTCTGAGCGGTATGTGATAGTTTGTGCCTCAACAGTATTACCAACTAGGTGCGACAAAACACCGAAGTCGGACCTGGTTCTTCTTTGGCACCACGACGACGTCGTGTCGCACTATGCTATTGAAGTAAATAAAACGTCAGCTGGCTGTATCTCGGTAGAAAGACAGTCAGCTGATGCCCTGAAGGGTGTTAAGAGCTACAGAGAGCATTTATCGCCTATTTAAATGCACCGACTGACAAATGATTTTTGTCGATGATTTTTTTTATTATTCACAGGGTCACATTAACAATCAGCTTACGAATTTTCATTCGAGCGACTTCATGATACAACTCTCTGAAGCATTTTACGAGTTTTTGCTCTAGAAGAACTTGGTCATGAAAATTTGTTGCTGACTCGCGTATAATTTTTGAAACGGCGGTAAGCCCCCTCTGATCTGTTGGTTAATCCTTCAGTTTATTAATTATTAACGGACACACGCTCGCTTTGCAGTCTGTTATGGGTTATGGTAATCAATAAAAAAAGAAATAGTCGAAAACCATCTACTAACGATTCCGATACAAGAAATAGTCAAAGTCCTATAACGATAGCAGTTTTTATTCGATATATTCCGATACTCGGATAGAAAAAAGTAATTTTCATTTTATACCTACGGTTTTACTCGACACCTGCCAATATCCAAGACATTTTTAATACATTTTTTTTCCGGACGGTCGATTTTTCGTTCCATCCAAACGATTCTGCGCATTTGACAGATCGTCGGTCGAGTCGTTTGTAGGTATGTACGTGTGGACAGAAGTCGAACCGTAGCATGACCCGCACGCGAGGTAAGAAATACGCCATGTCGGCAGAGGCGGCCGGGCGTGACAAATATTTAACGTGTAGGGTTTCCGCTTATTTGCGAGCGTTCATAAATAAGCGGAAACCCTGCGTTGCGGCAACGCCCTGGTGGCGTCACTGCGTCAAACGAACGATGGTGTGCTGTGGCGCACTGTCTGAGCGAAAAATAAGGCTGTATTTTTGCATTTCAAATTACTAAAGTAGTAGTAGAAATATTATTCTTCCCGAAAGCATTTTATTAATACAATCATATTTCATTCAGACAATTCTGTTTTCGTTACAATTTATTTGTTTTCATTACAGTAGTACATACCGATACACGTATGTACTACTGTATTTCAGTATGGGACTGTAACGAAACTGCGCTTGTACATTCAGAATTATATGTAAAAGAAATTGAGTCCATTTCGGAAGGTCTTATACCTCAAAATAGTGGTTTTTGGATTTTTTTTCTATTTATCATCCCGTCGCACAAAAACTACTAGAGTGCATGAAATGGAGTTTTCACAGTATGGTAGATTGGGATATAATAATTTAAGCACAATTTTATTTTATAATCCATATATGTTGTTGTGATATTTTAATCCGTATATATCGCGATATAAGATGGACATTACCTGGTGCTATTATAAAATTTAAAAGAAAGTGAGTTTATACATTGAAAATACTTTGGAAAACATAATTATATTAAGATAATTAGACGCGCCCAAAACAATAGTTTTTTAAATCTTCATCTATTTGCTTGTTCTAACTTCAGACTAAAAATGCCGGACTGATTTAGATGAATCCTATTTTCATTTATCAGCCTACAGTTAGACTTAAAGACGTCTTATTGGACTGCTACGAAGGGAAATGGAGATATGATAAAGAAAAAGTTCTTTTTTTTTTAACATCCATTGCAAGGTGAGCTTTCGTTTCGATTTTGTCAGAAAGCTATTCTCGCTGTTCGAATGCTGTAAATTATTGCACAGAATTTTAAAATTCCTCGAAGGCAATTTCTTCTGTCTAAGGAATCGACAATAAAAGTTGATTGATGCATAAATATTTCTTACGAGAAATTTGAATGCTCCAAAACTGTGTACTGGGACTGGGATACAAAGCGTAAAATGTTTAAAGCAGATGATTGTTACCGGGTGCAGCCGCGGCCAGGACGTTTCTTCTTTTCGTATGCCTTCGATTCCCACCAATTGCCCTTTTCCTACAGACGTTGGCAGTTGTCGGTGTCGGTCTGCTCAGCGAGGACAATAAATATAAGGTCGGGGGAAAAGCTTTTTCGTATTTTGTATACAAAATTCAAGATAATATTCATCATGTATTATTTACATTTCATTATAATACATATAGACATACATATATACACACACACACACACACACACACACACACACACACACACACACATATATATATATATATATACTAGCTGACCCGCCCGCTTCGCTGGGTAATTTTTATTATAAATAAAATGGCGAAGGATTTACGGAATTCGAATAATGAATGGTCCCGCATCGAATGGTCCCAGTCCCATGTCTATACGTTTAGTAGTTTTTACGTGATTGGCGAACAAAGACAACCTATTTTCATTATATATATATATATTAGACCGAAAACTAGTTCCCATTTTACAGATAGTGATATAATCCAATTGCTGTAGAAATTTGGGACTTCTGATCAAAAAACTGCGACAAGTAGTTTTGACAGTCCTCTCTTGATGTTGACCTGACACTAACTAAAGAATTCTGAAGGTACCGAAACAGGTGAAAATCTGAGGATGCGAGGTCAGAACTATATACTGGATGCATTAACACTTTCTAACCAAACTCTCTATATTTGCTGAATGGCTAAAGATGTGCGTGGTCTGGCGTTATCATGGTGAAAAATCACGCTCTATCTGTTGATCGATTCCGGTCGATTTTTCTCTACTTCTTGCTATAGTCTCATCATCTGTTGGCAGTAGAGAAGCAAATTGATGGTTATTCCCGGCTGTAATAGCTTATAATAAATAATGCCCTTCCAATCCCACCACACATATAGCATCAACTTATCGCGAGTTAATCCGGGTTTCGCTGTAGTCTGCGGAGCTTGCTTACCTTTTGCCCATGATCTTTTTTGCACGTTCTTATCGTAGGTAATCCATATCTCATCACCAATGATAAATCTTTTCAAAAACATTTCGGTTTCAATACGATTCAAGAGAGAATCGCAAATGAGTACGCGCTTCATTATATTTCTTTCGGTGAGCTCATCTTGGCCCCGAGTATCGGTCTTTTTTGTACATCCAGCTTTTTTCAAATGGATCAAAAATGTTTTGTGGTCAATCCCTCTTCAGCTATGTTGTAAAATCTTGCCGATCTTGCTCTACTTTTTGCAAAACAGCATTGACTTTATCCGCAACAGGTCGACCAGAGCGGGGTTCATCTTTGACTTCAAAATTGACTGTCGGGACTGAAAACACTTGAACCAATTTTGCCACTCTTACCGACTCTGCGTTAGGTCCATAAACGTCACAAATTTTTTTCGCGGTTTGGGTCGCATTTTTCCTTTTTTTCGTAATAAAACTTCAAAATGTATCGATTTCTAGGTTAAATTCACTTATTTTGGTAGACAGAAAAATAATAGAAAAATGACGGGACACCGTCTTTACTATATATTTTTCTTTTTTTACTAAAAGTAGCCAAATAGAAACAGCATAATCAAAGATATACTGCAATTTTCTACTTATAAAATACGAAAAACTTTTTCCCTATTATCCTATCAATATATTAGCGCAATTGAAAATGTTAAAATTATTCTGCGGTGCTTTTATATATCTCAGTGTCGCTGAATATACGACTTTTGCTTTTCTGTCTGTTTACATTTCATCTCTTCTCATTCCTCTGACACCGGATATAGTTATTTCGTAACGCACCTAAACCTAAAATACAAATATTCACCTAATATAACTTAATACTACAATTTTTTTTTAATATGTATTATTTTACAACGCGCTCGTTTTCCTTGAGTCGGCGCACATCGATTTCCATTTCGTGCTATAAACGCGTCGTAAGTAGGCTAATCGTTCCGCTTAATTAAGGAAGTCTTAGTAAGTACCTAAATGTTTATACGAATTTAAAGTGCAACTGCACTTGGAATGGTCAACCGAGTGCAAACCATATTAGTGTGGTCAACGAGGTTTTTCTGCGGTAAAATCACATAAAAATCACCACAGCCCTGTAACGCTTAATACGCCTAGAGCTTACTTAAAAACTGTTCCTAAATTTGTAAAAATGCCATCTAAATGATCAATACCATTATATTTCATAATCCGATAGTTTTTTTTTATTTTAACATCTTAAAACCTTTTAAAAAACCTGACTAAACTTTTTTTTTTTGTTTATCGTTGCGTTTATCTGTTGAATATTTTATAGCTATAAATAAACTGTGTGTAGGAAATGGAAAGGTTATCACCGTTCTGGAGGCCGCGCTGCGCAGCGTTGGGTTGCGCCACCGCCAGGCTGCCGCCGGGTTTCCAACCTTGCACCGGTTTGTGTGGAACGCGCTTTCGAAAGGTCTACGGTGGACGAAACCGTCCACGACTCGAGTATTGACGGTTTGAATACTACAGAACCGTGGATAAGGGCTCAGTATTAGTGGGGAATCCTAAAGATAATGAAGTACTTTATGATGTAAAAATGATGGCACTTAGAACCCAAATATGACAGAGGTCGCAAGCCCATCCCAGCTCACAGGTTTCACAAGTCATTAATTCTTTAGGTAGTGTTGGTCAACATTAAGAGAGAACTGTGAAAACTACTTGTCGCAGTTTTTTTGATCAGAAGTCCCAAAATTTCTACAGCAATGGGATTGTCACTACCTGCAAAATAACAAGTTGTCGATCTAATATATATATTATAATTAAACGTAAATAAAACAAAATGAAAAATTATCTTGAATTTGTATATGAAACACGAAAAAAAAATCAAAAAATGGATCAAGATAATTTTTCATTATATTTTATTTACATTTCATTATATATATCTGTATATATGTGTATGTGTGTGTATATATATATATATATGTGTGTGTGTGTGTGTGTGTGTGTGTGTGTGTGTGTGTGTGTTCGAGACAACTCATATATACATATGTATATGTATGACTTGTCTCGAACATTCTCTAAATATAAACAAAACTATAATTATAGATATAAACAAACAAGATTTAAAAGTAATCAATAAATAACATTCTAACTAATCGAATATAGAGTATTGCTCTCATAGAGGTAGAAAAAAGAGAAAATGTACAGTCGCGTACTACTTCGACGTTGAAAAATGACTCAAAGTATACATTTTGTCTGTTTCATATTTTACGATACCATTGTGTAATCCCAAAAAAAAGGGAAGGAAAATTATTTATCATCTGACATTTCAACCGAAATGGTCATAAGGTACATTTTTAAATGCACAGAGAAGAAGTAACGATCTTTTTGTGTTTGGAAAACAATACGGTCTATTTTTTTTTATAATATACAAGTAGCATTTTAGAACAAGACATCAGTGAAGTGGTTTCATATTATTTTAAATATTTATTATTGATTTTTGGTTTAATGTATGAAAAGGACCATAGTCTACTTTTCTTTACAATAAAGCATAACGTAGTGATCACCTAAGATTTATAAATTATTAAATTAAAAATTAGGTTAAGGGAACGTCCATAAACCACGTGGTCATATTTTAGTCTCTCTAGGACTCCTCCCTCCCCCCATGTGGCCTCACGTAGCCTTTTCTATGACCCCCCCCCCCCCGGACCCAATGGAACGTGGTTTTCACGATACATTAATTTATTTATAAAATAAAATAATTAATAATAAATTAATTTATTAACAGTTTATTTTTTTTCAAATAATGTATTTAATTATTTGATTCCTCTTGTTAAATTAACATCAGGGGTGAGGGGTCACTCAAATTATCTTATTCAACAAAATTTTCATCTGAAGAAAACCACGTAGCTTTGCTCTCGACTCCCTCCCCCCTATTACGTGCCTCAGCGTAGCGCTTAAGTTTATCCCTCCCCCCCCTTGGTCGAGCTACGTAGTTTATAGACGCTCCCTAATAAAAAATTTTAAAAAATAATATGAATAGTAAGTTCATAGATAGCGTCGGTAAAAATATACATAAAAGAACTTGACAATTTCTAAAGTGTATATAGTAATACAAAACTTTCTTATTATTTATATAATTAAATAAGATGACGATTAATCAAACATTAACATACTTTTGATGAGCATAATACTTAAATATACTTTGCTAAAAAACAAATTCAAATATAATAAACATTATTTTTTAATAGATTTAATGTTTTATTTCTTTTGTGTAAATATAAAATAAAGAATAAATAAAAAAATTAAAAAGGCGACTCCATTAGTATAAGAACAGTCTCTTGGTAAGCGACCGAATAATGTGATGTAATGTGATGTGAAATATCATAATTTTTCATAGCCTTTTACGTGTTGTTTTGGCATTTTTTAACAGAACACCTCGACGTCGTAACGGAAGGTGCGACGAAACTACACTGAATGCAATGAGCGCTAGACTGTCTGTTTCAGCACTTATTTATTGAGGCCGATTTTGAGCGCGGTACTGTACATCTCTTTTGTATAGATCAATGACTACTCTCAAACTTCATTTTTTTAAAGGGAATAATTCTGTAATTTAACTACTTCGTTTATGAGCTTAGTTCGCAGCTGTACTATAAACAGATTCAAGGTGACATCCAGAATTTTGAATGTGATCATAAAACATTAATCGTTTAGAGAATTTTGGTCAGCGATTCGTCGTCAGGATGAACTTATAAGTAAAATGCCATTAAATATTATAACATTATTTTTCGATACTGTAACACGTAAATATAGACTAACTTTAGGTATGTATCTGCCTAACCTATCCTGCACATAGGACACCCTTCGAAATTAACTCTCCTATAGATGATACCCCTAGGAGATTTTGTTTTTTTTTGTGCAACGTGCATACGTATTAATAGCGTTACCTTCAAAGCAATTTTTTTTTAATTGCAGCTATGAAAATTTAAAATTTTCATAATTAGAGAAGCTATTGTTTTCACCCCGATTTTCTAAAATTGAATTTTCATCATAGATCGATGTTCTGAGCCTTTGAAAGCTATCATTTTCAAAAATATGTCCGTGTGTGTATGCGTGTGTGCGAACAAGCGTGTGTGCGAGCGTGCTTGTGCGCATGCGCGTGAAATCGGGCTTACGACATTCGAAAGGTCTTAGCTGAACTTAGAATTCATGAAAAGGGGGTAGCGGGCTAAGGGAGATCTGGCGGCCCCCACCGAATCTGGTAAAATCGTTCCAAAAATCTTGAAGAGGGTCGAAAAACAAGCAGTATAAGCTTTTTACCGACATTACAACCCCAAACGAAAACACAGTAATGGCGAAAAATATGATTTTTTGTGATTTTAATTTTTTTCAACCAGTTTAATTTATTTTTAAATGGTTTAAACGCAATTAAAAATTTGTTTTGGATGTGTGAAAGTCCCCTGAATTTTTTCAGATAATTTGGTCAAGTAAAAACATGTGAATTTTAGGTTTAAATGCGAAAAAATCGTGAAAAACGCGTCATTTTCAAGATTCAACCCTCTAATTTTTAGGGTTGTTTTCATTTTCCCGAGGGGTGATGTATAGTATAGATAGCGGCAATCGTCCTCTTTTGAATGCAGGCAACTGGACTCAATTTGGTCAATTCTGGTGAGCGGAGCGATTTTGTGAAAAAAACTCGAATTTTCAACTTTCGGTAAATTACGGCGCGTACTTGGTATAATGCGTCTTTGCTATAAAAAATACATCTCTATAGGGGTTTTTGAGGTCGCTGATCACGAATTTGATGTCAAAAAAATTTTTTGACAACAAATTCACCCATAAATATTTATTAACACAGGTTTGATAATGTAAAAAATATCATTGAATCACAGCATTTAAACAATTTTAATATCGTGTTCAACTAATATAATCAATGTAACTAAATTTTGTGGTATAAATCATATTTTATTCAAGCTTACGTAATAGTCACACAGTAATATAAAATAACATAATACTTTTTTACAGAGCTAAGTTAACAATTTTAGTTTTAAACCTCGTCACTATCTTCTTCAATAACAGGTTCAACGCTTTGAACAGAGAAAAGATTTGTGAGAATCTGTGCTGGACGAATAATTCGCGACAAATATCTCGCATGCCTTAAGAAGTAAATGATAGTGGCCACATGTGCACAACAACCGACAGTTCTGAGGCCATTCGCACAATCGCATACGTATTCTTCTATACCACTTCTTCCAATAGCGTTAGGAACGTATTTTACGTAACACCTGTACTTTTTCCGACTTATGTGCCCGATTGAACTTCGCATTTCAAAATTGATTTATCTTCCAACAAGTAATGCATATTAAGAACATAATTCTGCTAAATAAGAAACGGTCTGTGATAACTGGTAAGACCCTTCTTCTTCTTCTTCTAAAAGTATCTTTAGATCTCTTTCTGTCAACTCCGGAAAGTCTACAACATCATTTGACGTCAGAGGTCTGAAGATCCATTTTTTTCTGTTCCAGTTTTTCTCTTCTACTACTTTCGCTAAATCATTATTAACGTTTTTTCTGAGCAACATTTCGTTAGTGATCTCATCTTGTAATTCGCTATCACAATTTAGTCGTTTTCCGAACAAGTTAACCAGAAAATTCGCTATTTTGCAATAAGTTTTAGCTGATAGCAAACGTTTATTGTCAAACTCATGATGCAAGAGTTGGAATTTGCTGCCAATGATCCCATGAACAGCCTCTACTACTCATCTTAGTTTAGTTACAAATCGACCGTCATTCGCCTCTTGAGTCGTTAGTTGTTTCCTTTTTCCTTTTAACGCAGGCATCAAAACAACAAATCCTTCAGACTGTAAGAATTTTTTTACATCTCGAAATCCTCTATCAAGTATAAAGACGTCGCCTTTTTGAAGAAGTGATCTTAAACCGCTTGGATCTTTAAAAATCTCCATCATGATTGTAGCATCATTACCCGTTGCTTCGTAAGGCCCGAAAACATCAACCACAAAAACCCATCCGTGGTACAAACCGTGAAGGGTTTAAAAAGTGGAACGTTTTTTTGCCCTGAATACGATTTTCGTTGATAACAATTGTCGCTACTTTTTTCATGTTGAACATACGATCCATCAGCTATCAAAACTAGTCGATTCTCAAAACCGTGTAATTTTTTCACGTACGGAGAAGTGTGATTAGCTATCAAGTCTTCTCGTGAACACACTTGCACCCCAAAATGATATGGCAAAACGTCTTTATTGAAGGATTTCAAGACCAAATCGCAATAATCAGATACTTGTTGATCGTATTTAATATCAAATATTGACGCTGCTATGCTGTTGGAATTGCCAGTTCTGAGTATAAAAAGAAATACAAAAAGAGCTTGATTCACGCTGCGATTACCGGAATTGCGCATTGAAATTAACATTTTTTTTAATGTGCTGATATTGTTCAATGTCATATCCGGTCAATGACTTGATCCGTTCATCGGATAAATTGTTATCTTCTAATCTGTCTAAAATACTGTTATTACATGAATCTGAAAGTACATTTAAAAAAATGTACTAATTCATCCGAATCGATTTTACACGTATTTGCGAAGACCTGCAGTTTAGGAATTTCATCAGCATAGAAGCGTTCACCGATAAGATGTTCAGAACAACACCGATTGTTTTTGGGTATGAAAATTCTTGAATTAATAAAAACTTGTAACCGAGCTCTGAAAGGAACAACGACGAAGTTTCTATCTTGAACAAGACAAACACAACAATGTTTATGAGACGCGGTAACTCTCTTGATTGGCATAATTATCGGTTCGCTTTGTTTTTTCTCTCGGACAAGAAAGTCGGGTCACTAGACGAAGACGATTGCGATCGTGAAGACAGAGATGACGAAGATTGCGTTACTGATTGTGAATATAAAGAAGATGAAGACTGCGTCACTGCTTGTTGAACGAGACGGGGCGGATGTGCTGACTGAGGTTCGTTACCTGATTCTGACAAATTGAACAATCATGATGACTGGCTTTCCATTGGATCAGCTTCTGACGGAGTGTTTTCTGGTTCTGGTGAATCCGGCTGTGGTCTGGGATCGTCAGGTTCATCTAGATCCATTTTTTCGCATTTAAACCTAAAATTCACATGTTTTTACTTGACCAACAAATCTGAAAAAATTCAGGGGACTTTCACACATCCAAAACAAACATTTCTGGCAGAAGATTGGCTGAAGCGACCTCTAGCGATGAATGGCTGCGACTTGTTGAAGGTTGATCAAGTTTTGTCTTCATTTTATATGCTTTTGACCGGCATTTGTGGCATGAGATGTCTCCTATATTCATTTGTACGCCCAAACAGACTGAAAATGTTTGTGCTTCATCGTTTGTTAGGATGCAGAGTGTTGCATGAGGCGCACCTTTCATCTACATAAGATTTCCGTTTTTTAGGCGGCATCTCAAATGTACTGAAAAACAAGTTTTTATAAATGAAAATATCTGTAAAAAAAATATTTTTTAGAACTTACTTTATAGTCTTCCTTCAAGGTCTAGGAAAACCACGTCTCTACACGAAATCTTTTGTTCGGCTAGAACTATTTCATAGAATTTTTCCTGCCGGTCTGAAAAATACATAACTTAGTAAAACGAAGAATGTAAAAAACATTTGATTTAATGTACAAGAAATAACAATTCATTACCTTTTATAAAATGTAGTAAAGAAGGTAAAAGTAACAATTACGTGTTGCAGCGGTGACACTTGACACGTGTATGCGACGAACGCTGACGAGGAAAAGAAAGCTAGAGTGATGCTACAGCGCTATGGCGCGTGCGCAGTAGCATGACTTCGGGTTGGGCCTAATGCCTCGAGTCGTGGGCCTAGTAGTGTAGTCTTTTACCAGATGGCGGTTCAGTCAACTCATTTGAATTTCAAATTACCATTATCAATGCAGTTAAAATTCATATTACGTTATCGGTAATTATTATATTTTTGACTAAATAAAATAATGATGAAAATTCAACGAAACATAATTTTTTTTTAATTAATGTTAATATTATTAATAATATTATTAATACTATTAATATTATTAATTAACTTTTTCTGGAATAAAAACTAAAAAACAGTTAATTGAGAGAAATTAAAAAAATCTTTCATTAATATTTTTACATTATCAAACCTGTGTTAATAAATATTTATGGGTGAATTTGTTGTCAAAAAATTTTTTTGACATCAAATTCGTGATCAGCGACCTCAAAAAGCCCTATAGAGATGTATTTTTTATAACAAAGACGCATTATACCAAGTACGCGCCGTAATTTACCGAAAGTTGAAAATTCGAGTTTTTTCCAAAAAATCGCCCCGTTCAACAGAATTGACCAAATTGAGTTCAGTTGCCTGCATTCAAAAGAGGACAATTGCCGCTATCTATACTATACAGCACCCCTCGGGAAAATGAAAACAACCCTAAAAATTAGAAGGTTGAATCTTGAAAATGACGCGTTTTTCACGATTTTTTCGCATTTAAACCTAAAATTCACATGTTTTTACTTGACCAACAAATCTGAAAAAATTCAGGGGACTTTCACACATCCAAAACAAAATTTTAATTGCGTTTAAACCATTTAAAAATAAATTAAACTGGTTGAAAAAATTAAAAATCACAAAAAATCATATTTTTCGCCATTACTGTGTTTTCGTTTGGGGTTGTAATGTCGGTAAAAAGCTTATACTGCTTGTTTTTCGACCCGCTTCAAGATTTTTGGAACGATTTTACCAGATTCGGTGGGGGCCGCCAGACCCCCCTTAGCCTGCTACCTCCTTTGACTTTATACAATTTTATAGATTTTGAGAGAGCTCAAAATTTTTTTTAAGAAATGCTATAACTTTTGAATAATTTCGAATCTATTTAACGCATCGATTTCAAAACCTAATTAGCTCTACATTTAATAAGACTGCGTACAATGCTGTAAAAATGATCAAAATCCGTTCTTTTCTTATTCTATTTTGTACGGTGTTTGATCATTTCATTTGTGAGATATCGTGGACAAAAACTTTTCAAGTGCTTTATCATAGTAATTTTAAATTTTTTTAAACCATCGATTATTCCAAATCAAATCCATTTCTGTGCCCAAAAAGCTGCGTCGAACGTCACAAGTCCCACTGAAACGCTTTAAATCGATTAAATGTTTCTTTTTTTTTATTGAGTGCATTAATTATTTTATTTTAATATAGGATGAATCGATATGACTTAATCAAATTAGAACCCCCGAGTACCTAGATAGATTAACCTTTAACGGATCTCAAATAGATCAATGGAATAAAAAATATATCGGAAACAAAATATCAACGACTAGCATTCGCGCGCGACTACGTCCGTATGGACATCGAATGAACTGTTTTATTTTTTACATCGACCTATCACGTTGTCAATCATGATCCCGATCTTGTGCCTACTTTAAATTCCAATCCTGGCCCTGATTTAGATCTGATTCAGGTCTCGAACTAGATTCCGGTTCAGTTCATTTTATACGTAATGTGAAAAAAAAATAGCAGCGAAACGGAATGTAAGCTATTCTATATATTACAACGGACTACAAACTAATATCGTACTAAATTTAATAGAATTCTGTTGAGTAGCTTTTGAGGAGTTAGCGAACTAATGCACAGACGGATAGACACACAGAAATTTTAAAAACCATATGGAAATGTATTGTATGAACGTCTTCAATAACCCCAAAAGTAGTTTTTCTCAAATATCTTTAATATATATGTATAACTTTTTCCCTATCTACTGTTTTATTACGATATATGTAAAGATTCATGAGCAAGATCGAAAATCGATGAGATTAGATCCGATATTATAAATTTAAAGAACCAAAGTTTCATATCACCTCCAATACTATCTTAAAATAAATATCCTTAAGCGCTCACTACTTTATTCCTAGAATAACATCATTGTTACTATTGAAAAGTCCAGTAATCACATTACTATAGCTTAGGTGCTGTCGATCACCGCAAGAGCCGACGTCACTTGTCAAAAATGACGCAAACAACTCATACCATCGACCGCAATTTTTCTCGAGTTCATAGAGTTCGGGTTAGGAATAAATAATCACTCAATAACAATGAACTTACTGCCAGATTAAAAGTTGGTAAAAGGTAAAGTCGCTTGAACTCGAGATTTGTTTACGTATAAAACCTTATTCTTGTTTAAGGTCGGATCGGCCCTTAATTATTTATTTCAATAACGTATGATCAATTATTTCGTAACCATTAGAATCGTATTAACTCGAGAAGACATTTGTACGATATATCGATTAATTACAATAACAATTCGTTCCGAATCTTCGACACGCGTGTGTCTCGATATACATAAACGGTCAATACAATTTTCCTTAATCTAATCACACAATTAATTTGCCATGAATTAAAATGGGCAATTGATCCAGAAACCACTTTATGTTGACGAGTAGAATATAAAAATATATCTATATGAAATACTTTTATAGTCTACCTATCAGTTCAGACTAATTACATTGTCGTCATTCATCTAACTACATCATAGGAGACGACTACCATGGTAGTCGAGACTGAGGAATACGCTAACAAAATTGATACACGTTATGTTAGCAAGGGATTGTGAGTACATTGCTGCCGAACTACGTAGATACTGATGAGAATGCGAGAACAGTGGGCCAGAATAAGTTAATGTATTAACCCCTCTCAATGAGGTCAATTAGCAGACAAAGTCTGATTATTTCAAAAGTGTCGAGTCTACTACAACAAAACAGCATCACCACATGTAAAGATGGAATAATTTCCACTATACGGATATTAAAAATATTACAATTTTAAGACACTCACTGTCTTAGTGATAGATTGCGATAGATCTAAAGTGCTTTAGGATGAAACTTTAGACATTGTAACATAGTATTCAAAATAATATAAATAAATGCAAAACAAAATAAAAATAAACTCCAGTAACTCGACAAATATTTTGGATGCTGTAACTACAAATACAGATGCATAAAAAGACAAATTTCTAAAATCATTGGAGTCATACGAGGGGCGGCTGATAAGTCCGCGGCCCAAGGTACTTAGCGATGACTCATTATTTCACAACTATTACCACTAATTGCGACACTTCTTGTTAGTATAAATATAGCTTCCTTTCGTTATTAAAGTCATTAACAAATTATCTGTCGAAGCACAAACGTCATCATGTCAGCCGAATCGTCAAATCTCAGTAATATTGAACATCGCGCCGTAATAAAGTACTTCGTAAAGAAAGGAAAAACGGCCAAAGAAATTTTTGAAGACATGGTATCAGTTCTTCAGGAATCTGCGCCTTCGTATACGATGGTCAAAAAATGGGCTCGCTTATTTCAACAAGGACGAGAGAGCTGTGAAGATGATCCTCGCCCAGGGCGTCCTGTGACGGTAGTGACGGAGGAAAATGTTCGAAAAATCGAAAAATTAGTACTGGCCGACCGAAGAATAAAATTATGGCAGATAGCTGAAGAGTTGCAGATTAGTAAAGAACGAGTTGGAGAAATTATACACGAGCATATGAATATGAGAAAAATCAGTGCGCGTTGGGTACCAAAAATGCTAACGCCGTTTGACAAGCAGCGGCGACTTCAGACAAGTAAGGATTTTTTGGAGTTAATCGGGTATAATATAGACGAAATTTGCGACCGAATTGTAACCGTGGATGAAACCTGGGTTCGTCAATACGATCCGGAATCTAAACAGGATTCCATGCAATGGACGAAAAAAGGAGAAAGGCCGCCGAAGAAATTCAAGGTTCAAAAGTCGGCATCGAAGCTTATGGCGACAATTTTTTAGGATAGTGAAGGTGTTTTACTAATTGATTACTTGCCAAAGGGGACTACTATGAATGGCCAATATTACGCGAATTTATTGGCTCAGGCACGAGAGGCAGTCGTACAGAAGCGACGTGGGAAGTTATCGCGCGGAGTGCTGTTTTTACAAGACAATGCATCTGTCCACACGGCGCGGGTTTCGAGACAGGCCCTGAAGGACACGGGCTTCTCGGAAATTGACCACGCACCCTACAGCCCAGATCTAGCTCCCAGCGACTATTTCCTTTTTTCCAATTTAAAAAAGGAGTTACGTGGTCGTAGATTTGTTGATGACAATCAAATGAAGATGGCTGTAGAAAGCCATTTTGACTGCAAAGAAAAGGAATATTTTTTGGGCGGTATGAAGGCGTTATACACCAGATGTGAAAAATGTATTTCGCTTGAGGGAGACTATATTGAAAAATAAAAATAAAATACCGTACTTTTCTTCCATTTAATGCCTTAGGCCGCGGACTTATCAGCCGCCCCTCGTACTATACCGCGGCGTATAGGAGTTATACGAAAAATCTGTTTATTGGACTAAGCCAAAGATCGTTAAGGGAAAAATCGTATCATGCAGTCAGGAATTTTGAAAAAGATCAACAACTTCTAATGGCATTTACACACATCCGACACCTGTGAACGGCACTAGAAATTATGAAGCTTATGCGATAATAGTGTCGAACAAGCTGTGCATACTTTTAATAGAAAAATGACACACAACATTATAGCTTAGTTTAAAAAAAACATAACGTTTTTTAAGCTAAGCGCAAGCAACATGCTTCAGCTGATCACATAAAAGAAGTAGAATCAGCCGCTAGGCTTAGCGGTGTGACACGATAGATCACATTAGATTTTTTTTAGCTTTCAAATATGAGGTATGAATGTCAATGGCGAACACACCACATCCTTTAATTTGCTGATCATATCAACTGTGACGGAATCGTTGTACGACCTCGACACCATGCCCCGGGGCGATAGTAGAATTTGCCAAGAAAATTGTTTAAGAATTAACATGGATACGGCGAAACTGATATCCAATAGCCATGATGCACTTCCATTCAGTGGTTGTTTTTTACTACCCTACTACACAGGCATAGCTTCCCAATATTCTTTTGGACTGAAGCGCTTCGACCAGGAACCCTCTATCCGCAACCCGGTGTGGCTTGGAGGCCGCTGAAATCTGTTGTCGCCAATGTGGTAACTGACGGTTTTAATGTGGCCTGTTAAAGCGCGATACAAATAGTTTTAATTTAAGTGAGGTATGTCAGTTATGTATGCGTCAATTCTGATTTAAAATCAACACGTTGACTAATCGACTACTAATAGCACCCAGCACCGTTTGCTGCAGTGTTAATCCAAAATTTTTTTAAAATCGAAATTGTCAATGTACACGTCTGTCTGGGACAAAGCGTTAGATTAGACGGATCCAATACGATAGATAATATAAAGAATTCAGCTAGATTAGAAAGGTTTTGGAAAACTATACGTGGGGTCTTCAAGTCAAATATACTTTAGTGTTTAAAGAGCAAAATTGAATTACAATCACTAGTAACATGTGTGTTACTAGCATGACCTAGAAAATATTTTAAATTCCAGTTACTTGTTTAGACAATAAAATTTTCTCCTCGTGAGCGGTTGGCATTTTTTTTTCAAATATATTATTATGTAAAAGATATAGATATGATGACGACCATCTCGTTGTCTAAATTGCACTAAAAAATTATCTGAGAAGAACTTTGGCCGTTTTTTTTTACATCACAACATGGGAACAGACTGGCTAGTTTCTTCTATATAACAAGCTTCTTGTAGATTCACACAACAGTTTTTTTTTTATTTACATTGATATCTTATTATTTCTATTATTGAAACGAAAAAAAAACAAAGTTTTCTGTGTCTTATTTTCTGAATCTCAAGGTCCTTATTTCAGTATTATTTTCAAAAGCTTTGTTTGATTATCTATTGTAATTGTATTATCTGTCCAGGAATCGGGTATGTGGTTAAATTAATTAATCGAGCCTGGTTAGCCCGACGACGAACATTGGTAAGTTTAACCAAGCTTCCCTTCATGACAGATACATACCTTGAAATAGAAAATTTTGGGTACAGTAGAATTACATTGGCATTCGAATCTTATATACATAGTTATACAATTTTCCCAAAATGGTAAATAATTATGTACCGGGATAGCTAACGCGTAGACGGCGACCGTTTACTACGTACAATGAAAGCGGTCGCATCGAGGCCGACCGTTACTGAAATTAACAGTTCTGCGAAAACTGTTCTCGCTGCGACAGGGCGTCTATTCCGAACGCGTTCGATATTAACTTTCGAGTTATAGTTAAACTATATATTACTCGGTTACAAGTTATAATCTTAGGTGGCGTCGCTAGCTTTATACATGGTTATCTGGAGCATATAATCTATGGTCGGATGAGAAGTTCGAATAGCAAGGAAATCAATCTTGATAGATATACAAAGAGGCAAAGTCAATGTGATACTAATATAAAAAAATAAACATGAAGTCAAAAGTTACAAACGAGTATCACCAAAGAAACTCAAAAAAAAATAGTACACTAAGAGGTATATTTCAAAATTTTCAAATAAACTATATATTTAAACAAATGAATGATTTTTTAGATTTCAGATGAATAAACGAAAATTAAAAGATAAAAAGATTACCAATTGTTTAGAGACATATTTCTCCGTTAAATAATTTTCTGTGAAACATATTTCATATAATACAGTATTTTCACGATTTTAATATCAAATTCGGAAATAACTAAACATTGAAGTGTTAACAATTCAATTGCATACAGGAAGGACCTCTAGCACGTTCACATATTTTACCGCGGTCCCAATAGCGATTGGTCCGCAATGGTCCTCAATGGTCCCAATAGCAATAGCGATTCACGAGTAGGAGACCCTCTTTTGACAGCCGTGTACCGCTCTGATGTCTAAAGACAACGTGCGAGAACCGACGTCGAGCCATTTTAGGCTCATAGTGTAGCCAATAATTGTTCCCATGCTCTAGTTCTGCCGATTTTTTCTGTGGCACGGCTTCTTTACAGAAGGTTCGTACCTCCTGCCATGACTTATCACCACCGATCATCGCTAGCACGATAATAGGCAGCGAGAAGTGTGATCCCCGACTACGGCCGACAGAAGTGTATGTTACGCTGCCCAGCAGGCCACGACTCCAGCGTGTTTTGAGCAATATGGTGGACACTTAACTGACAGCATCTTTTTGGGAATCCAAAACAGAACATTCTAAAAGCACCTGCATTAGACTGAATATCAAAACGCCGTGTCGTCTCTTCACCCGCTGATACAGTACCGAACAAATCGTCTGAACAATTCCGAAACTGGTACTAGGATGCGCCAGCCTTTCGTTCCTTTTTAAAGGACTAGAGTCCTCCGATGTCGGCCACCATACCTGCTTTATCATCTCCCGCGCCACGTATACATAAACCATCGTTTCGAAATCTTAGAAATACTATCCTGGCAGAATATATGCCACCTCACACGAAAATGTTCTATAACTCTTATCGCCGCGATAGCCACCATCTCTTGCGATTTTCATAGGAGGGGGACTGTTCTCGTGGTCAAGACGTTTACCCACACTGAGGCCTCGTATAGAGACAACGAATGAATCATGTTTACAGACGACGACGATCGAAGGCGCTTTCCGAGGAGCAGCGTAAAGCATGAACACCTAAAAATTTCAATCGCCATCTCAAGTTTCAGCCTTTTGATTTGGGTTATCGCCCGACCTGTTGTAACTGCGGTCAGAAGTACAGCATCTTCATATATTGTGTCGCAATCCATCACTATAGTGTCAAAAACCTAATAAATGACATCGACACCGTGAAGGATGGCATACCGCAGCTGCTGACATGGTTCCACAAAAGCTGTTCCAGGATCTAACACTGTAGAACAGTACATGTCATACAGCATTGGCATGATACTCCGGACTTGCTGATACATGTGCCTGTCTGCCGGGTAGGTCTCTACTATTGGACTTAGATAAGGGAGCACTCGATGGTAAATCTTATACTTTCGGATACAATATCAATGCAGTGTTAAAAACGTTGGCGATGTCCAATTACACCAATAAAATTTCGCCTCCGGATAGCACGTGCTATAAGAGACCTTTGAAACGAATAATGGCATAGATCATAGATCAGGTGATCCGAGACTCATATTGGATTTCAGCCAGATAAAAATTGCCATTTTTACAAAGAAAACTATGCAAGTCCCGATAATCATACTAATGAGTGTTGGAATACTCAGAATAACCGACATTTAAAATATATCTATCGCAAGGGAATTAACATAAATATTGGATGAAAAGTTACAATAAATTAATATTTATTTAAATACTATGAACATGAGTTTCATATATTATCTAATTTCCTTACCGATATGAAACTATATGTATTATTTCACAACTAAGACATTAATTGTTCCATCATTAAAAGATATAAATAGCACTATAAAGTGTAAACAAAACACCAACATAATAACGAGCAAGTTAGAGACAATTTAATAAATTTCATAAACAATGATTGTCGAGCAGGCATTTATTAAACGCAATATAATTTTCTACTTTCTTTTTTTTTTAAAAAGCACAGTTTTTACATCAGAATAGGGAATCTCAATACATGATGTGTAAAGTACTACAAATAGTCTGCACACAATTTCATTTTAGCTATAAAAACATCACAAAATAAGCAATAAACTATTATCGTGGTAGTAGGTTATTATAGATTTGTGACGGCGTGCAATTGCAAAAGAAAAAACTTATGCAACCAAAAATGTTCAAAGCTTGTTAAGAATAAAAACATATTCTTATCGTTTGATTCACTTGGGATTGTAATTCTTAACTTTCATCTGTTATTATAAATAAAGAAAAGGCAACAGGATGTTATAGCTGATAATGCAGTTTTTTCTGCATAGGAACCAAGTTATTTTCATTACCTTTTAGCTGTATGTAACTAATTGAGAGTTTCCCCATATTATATAGCCCTAACCAAAGTAGGTATGTAAATCGACTTACTTAAATGTGATACATAATTGTATATGTCCATTACCAATTATAAATGGTGAAAGATTAGCGACTAGGTAATAAGAAGTTAATTCACGTGCCACTAATTTGTTAACATGTTATTGACATCGCGTGAAATCTTGAGTTGATCAAGTTTATCTTGTGCTACATCCAATTTTATCTTACACATCAAAAACTCCCTAAATGGGTTGTTACATATATCTGTGTATGATTTTCGATCTATTGATATAAAGGTGTAACATATCTAATAAAATAATGAAAAATTAATGCCTCTAGGGTCAAAAATTTTCAATTTTTTTTTATTAGGACTAGTGATTTTTATAACGGTCAGAAAGTTGTAGTTGATGATTATTAACAATGATGAAGGTATTATGAAATTCAATAAATAGGTAGTCAAATAAGGAATAAAGACATCTAAAACAATATCATTTGCAAAACAAAAAATGAAAATACTGTATTTTTATAGTTGTACTGTCAATGTCATGTCTTTATCACCCACTGGAACATGCTCTCCTACAATTTCATCAATAAACACGCATATTAATAAAGCACACATAAAGTGCACTTTCCATTTTGAGAGTGGAAAGACCAAAACAGTTATACTGTTTCATTATAGGAAATAATATATGTCTTACTCCCACGCTACTTCTTGAGATGGTGCATCATCTGAGTGAGGTTTATTGATATGGGCGTCAGATTGAAAGGTGTGAACACCCTCGATGATGTAGTTACATAAAAATATTTAAGGTAAACTACATAGTCATGTATAGAATGATATTGCACACATTTTTATATGTACTGTGAATATTATTATACATTTATTAGCATTCATGTTAATAATAAAGAGAACAGACATGAGCCATGATATGCCCCATTTCTAAACATAAGGGTAGATTATATTCAGCAGTGGATGTCCAATGACTGAAAGGAAGGATGCATTAATTATTTCAAATAAAAATATGCAATATAAAGAACAAAAGACTTTGGATGTATTCCAAAAGCAATATAGTAAGATGGTTTCTTACATTCATACAATGGAAGTAGTAAATAATAAAAGATGAGTTATAACATGAATCATTGTCCAATTCAACAAACAAAAGAGCTACATACATGCAAAGATGAACCTTAGAAACATACAATAATGAATATATTCATTTGTGCTTATAAACCTCAAGGAAAATAGGATGGAATTAAATTTTTATCACATTGTAGCGCTAAATGATCAATTTTTTGATTTGATAAGGATATTCATATTTTTTTTTAACACACATTATAAAATACAAATCTGACTCAAGTTTTCTAATTTTATAACTTCAATATCTAAATATAAAATAAAAATTTTTTTCAAAATTCCTTCTCAATTTTAATATATAGAGTGATAGTTTTTCCACTAAATTTTAAATAGCTAAATTCAATGAGCTTACATGAAACAACACATGAATGTCAATAAGTGAGTGGTATGTACCTAAGGATAACATTGAGAAGAAATCTGTGTTCTCTGCCTACTCCTTTGAAAATAATTGTGAATTTACCTATACAAAGAATACAATGGAATTTATATAATAATTTTAGAAAAATACAAAATTTATTTGAAGTTACTTCATTGTAAAAATAAAGCTTTTTCATTGCTAATTCTTTGCATTTATTATAGAAAATTAATGCGCGAAGTTGTGCCAAAAGATAAAATCGCCAAAACTATTTGCTAAATATAATATTTAACAAATTATACTGTATGGGACAATCTGTCAAATTTTATGGTTAAAAATGTACAAATTGCATTTTTTATTTTGGTGCAACTTGCTATAAATTTATTATTTGAACATAGACTAATGTGACTAATTCTTAAAAATCCAGGTTCATTACATGAAATTTTTCAACAATCCCTTGATATTTGAATTAGATATCTAGTAAAATTAAAATCAATATCTAAATTAGTATAATTTGCTAAAGGCTCTACTATGGAACAAAATTTTACGACTTTTTAAATAATAATCATCAAAAAAAAAGATATTTCTTTGTAACTACTAACTACAAACATATAGTACAATTTTCACCTCCTGCATTTTACTAGTAATACATTCAACAACAAAACATTGGTTCTATATATTATTCTTAATAAACACTGAACTACACAATCATATTACATGTTTTGATTTTGAACAATCCTTATACTGGAAAAACTGTAATTAATTAATAACACAACATAATCATATCTCTGAAACATTTCTTCAATTCTTATCATGTCATCAATCATTTGGTGATAATGTATAGAGTGAATTATAATGATATAAAATCTAGAAAAAGTGTTTGCTTAATGAGATATGATAATCATATCATTTTATTTTTACTTAACTTTTAATTGGTTTCAAACAGTATAGATCGGATAAATGCGAGTTTTTTTTTTCTAATCAATATTTCATTCCTTTGTTCTAATATTTAGGTATATAAGATTCTGATTAATCCAATAAAATAATTAGTTTATGAAATTAAATGGTCGAGTAGTACTCAGTGGAGACTTTGTTCAATCACAAAATTATTATGTCTAACGGGTTGTTTTTATCCAAGATCTAAGTTATTAAATGGAAAACAAACAAATCGTAATAAAATAAAACGTACCTTGTCGATGTCAATAAAAAAAAAGCACTTTATTCAGTTATCACGCAAATAACATTTTAATGAGAAAAAGATACGAACACGCGCAAAAAAACTGAAAATTTCAACACAAAACCGAAAACATTTCTTTCCGACAAATCGTAAACAAAACACCAGCTACACAAACACGAACTAACCATAGAGCACGCAGAGAGCTCAACTCTTAGCCGCCTACTCTAAGCACTCCGTATTCACGAACTTTAAAATTAAAAAAACTTGAAAAATATGTAAAACTTATTAAAACAAAAATATGTTCTATATTGTTTAGTTTAAGAACAATTTGATCTAGGCAGATAAGTTCAAATTAGTTAACACAGATAGCTAAAACCAAAGCTCTTTGTCCTTTTTCAACTATGACTCATAGGGAGCGTCCATAAACTACGTAGCTCGACCAAGGGGGGGGAGGGATAAGCTTAAGCGCTACGCTGAGGCACGTAATAGGGGGGAGGGAGTCGAGAGCAAAGCTACGTGGTTTTCTTCAGATGAAAATTTTGTTGAATAAGATAATTTGAGTGACCCCCCCCCCCTGATGTTAATTTAACAAGAGGAATCAAATAATTAAATACATTATTTGAAAAAATAAACTGTTAATAAATTAATTTATTATTAATTATTTTATTTTATAAATAAATTAATGTATGTGAAAACCACGTTCCATTGGGTTGGGGGTCATAGAAAAGGCTACGTGAGGCCACATGGGGAGGGAGGAGTCCCAGAGAGACTAAAATATGACCACGTGGTTTATGGACGTTCCCTAGGTGTGAGTCCTCATAATGATATAACTTGCTCATAAAAATATTCGGTAAGTGTGCCATAACAAATTGCAAATTCGATTCGTATGGTAGTTGCGGTATATCTCACCTCAGATAAAGTTATAAAGACAGTGGGTAAGTCCATGATTTGGCAATAAAAATGACGAATCAAGAACATTACAATGATACTAAAAATGGATTTGCATACTTTATGTATAGATATCCAATGCAGAGAAAATATTTTTTACAGTATTTCAAAGATCAAACGGTTAAGTCACCAAAGTAGGTGATCACCGCATTCCCATGGATTCTCCGAATCCCAGAAGAGTCAGTAATGCGTTGCTGGCCTTATAGGTTATCTGACAGAGGGCGGTGTTTAAATTTGACGGAGAGATTAGTGGACCATCGGATCTCTTACTCACTGGTCAAAATGCCGCCGTGGAAGATACTACTTCATGCTTGTATTCTGTTAAAATGTAATATCTTATCAGTGGAGTCGGGCCATTTTCATGCTGCAGCCAAGTTGGTCACAGTGTGGCCTATTAACATAAATATTATTATGTTCGAATGTTAATAAGAGTTTTCTAAGTAATGAATTAAATAGACAAATACGATTAAATGTTGTGGTGTGCAAAATAAATTACAATTCTCTTGTGTGCAATCTTAATTTTATGTAGCAATCACACAAACTTCTAAAATTAGATACAATTCTGTCAGTTGCCTATGGGTAATGTATTATATTTGAAACATAAATGCTTTTTTAAATTTTCCAATTTATTCATAAGAAACTCGTGTGATTTTTAAATGGATTTGATTCATATATATATATATATATATGTGTGTGTATGTGTATGTATACATATATCATCAAATCCATTTAAAAATTATATATATAAACTTAATGTTCCATAAATACATTTTGCAACTTTTTATTTTGTTCTTTATTTTCCTTATTTTTTAATCTGAAAAATAAACATCCATATATCTAGTAAACGCAGATAAGAGTCGACGGGGGATAGGAATTAAAATCGAAAACAAGGAGGGATCAGGATCACTATTGATGAGAACTCGCTTTGTATAAAAATGATATAAAAGATGAAAAAAATCATTCTGTTTGGCTGAAGCCGCAGAAAAAGTCTAGTTCCTTATTGGCTAGGCACAGTAATAGTTTTAATAATAGTTTGAAAAGCACTTCTTTTAGGAAATCATGAACTTTAATAAATATATTGTCACTTATTACCACAATGATTACAATTACAAAAAATCGATTGCTTTTATTTACTTTCTTATTTAATTTTTTCCAATACTGTTTTGACTTTGGTCAGGTTCGAATCCTACCAATGACGCACACTTGCTTGGTGAGAATGAATGTTTGTGTAGTGTCTATAAATTTTATTTAAACTTATTTATTTATTTCAACAACATAGATAGACCTACTTTAAAATTAGTGAGTTTGCGTATGTATCCCACAACATTTTTATCTATTTATTTTTATGATGTAAATAATGAAATATTATCAAGGTTAACGTACATTTTCATTTAATTTAACTCCAGTATAATTAACCTGATACGTGAAACGATATGTAAATGTCTATACTACTCCCTGTAGAAAAATTTGCACACTCTAGTTGTAAAAAAGACAGGCAGCCTTTTTTCTCTTTATCTTTCTTTGGTCGTTTTCTTCCATAAATATTTAGATCTGTTTGATTATTAAGTCCATGGCTGTACTCGAACAAAATCCACAAAGCAGTGTATACAAACCGAATAGGAAATTGATATACATGAATATTTAGAAAAGCCGTTCAAAGATAAATCACAATTCGCAGTGTATTTAGGTATCTTAAATTGGGAGTAAATTTCTCGGCATACATTTACATGTGATTGCACAATTCATATTCATAATTTTTCTATCAATAAATGTCATAGAATAGCTTACAGAGAATGCCACAGACAAAATGGAAACCAAAAACGAAAAGTCAAAAGAAAACAGGTATTTTGCAGGCGATTTTAAATTCAATTTATTTTCCATCAGTTATTCATTGTATTGGGTAAACAGTCATACTCTTCGCCCGATTTTTGAGTCAAATCTCGTGTTATTTAGAGGACGCTTTATTCTGTGGTGCATCGTTTTTACCCTTGGCCAAGATCGGCCAACTGTAATCGTTTCGACTCTAATTACGTCTGATCCCTGGCTCAAGGTTACATAAGATACACATAAACTTCCGCAAACAATTTTCCTAACTCTATGCCAAAATCGAGGATGCTGTAATAAATTTGAATCCGCACAGTATTCCATACGCAGAGTTGTTAAATTATGCTAATTTAAATGATGTCAACTCAATTTAAATTTTTAACTCTTTTATGGTCAACAAATGTACTAACCATCTTTTATACTTTTTTAGTATGAGTTCATGCCATCTGTTATTCATTTGCAAAACCAATGCGTTTTCATAGTTTTGAATCTATCATATACTACTACTGATTCGCTACTGAAATGCAAGCGTTAGCTTAGTACATCGAGTTTAAAAAGCGATGAAGTACTATTTTTCAAAGAGGTCTTTTAAAAATCCATAAAAAAGGGTTAGAATGAACTTAATGTAATGATTTATTTAATTTTGATTGTGATATAAGTTACATTAGTCACAAAGAACTTTATCCTTTTTTGTTTAGGCAAATTAATTAAAAAGTTGATTTAGATTCTAACCATTGTAACTATTGTCGATGTTTGCTTGCCAAATTTTAAATTCTTTTTTTTCATATATGGCGTGATTTCTAAGTAAACGTGATATCGAAAATGTTTTATTGATGGACATACCTTCAGATGGTGAGAGTACCTGCATCTTGGAACCGGATGCAGAACATGAGGTCTAACCAACTCTAATGTTAGTCGATGACTAGTTGCTAGAATATTCACAGGAATTTAACTCAGACGATAAGATACCGTTATTAAATCGGACCACTGCTGCTAATAAACCCGCCGCCAATCATTCAGAATAACACAACTTGAACTGGTCTTCATGTTGAGCTACTGTGAAGGAAGCAAGATGAAAAAAGGATTGTCACATTTTACCACGCGAGTTCACAGGATATAGCGACAATGCATGCCAAACCGCTTCCTTGAATTAGTGACTAATACGCCTAAGCAGCTCTATTGGATATTCTAGACATATATTTAGTCGAAAGTATTTGCTTTCATACAAATCTGTTTGCAGGTATCTCAAAAGGGAAAACATTTTACGGTTAGAACTCTAGAAGATTTTTTTTTTCTTGGTGATGGGCGTTAAAAAAAATTGTTTGGTTACAAATATTGCTGGTCTTTTGCTCCTGTTTGTATGATAATTATATAAGTTCTTCTATAGCGCTAAACAGATTTGGATACCGTCTCAATAGTTTGTACTTGAAATAATAAAAATCTCAATGTCTAATTTAATCGATACTAACGATGAAAGCCCTATAAAATTCATCCTTTGCTAGATAAATTTCAAAGGAATTTTCAGAAAAATACTAAATAAAAGTTGCCATCGACGAAAGTATATTATAATTTAAGGATAGAAGCTATCTAAAACAATATATATCGAGAAAGAAGCCAGTCAAACGAGCCTACATATTTGGGATAAGTATAGGGTTAGGATAGTGTCCAGATTTTGACATCTAGACTTACGGATTTTCTTGTACTTGTAATGTAATAATAAATAGGTGAGTATATGTAGTACATATATTTCATATTATTGTCGTGTTTGTCTCTACGAAAAACCAATATGTAAGTAAGTATGTAAATGTAAGAAGGACTAAATAAAGTCATAATTATTTGTTTGTATAGCAAATCTCGTCACATATTAATCCTTTTTAAAGATTTTTTTTATCTTATCTTTTGTTTCTTATTTCCCTCTAGTCGGAGGACTTTATAAAAAGCTTTTTAATTATTTTTTGATTGTTTTAATATCCGGTATGCACTTTTTAATTTTGTTTCTTATTTCAATCTTTTTAGAAAATATGTCAAATATGTTGCTATTGACATCCCACTTATATTATACATATATTTTTATTATATATATATGTAGATATATAAAACAAAAAAAAGAATCGGAATCGTTGAATAGTTTTTGGAAAACCCTTAACCACTAACCATCCTGTCTGCTGCAGCGTACCCTGGTGGTACATAGCTGTAAAATATGGGTAAAAATCTGAACTGAAATAATATCTGTATAATATAAAAAACCCCATCGCAATAGGTTGAATAGTTTCTGAGAAACCCTCAAGCGCAAACTATCCTAGCTCATGCAGCGCCCCCTGGTGATCTACAGCGGTAAGACATGTTCAAGAACCTACTCTGAAATTGCAACTGCTTAAGAAAATAAAAAAAAACGCATCGAATCGCTTGAGTGGTTTTTGACAATTCCTCAAGTGTTGAGCTATCTAATAGCTGCTCCATTCTCCGGTAGTCTACCACCATAAAACACATATAAGAACCTAACCTCTAAGATAATACTTTTTAAATGCAAAAATTCACATTGTAACTGGTCCAGTAGTTTTTGAGGAAAATGGTAACACAAACACACATAAATACAAATAACCTCTAACCCCAAACGCATATACCGCTTTAGTCGTGGGTAAAAAATGAAAATGAATATCATTTCAGTAACAAATAATGTTGTATAAGTACAAAAAAGTATCATTCTCTCACGAGCTTAGAATAGGTTAACAATCTAAGCCCAAGAACCAATCACATATAATTATAATTATTATTGCTGACACTATAAATAATTATGTAAAAAAAAAAACAAATTTCATTTATTTAAGCTAAAAAACATGAATTTATTTCAATTTTAAAACAATTCACAAAGAAATTAATATATAGTTTATTACAAATCACTGTAACAGCTATTTAACTATGTATTAAAAAACAGGGTATCAACTCCCATAGGTAAGCGAGCAATAAATTAATTGTAACTTCTGTTTTATAGCTTCGCACTGCATATATAAAGTCAACTTAAAAATTTTTCGCAACAGCTTTAACCGCTAACGCCTAATTCAAAAATATACTTCAAATTAAGCAAATGACAGTTGACTTACATCGTGGACGTCAATAGGCGTCGTAATTTTTTCACGATGCTACCTCCATTGATTCTTTTACTTCTACTGTTTTTGAATGTAAATATTTATGATTACGAATATTACGTGTGTGCGTGCGTATGTTTACGTGTGGACGTGTCCGACGTAAGACTACAAACGCGATAGATAATCGGTTTCTTACTCGACCACGAAGGATTATAATTTTAGCGGGCTGCTTAAGCTACCTTTTCTCTTAAGTTACTCATGAGTAATTATTAAGCTACCTACTCTTAAGCTAGTTATTATGTTTGGCAAATGAAGTATCGTTAGCTATATCATCAATGTCTTTGCTTCAGAATTCTGCGTGTAATTGGCCTTGTGACGTCATATTTAAATCAGCATGGTGGAAATAATTTGCAAAATAACCTAAAAAACAAAGAAAAAAATGCACAACTGTATGGATATATATTATCCAATTGATATACTAATGTATGTCCATTGGATTGGTATCAAATGAAAGGTTTTAATTTAAATATTTCGAATTAGCGTATAAAAATGTGCCATTAATCTGTGACAGATTAATATGTGTAAATAATGGAGTCTTTCAATTTAAATTAGTTTTCATGATCTGGATCGCCTTTATGATTACATAGGTGAAATTAGAACAAAATTAAAGAACTAAAACCCGATTATAGAACAAGTACAGAAACATAAACCAAGTAATAAAATAACAGGACGACTTCCTTTTTAAATAAAAATATGAGCTTGCTTGTTCATACTAAAATGTGGAAGTATAGTTGTTTACATTATTTGTGCACTTTGATTAAATATTCTAAATTATAGTAGATATTGATTGTGTTAGACAGAGGTGACATTCAGTAAGTACTTTATTTTTATAATTAATTTATGAACTTGTTTACACTTAAGGAATGTACTAAAACACTCACAGATGCATGTAGTATATATCGAAATCCGAATTCTCACGAGTTAGTTTCCTATTGACGATTAATGCACAAATCAAGTGCGATCAGTTAAAAGCTTTAGTGATCGTCTAGTGTATTTCTGTATTAAGTACGGTGTAAGTAGGGCACCCTGAAATTTTTTGGAATGAATGAGAAAAAGTTACAAAAATATTTTCCGTTAGCTTAAATGCATTTTTTCATACGGATAAACCAATTTTGAATTTATACTATTTCTCTATTTATACTACTACTCTCTCTTTCTCCTCATTTATACCACTTCTCCCTGGTGACCTTGGAAATATGTTTTTCATACTCTTCGACAGCCTCTTCTAGTGATGAAAATCGTCGACCGCGTGATCGGCACTTAATTTTTGCGAACAAAAAAAAAGTCACAAGGTGCCAGGTCGGGACTGTGTGCAGGATTGCTCATAAGTTCCATTTTTCTGTTCCAAAAATTTATTTGTGTGTTTGACCATGTTAGAGCTGGCATTGTCGTGGTGCAATATGATACAACGTTTACGGTTATTTTTACGGAGTTTGTCAAAAACTTCTGGCAAACAAATGAACGTTTGAACGAACGTACTAACCACTATTTACAGTAAGACAAGTCTTCAAAGCACCAGAAGTCACGCGTCAAATTTTATTAATAAAAGAAGCAACCATCCGTTTAGATGCATTTCCCTCGCGCGCCATTTTGGTTGATTTCGGCTCATCTCGATAGATCCACACAGTCGATTTCTGCTTTGTTTTGGGGTCTTAGCAATAAATCCATGTTTCGTAACCTGTTACTTTGTCCCACGCCAGATTTGACGCCTCATCCTTGAATCTGGTAAGCATGGCATTGTACCAAGTGACGCGGTCCGTTTTTTGAGCACCATTCAAATTGAGTGGGATCCACCACGTGCTCAGTTTTTTCATACCCAAATGTTTGTGTAGGATTGATTGTATTTGACTCATGCTTATACCTAAGAATGACCGAATTTCATGGATGGTCACATGCCTGTCTGTTTCCATCATACGGCACACAGCATCGTTGTTTTTGTTGTTCACAGCGGTGGACGGGCGACCATCATAAAGTTCGTCACTGAGATTGACACGACTGCGCTTAAATTCTGTAAACCACTACAAATAATCGTCTTGCATGGTGCTTCATCTACAAAAGCAGTTCAAATTTGATTGAGGCTCTGCTGAGCTGTTAAATTACACTTACAATCGTAGAAAATCGTACTACGAAAATTTTCACCACTTAAACCCATAGTGATGAAGACAGGCAGTTTTTAAAATGACGCCACAATGTAAAGACTATTGACAGTTAGACGAAACAAACTCTATTCTACAGCTAAAGAGTTCCATTTTCAAATGTAGTATTTACTTTTTAAATATTGTTTATATAAATGGCCAGTTTCAGAAACTTATAGTGTGTCTCACGTAATTGAATGAACACCGTTTTTTTTTCTGAGTGTATACTTTTCATTTTATTCTCGATTCTCGAATCCAAATAGGGGTAATCATTTATATGCATTATAAATGACATATAATTAATTATCCTTCGAAGCGTTAAGAAACTTTTCTAGCTATTTATAGAAGGATTTTCGAAGTGTCTGCGTATAGATGCGGATTATTTAGAACGTTTGGAGCATTAAAAAAGACTTGACTAAATTTAAATTTCCTGAGAATTCGTCGTCAATAGATTGCGCTGATTGTGGAATATTAAAAAACAATTTAAAAAAAGACAGATTTTTTAAACTAATTTTTAAAATATCGGAAAACATCATAATCAACTTTTCAGTAATACTTTTGTTTTGTAATAATTTTCACACCCAAAAGACTGACTTTGAAAGAGAAATATTTTTTTTTTTTTATTTTTATAATTGTTGAAAAGAGATCGCTGTAGAAAATTTGAAAAGAAAAATTGTTTTAAAGAAACTTTTAAAATTCTCTATCATTGTTTGCTCTACAATTCTTTTAGTACGTTAATAAATACTTTTATAACTAAAAACTACCAAATAATGTTACATGATAAAACTTTGATCTCCGCAAATTGATATACGAATTAATAAATATACGAAAATATAAACCAATTCACTATAACGAACTAAAATTGCATAAAGGAAAAATAGTCAATTTTCTCTCAGTAGATGGCGCCACTGTAATTTCATACATCTGACATCAAATGATAGCAATTGAATGATCCAAGTTTGCTCTATGAACAGTTCAAGATTTTTCATTACAATGTTTTTAACCTGTATGAAGGAATTTAATCAAAATTTCCAAATAAATTTTCGTTATCTTCTAGAGATGTAAATAATTTAAAATTTTACAGGTATATTAAAAATCAAGGCAACACAATAATTTGGTACCATGACCTTGATCTGATCATGCAGTCAGAAGGTGGATAAAGGAACTCTTCTATGGTTATTACTTGTCCTCTCAATTTTATTTTGGTTGGTTTTGATGAGTATAATACATTAAACTTGGTGATTAGGGTATATAAGGATGAAAACAGAATTTGGAAAGCGGGATTCTTCAATGTGTACTAACATGAACGCCGGCACAATTATTTTCAGAGTGATGCATATTAATAACAGACATTTAATTTGTACTTTTTTTTCTGTTAATTTTATTTTTAGATAGGCAAAATTGGGGGGTGTGGAAGTGTACACCTTTATACATCCTTTCCTCATTTTATTCCTCCTGGCGCCAATGTCTATTAGAATTTTATGCTGATTTGATTTATTTTGACGAGTCGAATGTAATGTGTTTGGTAACATGAGTGTTGGCGCATACGGAACGTGGAAAGTAGACCTCTTTTATGATTAATTATTACTACCTGCAAACGAACGTGCGAGCTATTATAGAGTAGGTGAACACGCCCGTCCATGGACATCCGCAACCATAATGGTTGCGGATATCTATAGGCTTAGGGTTCCACATGAAAAAACGGAATCTTTATAGGATGACTTGTGTGTGGGTTTGTCTGTCTATCCATCTGTCACAGTCAATTTTCTCTGAATGTACTGGAGCGACTAAGTTGAGATTTGGTACATAGATGTATCTCTGTCACTCAATCACGTACGTCGTACACGTACGCAACAAACAAAGTTTAAATATGAGGATCACTTTTGGGAGTTTAAGTAGAAAATTAAAAAAAAAGTTTTGGAAACTGTGGCATGTGACATATCAAATGAAAATACGCATTGTAAAGGCTCCCAATAAATAGGATGGAATCGATCATGCCTCTTTCAGCAAATATTCATTATCTCCTTCCTTTTTAGAACAATTTTGCCAAAGTAACTATAGCTAAAATATATAATTGAAAATATGTTTATTAATAATTTTAAAATAGTATAGAGAAAACCCTACGAAACGCTCGACCAGACGTGGCACATGCGCTAACGTTCCGCACCCGGGCACGTGGCGAACGGGCTATGCCATATATTATTTTTAAAGAATTTATCTAGTATCTACAAATGACACTTGACGTTGTCAGTGATGTAAAAGTCGCCGAAGATATTATTACATTAGTCTCTGATTTTCCACACGGAGACAAATTATCGCATAAACGATAAACAGCACGTTAATATTACTCGTGGACTCACAGGTTGTTGACTATCAGGGTAACTTTCACTATAAAGTTTTAGAGCGGCAGCGATGTTATCACTGCAAATTCCCCAACAATAAATCATATTTGCATATTCGATAGCAGTGAAAGACATTGTCATTAAATACTTCAATATTAATCACAAACAATTTTAGTTTCAAAAAACGTAACACTTCATAATAAAATAACTAAGCCTCTAATGCCGCGCGTCGGGTCGTTAATCACGCGCAGACGAGTGGACCCACGGTGCACTTGCTAGACATCGACTGACGGCGTTCGTCACCTGCGGGCCTCGGCGTGGGCAGGTTTGGGCATGCGCACCCTGCTGTTACTAAGCACTAGGGTTGTACTTCGTACGATTACAAGTTTACGTTCTAATCTATTTTTCTCAGAAACGGCTACTTCAATGGTTATGGTTTCTTTGACAAAACAGTTCTAATAAAGAAGGCGATTATGAATATTTGCGGGAAGGCGCATGATCGGTTCCATACGGTATAAAATGAAGGAATTTATTCTGTTTATGCGAGTGGAGTAACGGATGGAAGCTAGTTAATGTTTATTGACTGTGTATACATAGTGAATCCGGAAGGTAGAAATTGAACCTCTGCAATGACTATTTATTTGTTTTTTAATTTATTGCTTTTATATCATGCAAAAAAGTAGGTCGATTTCATTCTTCTGTTAAATTTTTAACAATGCGTCAAGAGTTAATCACCCACTAGTATAGTACAACGCACAAAACTCTGCCGCTGTGAAGTTAGTTACGAAAGCGTCGCAATGGCGTGAAATAGGAAAGCGGGGGAGAAAAACGAAGGGTCGTGGAGCGTTCTACCTACGCATTACATCATTCGTAGGCAATTCAGAGCAGCAGAATTTCGTACGTTCCACTATACACCCGTTATCCGTGTTTAAAAATGAGCTATGAAATCGACTGAGGTGATCGACCCTTAGTAGCTTTTGTTGTCGGCATAGATACCAACTAAAGATATAGCCCGGTCAAAATCAGGTGTAACCTCAAAAAAGGGAAAACTGCAACTATTCTTAAGCATTTTGTAAATTATTATGAACCAGCTTTTGCCCGTGGCTCCGCGCGGGTGGACATCGAATGAATTCTTTCATCATATATATCGATCGATCACGCTATCATCTATGGTCCTGATATTCTTCCTTTTTTTGAGTTCAGTCCTGGCTCCCCTTTTGATTCAAATTTTGGTCCCAATGCGAATTCTGTTTTTTTTCAAAACATACATAATTCACTCGCGGTTCCGCTCGCATGGACATACAACCAATTATTTAATTTTTTATATCAATCGATGACATTATCAACCATGATCCGGATCTCGGTCCCATCCTCAATTTCATATCAGAAAAACCCATATTATTACACCGAAAGCACAAGTAACGCCTCAAATGTTTTGGTATGGAACGATCTCGCTCACGCTCTCGATCTTGATTCCGATCCTGCTCGAGATTACGATCCCGAGCACACGTTGAACTTGAACCTCCTTTGCGCATTGTTGTTACAAATAAAGTAACCAATCAGCATAAGCAAAGAATTCGTTTTACTATCGCGCAAACAAAGTCGAAAGCAAAAGTTAATATTTTTATAAATTATAGCCTATTTGTTATAGTGATTCATAAAAAAAAAAAGAAAACGCTAGTAGGTGAATTTTTCATAAAAAATTAAGAGTGTGTGTTTAAGACTGCACGGTAGAAGTATATATATATATATATATATATATATATATATATATATATAATTAATAATATTATGTATTAATGCAGTATTACTATGGATCGTATTAGTAGAATAAATGAGAAATAGTCAGAAATTAAAGTTATTATTTATAAAATTTTATATAAATCAAATTATTTATTTTCGTTATCGTATTCTACAAAGGATACAATGGGTTTGTGATAACTAAATTAAGAAATAAATACTTTTGATTGAATTCTCCTTATATATCTAAAAAAAACTCCATCAATTATAGTTCCGTAATTTGTTGTACTTTCATTTTTATTGTTATAGACATATTTAAATTACCTATACCTACAAACGAATCACTATTTATAATAATAATGATTATTATGATTTTCTGGAGGCATTGGCAGAACGATTGTACGCCCGCCAAAAATGGAGGATATAAGAGTAGTTGAGTTGAAGACCTTCGAAGAAGTCACTAAATAGAAAAACCGAATCAAAATAGCAACAAAAGGTAAAGAAGGTAAAAGGTAGAATTGGAAGTATCGATAAAATACATGATTATATATTTTTTAATAAGTATTCGTACTATTTTTTTAATAATTTTTCTTTATCACTAATTTGCAATGTTTTTCCACATTAGTTTGTTTTTGTACTGAACAATCACGAAAAGGTTTTTCACGTCTAAAATATAAATTGTACATTCAAAAATAAATTAGATATATGCAGCATATGTGTTTTATGAGACATTTACTTGTGTCGTTTCTTTTTAAAGGCCAGTGCTCACGCGGGTGATCTTGGAGACAAAATCTAGTTGGAAATAAATAACTTAGTTTTTATGCTAATCATATTCAGGTTATATTTTAACTATTTGTGGAATTCTTTTCGAATTTATGCAGCATTTAGACGTGTAGGACTTACGAAAACAAACAAGCGTACATAGGTATTCCCTAATTCTCTAAATAGGGCAAATCGTCTATGCGCTTCGCGCGCCTTCTGCTACTATTTCGGGGTACCAACCCAAGTTGATGGAGCCTTGTAATTTCTTCCATTGAGGTAATCTTTTATGGAAAGGCCATGAATCGATAGTATTATAAAAAGAATTTTAACATGGCTAATTTATCTGTATTTCTTTAGTTCGAATTGCCGCTCTTCACTTCTCACGCCCAGTTTGACGTCACAATAGGGGTTCTCAAATAATCTTTACCGCACCCAAAAATATTGAAGGAAAACAGATGTAAGTGAATTTTATATTAAATATATTCCACCGTATACTAATGCATTACGGCTTATATTTGCTTATCATATATTTATTTTTTAAGTAAAACACTAGATGGCGTTGTACAATCGACACTACACTTGCGCGAAGCTAACCAATCGGGTTCCTGGAATTTTGACGCAATTTGCAAATGGCCGTGAAAAGGACTGAGCCCGGGTTAGGGTGTATGAAAAGCTAATGGTGGTACTTTCCGTGATAAAAACTTGTTTATATTGGTAGATACTGTGCAGTGTTTTTTGTCGGTATACAAAATGTGCCAAAAAGTGAAAGTCCAATCTTAATGGTGTAAAGCGCCAAGAGAATCGCCGCTGGACGATCGAAGATTTCGCTGACAGGGGTAAAGTTCTTGATTCATCTTGCCTATGTGACTAACGTGTCTGGCGGTTTTTAATTATTTATATGCGTAGGTGGGATATTTTCCGGACATTCGTTTTATGTGTATATGAAATAGGTTTAGGGTGTGATCTGTTGAAATTCACCATCCATTTCTAGCCGGTGTGAAACTGCATGAGTTTCCAATTAGTGTTCGTCGGGTCGCATTATTGAGCTAATCAAATCAGTTATGTCGGTACGTACTCTTTATTTCGTTTTAGGGTGTGCGCAAAGGAAAATGTTATATCGGACCGAGGAAAAAAACACGTTATAGTAGTAGGGGTTGTGTACTTATAGATATGTAGTCGTGCCACAGCCCTGTTGCTATGAAGGACATCGATTTCCCTGGATAGTGTTTCTTGTTTCGATATTTCGTATCGTTTTTTGTCGTGTCATGTTGTTTTTCAAGAAAGTCGGCGTATTTCAGCTACCGAAATTGGTATTTATACTTATTTCACTGTAATGTGGGTTAGACATTTGTATACGTAGCCGTGAACAATGTAGGTGGTGATAATGTGGTTATTTGTATAGGACAAGTTTAACTGCATTATTCTGGTTTTTCTTCCATAAATCTTATTTTACAATAGTTAAATATAATTTTGTAGTTGCTATAACATATTAAAATTAACTTAGTATTACAATAAATTAATTTGAGTATATGTATTTATTTTATGTAACCATAAAATATGTGATCACATACGTTACTAAACATATATCGAAGCAAACTAAAATCATCTAATTACACGATTTTCTATTTTATGCTAATACCTAAATGAGCAAAATATTTGTCTATGGACAGTTCACATTCTCCATCTATAATTGCATTACTGCTACTTAATGTATGGTGCTTTATGAATGACTGCCTTTTTTAAATATTTACTTTGGAATGCATTTTCAATTCATTATTTGTCATTTTATTTACTCAATATAAATGAAAGTATCCAAGTCATTTTAGAAATTAACTGAATGTTGTTTTATTAAGTCTATGCTCATCTTAGGCAACAAGGTCAGCGACAGTTGTGAGAATTTATCCGATATTTGCATTTGGACTCAGATATAGACAGATAATCAAAGTGGTTGACCATTAAACCTTAATCTTTGAAGTATGAAGGTAATCAACTTTACTAAGAATAGATAACAATGACTTTATTAAGTTTGTGCATAATATATATTTTTATGTCACAGTATTTAACATATTTAACGCGTTTACAAAAAAAACAACTAGAATTCATGCTCTCATTTAAATCACAAAATATGCAGTCTGCAAAATTTTCCTTATGTGTTAATGAGAAATATTATTTTTTACCATAAAAATATGTTTGGCATGTACATAGTTTTATGCCTCTCGGTGAACAACCACAAATGCACTATCTTAAAATCATGAAAATAAAACCTAAAATAATATAAAAAATTGATTGTTTTTATATAGATTATAAAAAAGATTAAGTTTTCATTTAACTGAATAACAATTTAGGAAAACAAGCTTATTAATATGTAGCCAAATAGCAATTGACTTTTGTATTACATCATGAATGAAATGGAATTAAATATTCTAAAAATGGATTTTTTCATAAGTGATCATGTTTTTACGAGTTTCATTTTATATGGACAGGATTGGTTTTGTAAAATATTTTGATGTTTTTTCCTTTTTATTAAATCAAATTAGTTTTTGAAGCTGACAATTAATATTGTTTAATTTATCTGTACAAAGATATACAAATTTTCTTATTTTTGTGTACTAATGAGAGTATAGCAAAATAAATAGTTGCCGACAACAGGTGAGAAAAATTATTTGATTGTAAAAGTACTCAAATTATGAGTTATGCAATATTTCATTTTAGAAAAATAAAAGCTAACACCTACAGCTTGTATAAGTAATGTACTACTATTGTTTTAGTGTTGGGAACATGATCCAAGAGGTTATAAGGTGATATTTCTCACAATAGATCTAATTCATGTTTAGGATTCAAGATGTTACTGGATGTTTTGGTGATATTTTTCTGATTTGAGAGCTTTATCTATTAGCTATTTTCATGAGGTGCTCTTTGAAATTTGTAACTGAAAATAAATGTATAGTTTTTTAAACTAGTATCCTTTTGTTGGAACCGGCTCATTGATAAATCGAAAACAACAGTGGTCGTTGAGGCAAAATGTTGTTTTCTAACCAGGAGGTACTGAAACAAAATCCTGGGTACAGGTGAATCGATTAACGAATCTAATAGAATTCTGTTTGTGCCCAAGAGATCATCTTAATTAGTTTGTCTCTGGTGTTGTTACCACATTGGTGACCATGGTCATTAGCAGTACCCGATCTGTGCCATGCCAGCATGAAGGGCTTGAAGTCGGACTCCCTCAATTTGCAACAAAAAGGTTGCGGAGGATTATGCCTTTGAGACAGACTGGAAAAAACTGAGATAGCAACAGTTTTCCATTTGATTCTATTTATAGTTGTATTCTGGTATTTAGGTTATGCCGATGAATTATCACAAGTAATATTTAATCGCATAAGTGGGTCTTGTTGATGTATGCTTTTAATTTTATTATTCTCAAAATAACACATGGATTTTTAATGCTCCATACTCGAATTGCACAAAAAAAAAATTAGTTATGGGAATACCTCATCATTGTCTGCATGTTCCTAGCTTAGTTATATTGAGTGGTTTCATATACAGATGTAAAGTTTGAGCGATGTATTATCAACTTAGTGGTTTAATTTTGAGGCATTATTAGCATTGGAAATTTAAACGAAATAGGAGCATCATGTAGACTCAATTTGAGTTTTCTCAAGCACAATTCTAAAATTTTATTCTTCACATTATGGTAATACATCTTTGGCAAATTGTGATCGTTCCCAAGCTTGTTTTTGAAAGTATTATTTATAATATTTTAAATAATCATGAACATTAATTTATAAGGTACGAGGGAAATTATTCGAATTGCATTATTCTTGATGATTTTTTTATTATCATTAGAAAGTGTTGTTCTATTTCATATCATTTAGTTATCAGACAGATATTGTTTAAATTCAAATGTTTTTAAGAGCATGATTGTTAAATGGTAAGAGGTTATACAATGAGCAGTGTGCGTAGGTGGTCAAGTAAATCAAGTGGTTAAGTGGGTAAGTAAATCAAGAGGTAAAAGTTTGATCATGACCATGTCATAGAATATTATATGAGACAGCTTCAAATGAAATCAAAATAGTGGAGTAATCCAATCTGACATTACAAAAGTTATGTCAAAATTAATTTTGTTAAGAAACATTTATTACTCGAGTCTGATTAACACGCGTCCTATTTCTTTTATGTTTAATGTGTTGTGCTTTTTTATTATATTAACTCTGTAAGTATAAATAATCTAAAATAAGATTAGTGTGGTCTGTGCTTATATAGGGTGTGACAAAAATCCACATACATTTCTTTTTTGGTATATTTAGTTATTTTAAAAAATATGTTTCAAAAATTGTGTTCCACATTGTACAAAATATGATAAACCTGAAACTATTTTGGCATAACTACTATTAATATTGTCAAAATAAAACACAAAATGTTGCCATATATAAAAATGGAAATTTTGAACAGAAAAAAAATGAAATATTATTACATCTAATCGAAAATGGATGTTAAAACTTGTGTAATTTTGGATTGGATAATTTCTGCTACATTATGTTTACCAAAATTACGATTGCTACATTACATTTTCCAAATAGTATAGATCCTTCATTATATCCCTTGTATCTATCTTCAAATTTGAGCACATCGGCACATGGTGGTCAATATGCTGATTTGATGTTGGTGCAATAATTATTCACACATCATTATAGCAATGTGATCAAAAGTGCTTTTGCTGTAGACGGCAAAAGCACTTTTGATCACATTGATGTTTTAACATATGAAGTTCCATCTGTTCATGCTTTAATATTAAATTTAACATGAATGCATTTTCATGGTTTTTAAGTATAATTGTGAAATGTCAGTTTGACATTTTGGCTGTTCAACCATTTGTATATTATAAATGTGTATAATAAAACTAAAGTATGATTATTCATTTTAAACTATGCAGTTAATTAAATGAATGCATAACGGGGTATCGCACGTCATCATATGAATTCAGTTCAATTCAATCAGTTGGAAAAACAATTGTTATAATATTTGTTATTCATTAGACATTGTTTTATGAGGCATAGAAGAGTTGCATAAATAAATATGTATTTCACATGCCAGTGTGAATCGTTTATAATTTTGTAATGTTGTTAATTATAATTGGTCACAAATCCCTTATATTTCTTGTTGTGTCAGGTTTTGTCAACATTGGAGTAGGGCTATGTTTGTTTTCTATAATTTTTCATTTCAGACTCTGGGTTTTGATTGATCTTAGCCCACAGTATAATGTAATATATTAAATTAATTATATCAACTCACATAGGAGGGGATCGGGCAAAATCTCATCAAGTCTTTATTAGGGCGGGAGGTGAATGGAAACTCTCATGAGTACCTTAAGGTTCAGAGAATAGCTATAATAATATTTTTAGCAAGTTATACCAAAACACTTTGTTTTACAAATTCTGTTTACTTTTGTTCATATTATTATGTTAATTTTTGTGTAGTTTTACTGAAACAACAAATCGGATTGTACTAACTTAATAAATGTCAAAGTAATAGTATACCCTTGATACCGGTGACCCTTATAATCAGGTAAAATGTTCCCATAAATTTTGTGGTGAAATCAAAAATTTCCTTAATATCTGCAACATTATTATCAATATTTATTATTTATTACTATATTAATATTGATCTATCGATTTTACACATACTTTGTAATGAGTTTACATATATATATATATATATATATATATATATATATATATATACACATACTTTATATGTATATATTTATTTCATTTTATGTTTTACAGTACATTTCACTTATACTGTGTGTAGACTTTCATTGGTGCTGCAACCCACTGTTTGTATTAGTGTAGAAAAAAAACATTGCGAAAATCTCAAATAAGGGGGTCCATTATCTTATCAAATCTCATTCAATATGATTAGAATTAATGAAAAAAAAACCTCAAATAATTACATGTCTTGTATACCAGTCACATATATAATTGCAAATAATATTTCCAGTTTTATTTTATATTTGAATGTTTTATTTTAATAACTTAACATTATTAGGATTTTTAGGACAGTACAAAATTATAAGAGTTCTGTTCTTGCCATAAAACCCTTATAGTTTTGTACTGTCCGTCTGTCCATTCATATATATTACAGGCATTTCACTCAAAGACTACAAGATGTATATTGATGAAATTTTATAATATAGGTATCATGAATAAAGAAAAGTTATTTACTTTAGTAGTTTAACTAACAAAGATGAATATTTCGAGGGGCACTGCATACAGGTAAAAGAAGCTGAAAAACAATTTAAACCATATGTCCAATAAATATGAAAAAATTTACATAGGTAATGCTTAACAAATACTTTCAATGAAAGTTATTTTGAACATGTTAGAATATACGGTTTTTGAGTTATTACTGAAAAACTGCACTACTCAACAAAAGGACACAAGTGCCATAATAAAACCCTTTTATACTTAAATTTACACTAGTTTAAGAGTAATAGTTGACATATCTACTTATTTATCTAGTTATAGACAATCAAATTGCTTATATTTATTATGTATGGGAAACATTAATAAAAATTGTAAGAATGTAATTTTTTTCACCTGTAGTGCATTCCTTTTTAGTAACAACTTCAGAACTCTACATTGAGCATGAATTCGACATGCTCTTGCTAATTTTTAAAGTTTGCATTTAGCTCTAATATCTTATATAAAAATATTTTATGCTTTATGGTAATCTACTAGGCATACATAAACTAAGTGTCTATGTAGTTAATTTTTCTTATATACCTAATTTTATATCATAGTTTCCAATGTCGAACTCAAAAAATAGACTGCTAGCCCATTTCTGTTTGCAGTATTCATATGCAAAAACCAAAAAATACTCTATTTACCCTCAAAGTGTGTATTTCTTCACAATGGTGATTAATACTTTGAATGAACAAATATACTTAAGTTCAATTGATGCATGCTGAGTTTAAATCAAAATATTCCTATTATACATAGCCAATGCTGAGATACTACTGCTAAATAGTACTTACTACATAAGTGTGAAGGTATTTTATTAAAATAAGAATAAGTTCAATCTATTGCGATAAATGGAATGAATATTTAATATTAAAACCATTTTATAACATAGATAAGCTGCAAAGTTATTATGGTTCATTTTATGAGAGGTAGGAGCTGCAATGTATTTTGATATTACCATCTATAATTTTTTTACATTCCTGTTAATCGGAAGTAGTACTTCTGAAAACTATTCTTTTAAATATGCTTTATAAGTCATCATTAAACACCCAAGTCAACCAAGCTCTGCTTTCAAAGATAACTTTATCACCACCACCACATTGTCGCACAGAATGGATATTTGATATTCTAAATATTTATAATATTACATAATGATGTAAACTGGTCAGAAGTGGAAATTTGCAATAATGAAAGCATTGCTAAAAATAATTGTAAGGATAAAGCTAAAGGCAGATTCAGTCTTCGAGTCAGGGGGGGTCACACATACAAAATTGTCATGTTCTAATACAATTAAAATAATAAAACAAAGACCTAGTCCAGGGGGATATGACCCTATTACCCTCCTGGATCTGCTACCACTTTAAGCTTGCTTACAACTTCTTTATATGACCAAATATGATTTTGTTACTTTAAAAATGGGGCAATGTTATGTCTTCGGAAGATGATTCAATTGTTAAAAGCCTATTTATATGTGACCTACAATCAAGATTAAGTGGTTAGAGACAATGTGTTGTGATAAAAAAAGAACAGTTTAAATTGAACATAGTTAACCAACAAATGTCATTTTTATAAATGTAATTTTAAGTCAATTGACAAATTGTCTATTCATCATTATCACTATAAAGACCCCCTAACATATGACCTCTTTCAAGGCCAAACTTTTTTGTTTTGCTTTTAATCATGGAGGTATATACATATTTCTATGATGTAAATATATATACAATGTAAATATATATAAATAAAATTAAATTGTCTTTCTGTGATTTCAAAAGTTATACATGTTATGCATCCAACAACAGTTCTCAAATTTTTGGACTTTACGGTGATATAGTGCACTTTTTATTGTATATTATTATATAAACATTGAAAATGGCATAGTTTTATTGAATTAATGGTGTTTGTTCTTGATTTCGCCTACATGTTTGTACTCTTCAATTGAGTAGTTTGGTAACCTATTCCAAAATTTCTTGCATTAATAAAGCTATATTATTCCTGAGCCAAATAGGTTATTGTGCTTGGCTACTAGCCTATATTTTATTTTGATATTTGCATTTACTTTAGTTCCATCCAAATTGAATCTGATCAGTAGTGAATATAAAATTGAAAGTGGAAAGGGGAACATTAGCAGGAGTTTGAGCCGGAACCGAATCGACAATGGGACCAGTGTCAAAATCGAATATATGGGACCCAGATTATAATCGAGAGCATTTCTGTGATTGGATTCAGGAGCAAATTCTGAATCAAAATAAGACAACAAGCATTCATATTACAGGGATTGATGACAAAGTCGATCAATATAAAAGATGAAGGAATACATCCTATGTTCTCGCAGAGAAAGCCGCATGTAAAGCTAGTCTAATGTGTAAATATGAATATTTGTTTCTTTATTTCTTCTATTTGTTTTATCATTCATCCATTAGAATGAAACTGCATGTGCACGCAGAGGTTTGTGACAAAGTAAAAAAAAATAAAGTATGTTCTAAATTTATGTAGACCAAACACTTAGCCTATATAATGGAATGTGTCACAATGGAGCTGTTATATTGCAAAAATAATTGGAACGACATCGGGGGACGAGGTGAAAATGATCAGGGTCTAAATTGGTATCGGGATTGGCATTAAGATCGGGGCCGAGATCTAAAAATTTTAAGTGAGACAGGGATAGGAATCAAGAGATGGATAGGGCTCAGCTTCGATAGTTAAATGAGTGATGTAAAAATTTGAGAAATTCATTTTATGTCCATAAGGACAAGTAGTAGGATGGATAGATAGTATTTTATATAAAAAAAATAGTGTTTGCCTGTACTTATGTGTAACATGAGCTACTGAACATTGTGAATATCGCTTCAATAGGGATTTACAAAATTTGTTTTTTCCTCATTTGGCACGTCATCACCTCTGTGCTTTACTAAGAATGAATAATGTCCAATGGGCGTATTAAACATCAAATGGAAATGACCATTTCATAATCAGATTTGGGGTAACACTTATTCAATTATTGAAAATCTTATAGTCTAAAAATTTGCACATGTTTTACAGGTACTGTTTGCCTTACATACTTAGATGGTTCTAAAGATTTTTTGGTATCGATTATAAATTCTGATCGGGGTTTTTAGATATGAATTGAAATGAGTGATGTAGTTTGAAACTATAACTTTGAAGTTGTGTTCGTTTATGGAATCTCAGGAGTTGAGTGACTTTTTATTCTAAAACAACATGATTTTATTGAGAATTATGGGATATTGACAAAAATTTGTTTCAACACTACAGCAATAGTTGTGTAATAATTTTATAAGTTTGATAGAATAAAGACATAGGTGGTGTGTTAGTCTTTATATATTTTTCAGTTAAACTACCATCTTTCATATTAAATACTGCATTGTGATAAATCCATGCCTTTAATTCACACTTTTTATTTCTCAGCTGTGGAACTCGGCGTGTGATCTTTTAGTTGTTAATTGACCTCATTATCATTATTGATTTCACCTCACTTTGTAACCACAAAAATGCTTTGCAATCTTGCATATTTTTACTTATATAATTTTCACATTGCTCAGTATTAATCAAATTTTGGTAATATTGATGCACCTAGTGCTAACGAATCGATCTGACGAAGCCATAAAGAAAAAAAAAAAAGAAAAATTCAAATGCATTCACTTTTGCACTGCTGTGCTTTCCTCATATCACCATCACTGTCAGTGCTACCATCAAAATAAATTGGTACAGATCTTAGTAAAATAAACTCACAAATAATTTGCAAAATAATCTCTTAGTGAAGCATTTTTTCAACATTTTTATATGCTTACTGTTATAACAGTAATGTAATCCTCTTGTGTACAACGACCAGTTTGCAGTTGACCATATTTTATATACTCTATTTGTATATTTATATATAATCTCAAGGGGTGTCCGTTGTCATAATAAGTGTTGTATCATTTCACTAATATGGGAAAATTATAAAGATTATGTTTAGCTAGCTAATGGCATTTTTCATCATTTTATAGATACAGTTGTACACATGGACTTGCGTTTATAATTTACTGCTATTGTTTAAAAGGAAAAAGTATTTTTGTCTTGGTTTAAACAGAAAAACATAAATAAAGCTTTGCTTAAACCAAGTATGAATCGTATACATCAATATAATGGATTTGATATGAATTAACTATTACTGAATGAAGCATAACTTCATTTTTAATTATGAAGACCTTGGAAATGAGTAAATTAAGATATAGAATTTTTTTTTCACATTATGGATTTCAATGTGCAATTGCCATTCGTTATTGGAAATTTAGAATAATTATTGTAAGAATACAGATAAATATTTGTTTAGTCATAATGATTACCCATATTGATATCTCTGTCTTTTTTAAGAAAGTCCTTACAATTAAGATCTGGTATGAAGTTCAACAGTTCTTGTTTAAAGTCATTCTCTACTGCTTCATGTGAAGCATATTTTTTTTCTACTTGATCATTCCTGCGGGTTTAGCATGACATCCTAGAGAAGAGTATCTATAAGTCTGTCACTTTCATTCACTATATTGGCATGATGACAGTCCTATATTATTATACTTGTCTAGAGTGTCATGCCAGGCCTGATGGATTTATCAGCTCGGTAGTTTTATGATTGTCTTGATAGAGATCACCTTTCGTAACACGTGATAATTTATAATGCAAAACTCTTCATTTATGCAACAATCTATCAATTGATTGCAAGCTTCAGCCCATACTTCCTTCTGCAGATTAAGTAAGTAATCCATGGGATTTCTGATATTATTTTGCTGGTTTAGTGCACATGGATGGAATACTGTGGATATGCTAAATTCATACTACAGTGATGATTCCATACTAGTTATATGTAGATTGGCATCCATTATCCTTCTCAGTTCGACATATTTTCAATTTCAAGGCATTAATGTTTTGCTTATTGCCAAATTTTTGTGGAAACAGACTACCCCCCTTGTTTTTGTAGTTCACATTTTTAAAACTTGATTCTATTTACTGTTATGTTGTATTTATTGTTAAATATTATTTATTATTCAAAATGTTTACTGCTTTAAAAAATTCTTTGCTGTGTTAATTACAGCCATAAAAAAATTCTGGAAGAAGATGAATATTACAGGAAATAAATTAACCTTTCTAACTCAACTTTTGAACTTTTGTTCAATTACTATAAAAAAATATACAGATTTATAACAAAATTGTGATAGATTAATAATATCCTGAAATTTGAATGGATAAATGCTAAGTTTTCAAAGAAGATGCTGAAATAGACCTTTCTACTTTTAGTAAAATAGGCTATTGTTATACATAATAACTTTGCAGACAAAAATGAATTGTTACAATAAAAAATCTCCGCTTTAGAACAATGAGGTAAACTGATCAAATGGATACTTATGTAACAAACTTTTATTTAAATCAACCTGAAACAGTAGTGATATTACAAAACCATAGTTAAACACTATGGGAGTTTATTCTTGGCCAAAGTGTGCTTTCTGAAGTCTATTTTAGTTGAGTTATGCGTAACAATGAACAGAAAAGTGGTTCCGTGCAGTTCAAATAGGAGTATGTTTAAAATTATTACACTGTTTTCATGCTAAAGTTGCGCATCACATATGATTCACATGTATAGTCCGTAACATATGTACACCCTCACACTTTATTTGTTTATTTCTGGCCGTTAATTTTAGTACATTTCCACAGAACTGTGTTAAGTCAATAGTAAAATACTTGCGTGTCTCGGATTCATGGTAATGTGTAAAGTTAAGGAAAATGTTTGTATTAGATACTAGTGATTATCCGCGTCTTCATCCGTCATGGATGCTACATTTCTTCTGTGGATTGAAAGGGAAGTGTTTTTGCATTCCATAAATTATATGTTGTTACTTATTGTAATATATTAGTACTATTATTATTATAAACCCGAGCCTAGTTCACAGAAGGGTAGGCAGAGACAACAGATTTCCACATGGTATAATCTTTTATATATCTTTTTCGTTTAACTGACATTGCTAATCTTTTCATGCAAGCTCGCCCTCACGCCCAGTTTCCAATGCTTAAAATTTGGACCTTTAACTGCCAATTTGGTCTGAATAAGATTTTCTAGGATAACCCATGCCAACCCTTCCATCACACGTTCGCTTTTTAGATTGGTTATATCAGTCTATTTTCATTCATTCCTTCCAGATAACCAAAACACGACAACATGTCTTCTCTACTCTAGTCACTACGTTTTCTTGCGAACAGCACCACTATGTATGTAAACCTAAAATGTAGGTGCCATATGTTTACTGTATATGCCTATTGTTACAATTTGATTTTTTATGGCTTTTTTCTTCGTCCAGGCATTAGTTAAAAACTAGTTAATGTATCAGTATGAGACATTGACCTTTTGATGCGGTAGCATTTTTACATAATTTTAGGCTATTTATTCTTCATTATTCATAACGTGCAGTGATGTGGACATGTGATGCCCAATTATATTACTTATATAAAAATAAAGCAACTTAATTAAGTTGTTAGAATATTAAATAAAATTTGCTAGATATTAAAATATACTTGCCTTTTTTATGCTTTTTTATGTTCTTTATAGTGAGAAAATTATGCAATAAAAAAATAACCCTTCCTCATATGCCATTTAAATATACTAGTTATATTAATCATTTCTAAAGTTGTAATCTAAATAATAAAAGGTCATATAAAAATGGCAATTTAGAATAAAACAATAAAAATGTAATATTTACTTCACATTAACTGCTTTAGATTCACATTTTTGAAATTACTGAAAGTGATGAGGTTTGATGATTGTGGTGAAAAAAAAACTTGCTGGCTCTCTTTATCTATTATCTGTTTAACAATTTAAAATTAAAATTTGAATTGTAGGAAATTAAAATATAGAAAATTTACAGTATTTTTTCACTATATTTCAGCTATACTGAAAGATGAAGATTTATTAATAAATCATTTTTAGAAGTCCCAAAAGTAGTTTTTACACTATGTATCAAAAAAATATTAAACCTTTTTTAGAGAGTGACACATTCTCCCCTTTAGAAATTAAAACATAATATGATTTGATCATTGGTCAGATATGACACATCATCTTAGCATGACAACATTATGCCAAATATAGAAAATTTCTATTTCATATACAGTTTTCTTTGACACCTCTGCATTAGACTGACTGAAGAACACAAGGGTGATTTTGAAGGGATTCTGTTTTTACTTGTAAAATGTGGGACATTAAAAATCTTATGGTGTTTGTATATGCTACCCTTATAGGCGTAGTTATATATACAGTACTTATACATTATTTACATTGTATGTATCAAAGCAATGACATTCTAGTGATTATTAGCATCTTTAACTGCAATGTTAATATGCAGACTGGGATGAAACATCTAAAGTTCTTAACGCCCATGATAACGCATGGCTGCAGTCTGTGGCTTGATAGTGATGTTCTTTCTCAGAAGAGTCACGTATCCTGTTCTGTCCTGTCTATGCAGTCGAGGCTTTTATGTGTTATTTGTCTTATCAGGATTGGTTTCATATAGTTATGCTGAGAGGCATGCATCATCATACAATCTTTTTATGTGAGATAAATGGTTTGGTTTTAAGCCATCCACTCGGGGCCCCATGCGGGTTGGTGGTGTAATAACGACAGTCGCCATCGACGCGATGACAGTCCGGGATCGACGGCTTAACGTGCTCCCCGAGGCATGGAGCGTGTGGTCGCATTATATTTCGTCTGAATGAATATTACACGTTTCATCATAAAATACTAATAATATGGTGGGTTTGTTGACTTTTTTTTTATTATATACTAGCTGTGCCCTGACACCGTCTGCGTGGCGTGTCTTAAACTATTGATTGATCTTATACTATTGATGATATTATTTTAAACTATCACTCCTAAAGTAATTTTTATGCAACTAACCATTCCATATAAAATTGTATTATTGTAATGTTCTTTACATGTTGTGTAAAAAAGTTTCCATTTTAAATAAACAAAAGGTACTACTGACTTTTCAGTATCATTTAAAATGGTGAAATTTCATACCTTTGCTTTTATCCATAATGTAAAAACTGCTGTTTTCATTCACGGCCTGGGGTCAAGGGCGGGGCAGGGTTCTTCAAAAATCTTATAATTTATGGATGGCCCCTTAGTTCCCCTTGGAAATGAGATTTCTTTGGGCCCAAAAAATATCTTATATATTAACACAGGTACCAAAATACTTCCTCACCAAAGATGAACCAAATCCATTCAGAAGTTTTTGTGTAATAGATGTACAGACAGACAATAATTAGTCATCGGATTGCAATTAGAATTAGGAAGTTCTGGAATAAGAACGTCCATGTAAATTCTTATTCGTGCTAGGACGAAAGCTATCATAGGACCAGTACACTAAAAATCGAAGATCATTTACAACACTCGAGCGTCATATTCCCAAACTGTAGTTTATCTTTTCTAATGCGATTCAATGAGACCAGCTATCTCGCCGATTGTAACAGCATAAATGTTTAGTTCGCGGGTTTTGCGCTGTGCTAGAGTCACGCGCGGCGCTCGTGATGCTCATTTGCATTATAATCGGCCGTTCTCGCCGGCGCGCTTGTCCTCGGATTTGGATTGGTTTTTGTTTGCGTCGCCGCAGTCTCCACTGTATGAAGTAACAAGCTATGGCCTAGCTAGTTTTTAAGAGTATCCAACAATAAACATAGTCAAAAGGGTCCCGCAAAATGGTTAAAGTTTTCATTGCTTTATCATTTAAAAACTGTCCCTTAACAAGCCATTGACTTTGGTTTGTTTATGGATATTGAAGGGATTATCAATAAGTTATTCTTATAGACATTGGCATTCTCTATTTTGTGTTCTATTTGATATATATTCTATGAGGATAGATATTGGAATACCTTTTCTATCAAAAAAAAAAGAATGACATTTAGTTTCCATCACAAATTAGAACTTCGTAAGTCTGCCTGTTCTTGTTCTATTCTTTATAGAATGGTTGGTTGCATAGAACAGTATGAACAGCATTCGGGCGGCAGCTTCCCTAGAGCATTTAAAAAGTTAGAGTTTTGTTAGGGTCAGACATCGAAGGGTTAAGCTTAAAGTATTAGAATTTCGATAATTCCATCAAGCGACCTATTTTGATATCAATTAATATTTTAATACTCAAAGCAATAACTTTGTGTCTTGCCTGTAATATTTTTCTTTTTAAGTTTTAAAGTTGTGTTTAACTATAATTAAGGTTTTTTCATAAATAAGTTTCTTTCATTTTTGTTCTTTTTAATGTTTGTACTCTTTTAATAATAAGTGCCTAATGATATATAGTAATTCTAAATATTAATACTAAAAATGTGCTTCCTTTCTATCATAAAGCTATCTTTTAGTCTGATAACCTCACATTAGTGCAGGAAAAGATTAAGTTGTTTTATAGCGTGTTGCACAGTTGTTCCTCTTGTTATAATATGATTGTTTAATTTCTGATCTCTGTGTCCGCTGAACCCAATAACTATGATAATTAGAATTTGTATTACATTTGAATCAGAATCATATAATTATTCAGCGCAATACGTAGGTAAAGTTCTTAAATATGAAACATGTGTATTTCATTGGTTGTAACATAACATGTGGAATGTCATGCATACTTGCATAACAATGTTATTTGCTGTTTGGTTTCATAACAATGATGCATGCAACACAAAGATTACTTTTTTTTTACTATTCTCTAATTAACAATATGTATATGTGTTTTCTTTTTGGTTTTTCTTACAAAGTTTGTGAAATGGAGAAAATACTATTTATGGATCTAAGATCTTGATCCTTTTCTAATTTCATTATACATCACATTATTATTTATATATGTTTTATATTGTATATATGATATATATATATATATATATATATATATATATATATATATATATATATATATATATATATCCACAGCAGTTCTGGTTTGTTTATTGTTCAAACCAATAAAACATTAATGATTCTAAGATCACAGACGGATACACCAATAAAAGTCTTTAATTATATCTATGATTATGTGTTAAACTTGTTTTAAGTTAAAAACTTGTCTTTTATGCGAACTAGAAGAGCATCAGAATTTGCATATTAATGGCATTACCCAGATATCTGGATGCGTAGTAGTGAGAGGTTTTAGTGGCAAACATGTGCCAAGTGTTACTTTTTCATTTTGCCATCAGAATATATTTGTAAACAAACCAGATATTGTTTAACATCCATCTAAAAAGTATATATTTATATAACAAGTATATAACACAATTATATAACTTGGATTTAAGAGTTTCTTGAAAGTTGATCAAACATTATAATACATTTATTATTAACCTTTATCTTGCTTGAGTATGATATATAAAATTCAAAATTTTATGTTAAGACATAAAATGAATAAAGACTGAACTAGCTAAGGGCAGTAGTTTCCAATCTTTTTTTTTACTACGACTCTCTTTACACAAGTTAGTTACGTTGTGACACCCTTCTAAAGGCGAATAACTGTTTATAGCTCTAGCGCTAAAAAGAGAATACTTTACTATTCAAAGGAAATATTAGTTTTGAGGCCTCTCGATAATAAGTATCATACCAATTGTATGATACTTATTATCGATAATAAGTATCATATCATATCATACCAAAATTGATTTTATTTACGTTTAAATATGTTTGTTGCACATTACTTATAGGTTTATTTGCAAGAAAATTACATTTAATGTGTAGATATTTAGGACTGTCTCATTGAATTTGCACTTAATCAAAGTTATAGTCATTTTTTTGAGTGTCATAGATCATTTTAATGTGCTATTTTCATCAGTAATTTTAAGCAGTCTGCTTGATACTCAGCAGTTCTTTCTCTTAACTGCTGCAACATTTTATAGCCAAATTTTAAGATATTAAATTATATGTAATATAGTTTCATATTCATTAATTTATGGTATCATCATATGTGTACAATGAACATATAAATTATGTCAGTTTTTTATAATATTACCTTCATCATTTTAAATGTTGTTGACCCAATTTATAAAGTTTAATCAGAACAATGAGTTTACAGCTATAAGTGAGACACATGCAAAAAAAAAAAGCATATGTATTTTAATTTTTTTTTTACACAATCAACAAGCCCCTTCTAACCAAAGTCAATTTCCATTTATGATCTTTTACAGTAATGAATTTAATTTTTTTGGAAAATTGACTCCTCAAACTTATTTTATTTTACATAAAAAAAAAATTATAATAATTGAAGTAGGTTTGAGAGACACATCACAAAGAGGTAACAAAGAAAACTGACAAACACAATTGCAGCTGTATAATAAAAGTGAATTTTCTCATACAATACACACCATGTTAATGCTTTGTGACTCATTTCAGTCTCGAATTTTAATAATTCAATAACGTCTTAAGGGACAATATGCACGATGACCATATTAGGACTGTAACAGTGTTATTGCAACTACTAAGGTTAAGCTGTGTTTACTAAGTTAGTACATTTAGGAGTCGGATAGGTAATGGCTCAAGTCTGCTTTAGTTTCACCTATCTCGAGGCATGTACATGCTTCAGAAAGCACCTTAAGTACTTGGTTTTGTTTAGGTCTCTAACATATCGGATGTTAAACTTTGCTAGTTGTCTATGGTGGTTTGCAGGTTTCAACAGTATTATTGTCTAATCTTATTTACACTCCTTCACTATACCACATTTGCTCCGCATAGTTGAATGTCAGCCACATCATCTCATCGTTAGCTGTCAGAGTGGAAACTAGATAGCAACAGAATAAGTTGTTTGTCAAATAAATCTAAAAACCCTGAAACATTGGATTTGTTTTAAAACATATGTTTATTAAATACTAAGTTATGTACTCTACTTGCAAGTGTATGATGGACATGAACTGTTTCAATCGGAAAGGAATTTATTCAACAAATTGATAAACAAACTCTTATATGTATTGATAATTGAGATTGCATTGAATTAAGGATTTATTTAACGTGTTCCGTTTGCGGTACAGGTCGGTGGCGGTGCGCAGGTGCAGGCGTAGGCGCAGACGCGGGCGTTCCCCAGCAGGCGGCGGTAGGCGTTCGATACCACCCCCCACACGAGTGGTGGCAGCACGGCCGGCAACACGCGCGCCGCAAACATGAACGAACTTGACAGCCTGAGGCAGGAGGCCGAGACGCTGAAGAATGCCATACGGGTAAGTGACGCTGAGAAATCGATTGACGGTATTTTGTAGAAAGACGGAAGGGTTGCCTGAAATATTTCAATGCTTCATAAACTGGCATATTACAAAAAAATTAAAAAGCAGATACAAATATGTTATTGACATGGAAAAACTTAGAAAACTGCTAAATTTAAAAATGATTTGGTATGCAATGGAAAAGCTACTGTATTTTGAAAATTATGGAAGACATGAAATAAATATTTAAAGATATTTATACTGAAAATGAAACATTGTCTGTGTTTTATTCTTATTTTTATGAAAAATTTAAAACCCAAAAATAAATCTCGCATGAAAAAATTTACTAAAATAGAGTGTCACAAATTAAAATCTCTCTCTCTCTATATATATATATATATATATATATATATATAAAAAGTCTTATTAGTTACACCATTTACAACTCAAGAATGCTGCTTTGATTTTTATGATCTTTGATTTGTTGCATTTGTCTTCTTCTTGAATAGCAGAATAATTAATTAAAAATATTAAAAATTCACAAAAAAATATGAAGAATTTTTTTTTCTTATACATTTTTCATATGCAACATCATCTCTGATGACATAACAGATATTAAAATAAATGAATTAAAATTCTAAATTTGCATAGAGTATATCAGTTGTTTCTATTTTTCAAAGGCAAAGAATGTATAATTATACATCATGAGTTATCTGTAGTAAATTCCATTCGTTATGTTATTTTCAGTCTTTCTTATTTTTGAAATTTTAACAGAAAGTTGATAGTGCAACATGTTTGGGTTGATAATACTTCATTATTCAAAGTCGCCTTATCTATGATTTAAATTGGTCAATGGTAGTTTGATCTCTTATTATACTCTTAGTATATTCTTTTTTTTTTCAATTTGATAAAGTAAATATTGTCAATGGTTATGTCTGTTATCAAAAATTTTAAAGTATGTTTTTATTGATGTTTGTCATACGCTGTTGGCTGGTAGATTGTTATTGGGCCCTTGAGCATTGGACGCGGAATTGTTTGTAGATGTTTATAGGCTATTTATAAAATAAAAAATGTGAAAGTATTTTTGAATGGATGTTTCTCATACCTTGATGGCTGGTCGAATTGTAATAAAATTTGGCATAGTGGTAGTTTATATTCTCAAATAGAATAAGATCTTAATATTAAGATTATATTACATGACAATAATACCTTCTAGGTAAAAAAATGTATAAATACCAGTAAAAATGGTAATCTGTTATTGCTAGTAACGGGTTTATATACATATAATGAAAATAATTTTCTTTGTAACACAATCATGTCAAAATTACTGAATGTATCTATATGGGAAAATTACCTTTCGATGTAGAGTCATTTATAGATGGTTTTAGGATTCTTATAATATTAGGTTTGTTTGGATATCCATTGCTCTATAAATAGTGATTTATTATCACTACCATTAATGCCCAAGGGAAGACCAATATCGGTATTGAGACCAGTATTGAAATCGAGAGCGGGCCGGGGACTGTACCTTGCAGTGAAACCAGAATTGACATCGAGAACAGGACCATGATTGCGATTAAAATTGACAGAAAAATCGGCCAATATAGAAGATGAAGGAATTTATTCTATGTCCACGGGAGCAAATCGGGAAGCTTGTTTGAATAATAAAAGAAATCGCTAAATATAAATTTATGCCCAGCGAAGCGGGCGGGTGGCTGCTAATTTATAATAATGTGTGTATTGTATTGTTTAACATTAGAATAGCAATTCGGATTGATTTAGGTTTTATAATAAGAAAAGTAGCCAAGACGACAAATTGTTAGCACTATTTTTTATTTTAATACTGAAAAAGACCTACAGATGGAATTTCTAAATGGTATTTATAAAATATTAACAAGCTGGCGAAAAAGTTGATTGTCACATTCTATATACTGTAAGCAGTTTAAAATTACAGTTAAAATTATACTTTATGCAGATATAGCTAGTATATGGCAATGGAGTTGTGGCGTCATACCTCTGATGCCAATTTGCCCTTTATATATCTTCACATGCTTATTACGTAGGTGCCATTCACGCGCATACACTAGCTTTAGGCCGGGGCTCCGCCCGCGTAGACATAAAACGAATTGCTTCATCGCGTATATCGACACGCTCTCAATTAAGATCCTGGTCCTGAAAGTCAATTTCTTTCATTTTCGATTTCTATCGCCGTCCCTCTTTTCGTCCCAAGCCAGGCCTCGACTTAAGTAGATTCTAATCCAACTCTCGATCCCGGTTTCGCTTTCAATTTCGATCTCGGTACTGCTTATAACGATTTTGGCTTCGCGCTCGATTTTGACCTTTGTCCCGTTTTTTATTTTGACTCTCGTCTTGACTGTCAATTCTGCTCGTCGTCCTGTGTTCAATTTAGATTTCACACAGGTCACGGTTCTAATTTTAAAGAAGACGTAGCGAATGCTAGTATTGAAATAAAATTTTCGCTATATTACTCAGGGATAGTGTAGCTTTCTGTGACTGATATAATTTTTTAATGTGTAGCAACACATATATGAAGATGAAGCCAAGAGGAAAAGTTAATGGTCCATTTTACTTAGAGAGGTTCTTATTAGTGATGGCATTTTTAGAATCAGTTCAGTAGTAAAAATACGCAGATGAGGTCAAATACGAACGCTATTTTTTTTTTCAGAAACCTTCCCTTTCGCACTTACAACATATATAGTCAGTTTTATATTAAAAGAATGAATGGTTTAGGACATGCAAAAATATCGGACGAAATGCACTCTTATAAAAGACAATAATCCATAGTCTTTTCGGAGATTAGCCCACACATACATAAAAACACATACTTCATCGACTTGATATTATGGACTATTAATTGTGCTACTGCATGGTTCTTATTGTATTCTAAATTTTATTAAGATCACATAATGTTCTTTGATTATAAAAGAACATACAGAAAGTCACTGTAAAAATTAAAAAAATGGTCAATTTACATTTATTAGAAATATTGATTACAAAATTATACTAAAATATTGTGTCTACAGTTTTATTTAAATATTAGTATAGATAGATAAATAGTGTCCTATTTCTTATTCCAATAGGTTGATTTACTTCTATTCAGGAATTCATTACAATTTGTTCAGCTGTTTCAGAGATTAACCTGGAAAAACAAATAGACAGACCCTTTATTGAAATCATATACAGTCTATCATTTTCGAAATTGCATGTGATTAATACATCCCAAATTTTTCAAAATTGGTCAAATCGTTCTTAAGTTAAAAGGATATATCAACAGACAGACCAATATTTGAAAAATGAGAGAAAACAATTTTACAATATTAAAGACATTACTCAAATTTATATAGTAAAATAAATAGTTACAAAAATAAAACTGTTGACATCAATGGCTCCAGCGGTTTCTGTTTTTTAATTTTGATATCAATAGCTTCAAAGGTTTCAATTTTCATAAAACACTCCATCTTTTATTTCACTCTTTTAGAGCTGCACTTCCAAAAATGATGCATTTCATTATTTTTCATTTATAAGCAGCTAAAATTTCAATTTGAATGTTGTTTTTTGTTTTCGGTGTATTAGTTTTTTTTTTAATTATCGATTTCAATTATTTCACTCCTTATAGAGTTACCCTTAAAAAATGATGCATGTCATTATTTTTTTATTTGTTTGTAATAGCTAAAATATAAATTTTCACAATAATAGCTTTAGTGGTTTGATTTTCGATTTTCCATTTAACGTTTCATCATTTCTTTTCAGGCAGGTTCTTCGTTTATATACATAGATAATGCACATACATGTTTACATCCATAAAGATTAAGAATATATTATTATATTTGTTAGATATTTTCATAATGCACTTCATTACGATATGTGCTAAGTATGGATTGATACAGGAGAAAGGCTTTTGGCTGAAAACCAGTGTTGCAGTGAATCTCCTGCAATTTTTTGTTGAGTAAAGTTCCTGTCTGACGTCACATGATTGACATATACATAATTATAACAACAATTATAAATTTAGCCATAAGATTGGATAATTAGCATAAAAAATAATAATATTTTAACCTGTGGTGTCAAATAATGTCATATGTGTTATATAGGATGCCCGTAAGGCAGCATGCGACACGTCGCTGGCGCAGGCGACGGCCAACCTGGAACCGATCGGACGCATCCAAATGCGCACTCGACGCACGTTGCGCGGACACCTCGCCAAGATTTATGCTATGCACTGGGGCAGTGACTCCAGGTAAACTATGTTTTCTTCATCGAGTGTGTATCATTCAATGAGTGTTGTATATTAGTTCTTGAAGCATGATATATTATTCCCTTAATAAAGTAATTGATTTTCTATTATACTTCTGGTATTAGAATTTTTTTTTATCAATAAAAATGTTCTTATTATATACTTATAATATGAAATTAATTCCTAAATTTTTAACAATTTTTTAAACTTTATTGAGCATTATTTATTTATGCATGCTGTCAGACTGCATAGGTATAAAATGTCTGCATATGTATATCCATGAGCATACAATTATGGGATCAAGTACATTTTGATTGATAATAAATGCAAAAGAATTTAGAAGTTGTGAACAACTAACTGATTTTGAGGTAAGACGCTGAGGTAAGAGCTGTAGGCATTAAATTTCATAGACAGAATTATGCCACTTGCCTAATGATCTATAAATCCCTTTGATATTATACCACTTGCCTAGTGATAGTATCTATAATTCAGTATCATTGAACACTCACTATGTCTTTGTTTTCTAAATGAAGAAATCAGAACTTTATAGCATCAAGCAAAGCAAACTAATTAATTTATAAATCTTATGTCATCAGTTATATATTTTTTTTACAAAATTTATGAATACTGAACTTAATAAAGTCTTCACAATTCTTCATATTCAGCGCACTCAAGTCAGTGCTCTAATTTTCCAGAAATTCTAATTCGATTTCATGATTAGTAAATAATAATTGCTAATTTTTCAAAATAAGTTTTTATTGCAAACATCAAAACATTTAAGCTTAAATTAAATAACTTTAAGTATCGTAATACTGTTCTACGTTTCTCTAAAAGCAACATCGAAATTTAATTTTTTGCTGAAAATTGTCTTCTGTAATTTGGTTTTTTAGCACCTCTAGTTACATGGTGCTTAGAGCAACCGTTCCACTCGCTCTACCCCTAAGCTGGCTCTAGCAAATTTATGATATAATGAAAAAATCAAATGAAATTATAAGTTTTTTTTTTTAATTATAAAAGAATTTTTTTTTTTATTAGAAAAAGCTGTAATGTATGAATATTAATTTAAAAATATAACTTGTATATAATTAGTTTCATTGGGAGCTAAATGTATATTCCTTTTTCTCAGGAACTTGGTGTCTGCTAGTCAGGACGGTAAGCTGATTGTGTGGGACAGTCACACAACAAACAAGGTGCACGCGATCCCATTGCGTTCCTCGTGGGTGATGACCTGCGCGTACGCACCATCCGGCTCTTACGTTGCTTGCGGCGGCCTCGACAACATCTGCTCGATTTATAGGTAATTAGGTGTTAATCGCAGAGATATATATGATTCACCAATAAAACTTAGTGGTTGATATAGGACTATTGATTGAAATATTATAAATATTTTTCAGCTCATGCAAACAAAGAGCTAGAGACACAGAGTCACACACATCCATGGATACAAACTTAATAAATGCAATTCGTCATAGATTACTAAAAGCAGCTGGTTTTTTATAGATAAAAAATTCAAATTAAAATAAATTAGCGCTCTTAATTATTGGTATTATTGCTAATAATTGAGAGCAATGATGAAACTGATGAAAGTAATAACTCTAAATTTTAGTATTATTATTTTGTATCAGTATCTAAAAACTCAAACCAATTAAAAAGAAAATTATGCTGTTAATTAAGGTATTAACACTTTGTGCGACTTAAACAAATGTGCTTCTATGACAATAACATTGTTATAGTTATAGACAATGACATCTAATATTACACAATTTTGTCTCATTGCTATCAAATTATAATATAAAAATAGAACAATTAATTATAAACAATTTTGAACATTATTCCATACCATTGACAATTGGTTTATCATTTGTAAGTCTAATTTCGTACAGTTTTTATATATTTAAATAAGTATTTTGTTTGGTGCATCCTGAGTGATACAGATTGTTCAAAAATGTTTGCCTTGCCTGCTGTCGTGATGAGTGTTCAATTTTAATATATAATATGATGTGGTCAATGAGGGCATTTCATCATTACATCATGGATTTATTATTTCATGTTGAAAGACGTATGAGAAGATTTAACGCCAAATCCAATACATTTTGTCATATGAGAGCCGTATCTTGTTTCGCCGTTTTTTTTTTACAACTTTCCATTCTGTTGAATTATTGAGTAACATAACTTATGTCTTTCTATATCATTATGATTTCCATATATTACATACTTTTACATAGGTCGGGGAAAAAGTTTTTTTCCAATTTTATGTACAAATTCAAGATTTTTTTCATCATATTTTATTTACATATAATTATAATATATATACACACACACATATATATATATATGCCATTTTGTTCAAAAACATGTTGCCATTTTGTAGATAGGGACATATCCCATTGCTGGACCAATTTTGGGACTTCTGATCAAAAAACTGTAACAAGTAATTTTGACAGTGCTCTATTGATGTTAATCTAACACTACCTAAAGAATTCTGAAAAAACTGAAGTATGTGAAAATCTGAGAGTATGAGAGAGGATGCATTAACACTTTCCAATCATAGTTTTTCAATATTTGCTAAGTGGCTAAAGTTGTGTGCGATTTGGTGTTATTATTGTGAAAAACCACACCCTTTCTGTTGATCAATTCCGGCCGTTTTTTCTTTACTCCTTGCTTGAGTCTCATCAGCTGTTGGAAGTAGACATCCCAGCTGATGCTGATGGCCGGGCGGTAAAAGTTTATAATGAATGACGCCCTTCCAATCCTGCCATACAAATAGCATCAACTTATTGCGAGTTCATCCATGTTTCGTTATAGTCTGTGGAGCTAGCTTGTCTTTTGACCACGATATTTTTTGCACCTTCTTGTCATAGATAATTCATTTTTCACTACCAGTGATCATTGTTTCCAAAAATATTTTCATTTTATTGCGTTTCAATAGCGAATCGCAAATGAGTACACAATTCATTAGATTTCTTTTAGTGATCTCATCTGGGACCCAAGTGTCGAGCATTTTTGTACATTCAGCTTTTTTCAAATGGGTCAAAACTGTTTTGTGGTCAATCCCCAGCCCTTCAGCTGTGTTGTAACAGCTAATTGCTAATTTTGCTCACCTTTTTGTAAAATAGCGTCAACTTTATCTGCAACAGGTCAACTAGAGCTAGGTTCATCTTTGACTTCAAAATTACTGGACTGAAAACGCTTGAACCAGTTTTGCTACTCTTACCAATACCGCATTAGGTACATAAACGTCACAATTTTTTTTAGCGGCTTGTCGCTTTTTTGCAATAAAATTTCAAAATGTATCAAATTTCTATGTTAGATTCACTCGTTTTAATGGACAGGAAAACAATAGAAAAATGTTGTGATACTGGTTTTATTTTTGTTTTTTTTTTTTTAAATGTCACCTATTTTATGGTATCAGAACTAGCCAAATACTAATAGCACAACCAAAAGATCTTACTGCAACTTTTTACTTATAAAATACGAAAAAGCTTTTTCCTCAACCTAATATAGTTATTTGATAGTATAGGCTATTCAAAAAAAGTCATTGGGTTAATTCAACTTAACAGTTTTAAATATTATTTCAATATTATGAATAGATTTTAGAGGTTATGAATAGGTGGTTTATAAACTAGAAGGCGAGGCATTGATTAAGCCTCTAATAACAGAAAATGTTCATATTATGACATTCTTCAGTTTCTTAATCGTTTACAGCAGTAGAATCGTGCAGGCTAATTTTGTACATTAAATGTTTTAGCTTGAAGACGCGTGAGGGCAATGTACGCGTGTCGCGCGAGCTGCCCGGCCACTCGGGCTACCTGTCCTGCTGCCGTTTCCTCGACGACAACCAGATCCTCACCAGCTCTGGGGATATGACTTGGTGAGTATTTAACACTGACAGTTCTTGATGTAAACAATGCTGTTAAATTATTTGTATTTGTTATATATTAAGTTTGCATACATATTAATTTACAAATTATTGTGGTAACCATAATTTAAATATTTATTCATATTCTGTGTTGATAATGAACACTGTCTGATGTCCATAGTAAGAATTTTGTATTCTTGGAGTAAAAGCTAATGTTTAATTTCTTTTTCATTTAAGTGTTTATTTCATTAGCTAAACCATAGAATGTGTATAGATTTAATTGAATTCAAAAAGTCAAAACTATATTATGTGTTAGGTATGACAAAAGAAAATCACATTATTAATTTCGTTATTATTATGATTGAATATATTTGACTCCTAATTTATTCAGACTGCTATGTCTAACTTGAAAAACAAGATTATTATATGTGTGTTGAGCTAATGAAAATAATTAAGAGCCCACTCTATAAGTGATCTCCAAAGTACCACATTGTATCTACTATTTATAGCACATACAGTGTCTAATAAAATAAAATATAGTTTATTCTGGTAGAGCCATACTGTGGCCAACTTGGCTGCATCATAAATGGTGCCGGTTTGACCGGGTTTGAAGTAACGGATTCCGATGTTGTATTTCGTCATAACGAGTAAGAGTTCCGGTGACCCACTCTCTGTTTTTTTCCTTTCATCAACCTTATCCTCTTCTATTAATTAACCTATTCTCTCTCAAGAGGCCGGCAATGTACTGATGACTCCTCTTGGGGTTGCGAATGTCCACGGGCGGCGTTGATATCCACTCTTTAATGGTTTGCCTGTTCGTTTGCTCCTCAACTATGCTATATATAAAAAAGTTAACTATCTTAAGAGTAGAAGACGTCCCTCAGAATAGTTATTGTAAAATTTCGCATACGTTATCAGAATCATTCATGATTATATTTTAGAAAATGCTTAGAGTACATTTTAGACTTTCAATGCCGTCTTCAGTAAACCATATGGTTGTTATTCCTGCTACTTGTTTTAAAGATCAAAATAGCTAGTGAGTACTAAATATAAGAAAGAAAATTTGGTAAACATGTTTCAGCACTTGTTAGGTTGTTTGTAGTGTGAATATACTGTACAATTAGCTTTATCATATTATCTAACCAAAAAAGGGCTTAAAATTGATGCTCTCCTCAGTATATCTAATAATAATTAAAGATGGCCAAGTAGGTATTTTATGTATATTTTTTTATCATTTATTATTGTTTTTTTTTTCTTAAAAATAAATAAATGTAATGACTACTAATAAGAAATGTAAGCAATGAGTGTTTTAATATTTTAATGGTTTGAATGTGTTTAAAGAATATTTCATATTTACAACCTGATTGTTTGTCTACATTTAGTTATGATAAAATGGGGACAATAGAAATGTAGCGAAAATGTTCTTAAGGTAATTTATTCTAAACAGAGAACAGCTATAGTACCACTTCATAAATTACACTGATCAACAGTGGTTTAGGTGCCACTTTTATTTTTTTTCTGACTTAGGACTTTATACTGACTACAACAACAAAAATTTTGGATTCTTACGTGTAGTTTATTAAATTTTGACTTGTACATATAAAAATACAATTACGTAAAAAAATAGCATTTGTAACATTATTATGGACTTAAAAACTTTCTTCATCATGATTTTCGTAAATGAGTATAGTGGAACAATTACGTTGTATCCCCCAACAGTAATCAGCCATCATATGCTGATCCTATCGACCTTGATATCTTTCTTCTATAGCTTTTAGGTCTTGGTGAAACCACTCCCCTTGTTCATCGCTATTGAATCCAAGATTCTCTGGAAATTGATAAAGATGACTGCGTAGGTAGTGCATTTTAATGGACATATTATATAGTAAGTTTTTAAAGTTGTCTAGCGTGTCGTTTACAATTTCAGTATAGTTATTTGACTTGTGATTTCTGAGAAAATATTTTGTAATTTTAGTAAACGAAATCTACGCACGTCGTTCCACATTGTTCATTAAACTGTCTGTATCATTTATTAATATTCTCATTTGTGGGCCATCGAAAACACCCACTTTTATTTTTTTCCGTGCTTAAACCAGGAAATTTTCTCATTATATAGGAAAAACATTGCCCATGTTTATCTAACTTCTTAAGAAATTGCTTCATAAGGCCTAGCTTTATATGCAAGAGAGGTGATATAATTTGTATCTTGAAACCACAGATGCATTTATGATATTCTGCTTTCCCATCTCCATCATCTAACAGACGGGGCCAATCTCTTTTTCCCAGTGTTGATGCTTGACACGACTGCCCCACAGACAATAAAAACATGGGTATTTGGTGTATCCACTTTGCTATTCTAATAAAAAGTTAATAATTTTTAAGTCTACACAAATACTCCATTGGTGTTCGTTATATTTCATTTTGTCAGCATAATTGAAATATTTTGTTATTCTTCTTTTAAATTGGTTGAATGAGCTATGGGAACTGAATCATATTTTTTACCATTGTGTAAAAGGACACACCTAAGGCTTCGTTCAGAGCTGTCTATAAAGAGATGCTAATCATTTGCCCAGTATTCTGCAAGACCTATTTTGAAAATAAGGTTTTGTACGTCTGGACAAAAAAAAATATCATTTTCCGAATGAAAAAATGGTAGAAAACCTTGCTCTATTGTACGATAGAACATCGCTATTGTTCCTGATGCCATCAAATTTTTTTCTCTTAATTTAAAAGCCAATCCCTTATCAATTATTTAGATAAATTGTTCTTTAGGTAGTGTATCTCACTTCTGCTATAACAGTTTCCCCTATACAATGTTTTAGAGTACTCTTGGTAAAGAATTGTTAGAAAAAATAGCCTACTTTTGGCAGTACAACCAGATGATTCTAATATAATTTGGAAAATTCATAAGAACTTTCATTCAAAAACAGAAAAAAAAATGATTTTCCGATTTGTACAAGAGGAATACGACGCCTGCGCAGTAGGCTGTGATTATAAATCAGCTGACTAATAGCTTTCATCTGCAGCTTAAAGCTAAACTTTCCTTATTTATAGATATAGAAATGTACTACCTCAAATGCTTGGCATTATGAGGCGTGCCATATGTAAAATCGCTTTTAGTTTTTTATTAATATCTATTAAGCGACATTGAATTAAACGGACGTTTTCAATACGAAATCAGGGGAAGCAAGTCTAAAGTGAATAAAAGAAAATGATCTCGATATGTGGAGTATTTCAAACGTCATTGTTACAACATACAGAATCCATATGAACACAGACAAGGTTGTCTATAGGACTTATTTTTCATGCATTAAATGTCAAGTTGTTATGATAATTGTGGTAAAAGGATAGTTTTCTACACATCAGAGTACTCACATTAAAGTATAACTGTGATATTTATATATAGGAGGCAATTAAAGTTCAAGACAGCATTTGTTTTTTGGCACCTTTAGAGTAATGCACTACCTCAAAACTTTCACGTCATGTGGCGTGCAAAATTGGAATATGCAGCATTTGTATATCGATATAAAGTAAGTACTTAACCAACGTTAACTAATATAAGTAATATATATAATTTGTAAATGGTTTAATCCTACATATAGTAAGATTGTTGTATATTTTGCATTATTTTGAAAGAGATTTGAGTTTTTTATGTACCTCCTGATTTTCAATTTAATTGAGTGTTTTTTTACTTTTTAGTCTAATTATTTTAAAATAAATGTTTTCTATATATTTTTTCTATGTTATATGGAATAATGATATTTCCTATCCCGCAATAGTTTGAAAACACTTAAGTCAGACCCTCTATAATAATAATCATTATTATAAAAATTAAACACTAGACCATTTAAGACTCGTCTCCAGAGCTTGAATCTTAAAAATGTTTTTTAAATTATTTTGTTTGATTCATGTAAGAGCATAAATAAGACGAAGTGTATAAACTTCGTGGATTATTAATGTATATCCAAAAGATATTAAATTTTTTTTTCAAGTACATTTGACCTACATAAAAGATTTTAATTTTTAATTAATAGATATTAATTATATTTACAAATCAGGCGCGTGTGACTGGTAGATGAAAATAAGTTGAGCATACCTTGTAGTCCCATACATTATGTTCCTAAATGATAAATAAATATAACTCATAAAAATCATGGTATTAATTTATTTTTTAAATGATCACGACATCTTTTAGTGTTCCTGATAACTAATGTGCACAACAAACCACAATTGTCAGGCTGCGCTAACACCGCCTACGGCTGAAAACACAAGTCGATGCTTATGAGCCATTATATAAAAGGTCGAGTCGTGAGCGTATAGACACGCTAAAAGTGTGCGTGTGCGTGAAAATATGTTCATCAAATCAATCATGTACTTAGTGGTTCTGTTTCGATAAAACCATAAACACATCCGTAAATTGTTTCAGTGCCCTATGGGACATAGAGACGGGCCAGCAGTGCGGGCAGTTCACGGGGCACACGGGCGACGTGATGTCTCTGTCGTTGGCGCCCGATCAGCGCACGTTCGTGTCCGGAGCCTGCGACGCCTCCGCCAAGCTGTGGGACATCCGCGATTGTCAGTGCAAGCAGACCTTCCCTGGCCACGAGAGCGATATCAATGCAGTCACAGTAAGTTTTTTTTAGTACAAGAAGAAATGTTAATGAATACAAAAACAAAACTTCGTCACTTTGGACGTATCTATTTTGTTATACTTTTTTAGTACAAAGAGAAATGTGAGAAAGTCGAACAATTGAAAGAGTTTGTACACTTGGGTAGTCTATTTACAAATGACAGTAAACATGACAGATATCGAAAGGAGAGTGAATGCACAAAATAAAGCGAATGGGGTCTTGCTCGCTATTGTGAATAGTAAAAAACGTCTCCTGACAAGCGCACTTGGCTATCCATAATGGGGTCCTAATCCCTACGCTTAGTGGTAGTGAAAGCCGGGTATGGCAGAAGAAAAATGAAAGTAGGATCAATGTAGTGGAGATGCGATCGCTGTGTAGTATGTGCGGAGAGTCTGAAAGATAGATGTTGAAACAGTGATGTTAGAGAGCGGCGTGATTTGAAGGAAGAAGTAGTGACTAGAGTAGAAAGAGGTATGTTGCGGTGGTTTGGCGATCTGGATAGGATGACTGACTGAAAGTGGGCTGACAAAACAAATCTATAGAGCGAATGTGTGTGATGGAAAGGTCGACAAGGGTCGCCCTAGAAAATCCTGTGCAGACCATATTGGTGGCATATTAAAAAAGCGCCAAATTTTCAGCACCCGAAACCGACGAGATTGCATGATAAGACGGATGTCAGTGAGGCAAGAGAGGTATGCAAAGATCGTACCATGTGGAAATCTATAGTCTCTGCCTACCCTTCTGGGGTATAAGCATGAGTTTATATTATTATTTATTTTATTTATTAATTTTATATTTTTAAATTATTATATTTATTTATTATTTATATTAGAAATGTATATGAAGACAAAGTACCAACTGACTATCTAGACAACTTGATTGTTTTCAGTATTATCTATAGTAATTGTGCTACAAATAATATAATGTATTGCCTTCTATGTGTTTTTGTGTTACTTAGCAAAGTATTAGTTGCTTATGGAGACTGGAGTGAACTTAACAATTACATCTTTTGTGACTAAGTTCATCATGATAAATTTTCGTCGCATTTCGCGCGTAGCTAACGTCTAGAGAATTGTAATATGAAAATAGTAAAATTTTCAGCTATAATTTCTAGTATTTATAGTATTCCTGAATGAGATGATAGAATACCCTCATTTATTTGATTGATACTGCAGAAAAAAAGAAGTGTAGCAGTATGATTATTGCAGATTGACATGTGTTAATTTTAAAGTAAAACTAAGCATGGGACCGTTAACTCGCTTTGTCGTCAATTACATTGATACATTATCAGCTGTGTATCCGATTTGGCTACAGCTCGTAATTGCCATATACGGCGAAAGTTTTTATATAGATGTTATCTAGGAAATATTCACTCCAGTGTTAAATCGAAGTTCTATTTCTTTGTACTTACAGAGCTCGGTTCCTTAAATTTTTGCTACGGTGACTGTTACGCATTCCTAGTGTTCCTAGCACACAATACAACAAATTATAAATAAAGGATGAAAAACATACAAAGGTCTCGCCTAATTTCCACACAACATTGCAAAGGTTTACGAGCCTTCGCACAAATTTTACCATGTTTTCCACATTTAAGATTTTTATAATTTGCAAACGACATGTATATGTCATACAGACATCTGTAGACAGCAACACGTACGGTGCACATTTTTTACTCACAGACAGAAAAGGCAAACAAAATATTGTATGTAAAATAAAAATAATGTTAGAATATTCAACATTCAGCATGATATTTTCTTCACCAATATTACATAAATAATGAAATAATTTAACACATCCTATATATATGGATCATTACGATCAATGACATGCATCATATTTTTGAAAGAGATGAAAACTCTCAATTGTCAATTGGAAAAGAGTTTTTATCTTGAACCCTTGAACAACATTACAAGTTTATGAAATAAAAGATTAACTGACTAATTTTCCCTAACTTTTTTTTATGGGAGTATTGGTGCTTTACAAGAGTACCATACATTTTTATACTGATTATTTTTACCAAATACTAAAGTTACTCTTGGATACTGATTAGTTAATTTTGTTCACAGTTCTTTCCGTCTGGATTTGCTTTTGCGACCGGCTCCGACGACGCCACCTGCCGGATGTTCGACATCCGCGCCGACCAGGTCAGCTTACCACGAATTAGACGCATCTCCATTCATAATCATATACATAAACTACTTTATGATTTAACCTAAACACTCCCTTTGTTGGTACAATTTGATTTTTTAGATGTGATTTGATATTAGAAATTCAAGAATTTTATAATAGATCTTTGATTGAGTTGCAAAGCGATAAACTATAAGTTTTTGGCATCTATAATGTAATGAACAAAATAATGACAATGCTTGTAGAACCACATTGATTTCTATCTTGGAAAATTTTACAGCCTTTGTTTTAGTGTGATCCCTTCATTAATTATCAGGAAAGCATGTCTTACATTGGAACTTTTATAGTGCTGAAAAATATTATTTGTTTAATTAATTGACTTACACTTACAGCTACAATTATAAAAAAACAACAATATTTAAGCTATAATATTGACAAGTTAAAAAAAGTGATGTTTGTATAGAGCATATTAGTAAAGTGAAACGAATCAGTTCAAACTATTTGTTAGTTTTTATTGTGTCAAATCTCGAACTTTCTTATTAAAATTCATTATTGTATACTTAGGAACATAATATAGAAGTTACACTTCCTAGTTAAATACAACCAGCTCTCCACAATTAGTTCTCGACCTGGACAGTTAGTCATACAAATTGAATACGTGAACCGTGTTGGACGCAGGAGTTGGCGATGTACTCCCACGACAACATAATCTGCGGCATCACGTCCGTGGCGTTCTCCAAGAGCGGCCGGCTGCTGCTCGCCGGCTATGACGACTTCAACTGCAATGTCTGGGATTCCATGAAGAGCGAGCGCGCCGGTACGTTCTTGATCTGTTTCTATCTTATTTGTCGGTATCGCGTTCCTATCACTACTGCTGAGGCATAACCTTTCGCAGTATTTTAAGTTTGGGGAGGTTTATGACTTTTAAAATGCTCTTTTGAGTCAGACGACCCACGATCTGCACCGGCCAGCACGGAGGCCATCGTCAATGCTTTGACAATGACTTAACGTGCTCTCTTCTCTAAGGCATCAAATGAGTGGTTTAAATTGACTAGTTAAAAACAAAATTACTAATTCACCGTTAATCGAGATTCAGTCCAGTACCTTCTGATTCGAAGGCATAAATAGCTGTTATTTATTTGCTCAGCACTCTTCTTATTTAGTTATCATCATATTTTCTTTTATATTTTCTTCTTTGTTGTTATGTTTCACTTTGTTCATGTGAACATAGAATAAGAGAACATAGCAGTAATAATATAAAATAATTTCACAAATTGGTTTAATATATTTCAACAACCTTGAGAAATAAACAAGAAGCTTGGAGGAAAAGAAACATTTGCTAGTTATTTATTTAGGATAAAAAATAATAAAAAATTAAAAAACATCATTAACTGTATTATGAAAAATTAGAATTAAAAAATGATACATGGATTTACAGGGCTACTATGACAATCCGTACCTCTTGAAAAATGATGTTATTTGATGAGTGCTAGGAAATTAATTAAAAAAAAAAAAAACTACTAGATTGATGTTGCTAAGGTAATTTATTTAAGGCATGATTCAGAATTGTGAATAGTGGAAATACATGGTTGGTTAACTTTTTCTTGATCATGAAGTAGCAAAATACATGTTAAGAGAAAACCATAAATATTTCTATTTAATAGTAGAATAATATGAAAATTTTATAATTTTGAAATAGGTCTATAACTTTGTGTTCACAGTATTTTAACTAATACCTAAATAATGTATGAAGATTTCTCTGTTTTGCAAATATCTTATTTCATTTTGACCAACTAATGCACGAGGCCTATCTCTCAATCGTCACAGGCAAATACAGCTAATGCCCTCTTGTATTTTAACCGAAAATGTGTCTTACGGCGTATAGTGGGACAAGTATGATTGAAGATTATTTTAAATATTTTTACACGTTACTTTAAATAAATATTCTTTCTAGCTGGTATCGACATTAGAAATAACCAACTACTAGTGGGAAGGGATGAACAATTACAATGTTTTATTTTTTGAATAAGTCAAATATTTTTTATGTCTATTTCCAATACTTCAATGTAATCTTTTTTTTTTGCAATAAGAATTATTTACGTGCTGTTTTAAAAATATAAATTCTTGGTTTCGAATGTGAAATAATAATAAAAGTATGACATCACTTGGAGATTGATATGCATTATATTTCCCAGCCCCCAGCCTCGTCAAACAGAAATATACAGTTGATATTCTTTGATATGGGCGACATGACATTTGTATATGGTATTATTTTAATAATGTATCGTTTTAATAACGTATCGTTATTCCAATAGGCATTCTCGCCGGCCACGACAACCGCGTGTCCTGCCTCGGCGTCACCGAGAACGGGATGGCTGTTGCTACCGGTTCCTGGGACTCTTTCCTGCGTATCTGGAACTAAGATTAGCACCGCACATCACCAGCCACCACCCACAAAACTGAAATAAACCACACCACATCATCTATGTTTACATTTCACCACCATTTTCTGTCGTATTATTATAGATATGCAAAAAAAAAAATCGTGTCCAACTAAAGAGTACTCTTTGGTCAGTGGTCACGATTAATATATAAAATTAGAAAAATGTCGCGCGACTTTTTGTATTTGAATGTTGAAATTTCAACAGCGAGCCGAATTAAAATGGCCGGCGAACTCGCGAGTCGCTGGCATAGAGTGACCGTTCTTCTAGAAGTTGCCATATCCGATGTTTAGAAAGTCGCGCATGTTTTTTATGATGCGCAGTCCGTGGCGGTGTGGGATTCGACTCCTTGGAACGATTTTGACACTATTAATACTTAAAAAAAAAAGTTATCGGAACATTTGTACATTTATACAAATGTTCATTTGGTGAATTATATTTTCACTACATCTCCCCGATATTTGCTTTCTCCGTTCCTGATGGTTTTCATTCACGAAAATTTTCATTGCTGTAATTACTCCATTTTTTAAATATGGATAAAAACAAGCATTTAGTGTATAGGGTGGGATATATAATTTACTTAGTGTCGATGCGTGCGACTTGCGTGTGTGTTTTGTCGCCTGTCTGTCTGTATGTATTGCAATTATTGATCATTGTTCATGATAACATATTTATACTATATTATTATCTGAAAACATATACATAATATTTATATATATCCAAATATATTATTTTGCACTCTTCAATGGAAGTAATACTTCGCCGTTTATTTTTTTTTTGTGATTAGGTAAGTTTAACTACGTCATGGTTATGTTATTGAATTTGATATATTATTGTTAGGCGTTAGAGGGATTTAAATATTTTGTGTAAAAATTCATAGTGTTTGAATGGAATTTATTCAATATTCATTTTTTTTTTCATCATTAATATAAATTTTTGATATGTGTTCTCAACAATTACTTAATTGTTCCAACATAGTGATTATTTTAATATATGTATTACAATAATTATTTTAATATGTATATTGCAATAATTATTTGTTTACAGATCAATCATCGCACAACACATGTCTATACTACAATTATGTAATAAGGTCAAAAAAAAATCTATTTAAAGAACCAAATATTATTGTTAAAGATATCTGTATTTGTAATTTATTGAAGGAGATATCTTATGTTTATTATTTACTTTGTCATTTATACTCTAACGGTAATAATAATAATAATATTAATTGAATATAATTTCACGATTTTATTTGTATATTTTTTTTTAGCATAGTCAAACTTTCGCACCATGTATCGATGTAGGCGTGCGGGGTAAGAGATTTCCTGCAAGTTGATTTTTCGTAAACGATCTCCAGTTCTGACGTGAAAATGGACGATGTTTCTGCGATGTATTATCCCATTTTTGTTTTTTTTTTTTTAATAACGAATGCATCATCAACTTGTCCCAAATTGCATTTTTGAGTGGATAAATGTAATATGTGTGTATTTTGTATCTGAATAACTTGCGAGTCGTTAAAAATGGAGTCTCAATACTTTCCATGAATAAAGTGCATTTCTTTGTTTTTCTATTTAAAAGATTTCTTTTATTTGATCAAACCAAACCTTTTTGTGCCATTCGAATGCGTTAGGACGTCTTTGTCTTACCCGGCTGAAGAGTTTTCGTAAAAATAACAAAGCAAGATTGTATTATTGTATACATGATATTCTTCTCAGCTTTGCGAATTCTTCATGTTTCAAGTTTTCACGGGACAATCTAACAGCAAAAGAGCAAACGGTCTCGTCGAGTTCATTATTTACTAGTGTATAAGATAAACGTAATTTTAAGAACGCTAAAGTAAGGGTTTAAGAGATACAAATTACAAGGCATTTGTAACTTTTACATTCTGTGTCGTTGCTGTCTACGAATATTTAACGTGGAGCTGGCAACATTGTAATTTGGATGTAATTTCTCTTGGCATTATGCTTATCATTGTTCTTATCGGTTTGATGTGTTAACAATTTTAATTTTTGTCTAGCAAGCACAAAATGAAGCATGTATGTGGACCGCTTTCGATTAGTTTTAATTTTAAACACTGGATGACTGTCGCTGTTTTGGATATGTTTAATTATATTTCTTGTGTATTTATATATAATACATATTATAATAAAATTACATGGAAAGAATATTGTAATATTATACACAAGGAATATAATCAATCAAAATAGTAATATATTTATGTTCAAGTAAGTAAGCCTTTTTTGTCTTAGATAGGTTATTTTAATATATTTAGGTGTTTGTATTAAACAGGCATGGTCCTAGGTTTGATAACGTATCCGAGAGCGGGCTATCCGCACGCAAATCGATTCCACAACAAAAGATTCGGGATGGATGTACACGCATTATGTTTATACAGTTCAAAAGATCTACACGGCTCGAGTAGACTCGGACATGGCGTATACGCCTCATGCTTCAACGCTGTCTCGTATACGCGAGCGTGGGAGTGTTTGTGTGCACTCGAATGGAGTAGAACTGTTGAGCGAGTCTGTCTGTGTGTACAATCCTAGGACTAGGAGGGCGCCGGGTCACTTGAGCTATGGCCGTAATTTAGCCGGCGGCTTCCGTGAGTGCAACTTCACGGAGACGGACCCAGTGCAGGATTAAGATTTTCACGCGCTTTTTGGTAAATAAATGAATAAAAATAAATAAATAAATAAAACGAAAATTGAAAACGGCTCAGCGTTTGTCGAGCGAGGGCTGCGATTTTGGCTCTGAGCCGGCATATCAGGAGGTTTGCTCTAATTCTTCCATATTCGATTATTCCTATACAATACAATTGAACGGGCATCGTCATTCGTAAAGCGAACGAAAAGAGTAACGAGAAAAAACCTATCGGCAATCTTCAACCGTTATTCACCAATTTATTCTCACACTAATATGTGTATGCGCATAAAACGCGTTAGTTTATCTCGCGACAAGCGCCGTCGCCCGTCGGTCGCCGTCAACGCACCACCGGAGCGCAGTATCCAGTAGTCGGGTCGGCGGGAACGACCCAATCGACCGAGTGACAGAGAGCAAGCCAGCAAACGGACCTCAGAGACGCAAACTCGCAGCCGTCTTTCATCACACGTCACGGCGGGTCGCGGGGCGACGCGGCTGACCGTCATCGATCTGGGAACACGGAAGTGACGTTTCTACCGCTGCGCCGGAGTGCGCCGGCGCCGTTTCCCTCGGGGGGGCGCGAACGTCGATGGGAAGATTTCTCGAGGTAGTTTCTGGTCTGCTAGTTCGTACGCCTAGTGATTAAGGGGAACTTTTTTAAAACGATTGTTTTTTTTTTTCGTAGTAGTGTACGACTGCTTTTTCACTCCCCTCCGGACGCAAAAAAAAAAGGATACAAAATGGGATCGCGGTTCAACGGTATCAAAAAGGAAAATATTTAAAACCGGCGCGGTAATTTGTGGACACGCGCATTTTATTATTTACATTTTTTTTCGAGAATTTTCGGCACGTATTCGATATATGTTAAGTATATTTTAGTAAAAAAAAAAAAAACCTAATTTAGCAGTCAAGATTTTTGTACCGATAAAATCGTAACAAATTATAGACGGCTCTTCAATATATGAAACTTAGGTAATTTCTTGTACTCGTACTGGACACTGATTATAGTATTTTGTCATATAAAATAAAGTTGTTTAGAAATGCATCATGCTCAATTCTAATCACTTAGAAACTAAACCTAATGATTTTTAGCCAATTCACATCAAATGGCTGGAAATGTTATGATAACGCAAAATGTCCTTTTCGTTTTAAACGGTCGCCGTTTTCAAAATCGACGAATTCGCTCAAATTAAGTGCACAAATGTACTAAAATAATGGAACTATTGAAGTTTAAGTAATTCCCTCACACGACGAAGATTCATCATGCGATTCATTATTCTCTTTGTCGTAGTTAAATTTTATTATGTGTACTTGTTTTGTATATTTTACCAGTATAGAATATTATTTCTAACACGCAACACTCGTGTCCACATCGCGTGCAACGAACTCATTGCAAAGACGTTTTGAAGAGGCACCGCAATTTCACTTAATTCCGACCAATTTTTGTCGTTTATACATGGTATATTCAAAAGGACTGCCATATTTTAACCTGTAACTTTAAAAATATTGTATCTTTCTAAAGAAAAATTGCAAAAAAAAAGTGGGAATCGATTTTTTTGTTTCTTAATTCGCATTCGGAAGATTTATAAATCGAAAGGATTGCATTTTCGAAATGTTGCAAAGAAGAAGGTTTTGTATGAAAAAAAAAATCGATTCCCAGCCCCTCCTTATCTGACACGTGTATGAAGAATTTGTATATGTTAATTTTATTTGCTAGTCCGCGTTTTTTGATATGTTTTAAATATAATTATTCTTAGCGGTGTAATACTAATTATAACGTATTGTGTAAAATATTTTTTTTTAGTTATATCAATAAATTAAAATTTGTTTATTTTACGCTATAGCGTTTTATTTATTTTATTCATTCCCAATTCCAGCAATAAATCGATGACAAAGAAATCTGTTGTGGGAGCAAGGAGTGGGAAGGACGTTCTAAGTCCATATAACCCATAAAACATTGTCTTTTTCTAAGAGTTTACAAACCTGTACTTTCTAGCAACAAAATATTTTGTCTGCCTGTCTGGCTATTTGCCATACATATATATACCTGTTTGTCATATATATATACACATATATATGGTAACTACATATAAATGACACTTTAAATAAAACATAAACTTTGTCATCAAACTATTTTTTGTTGAAAATGAACATGAGCAAACTCTCCCATGGAACCTTATATTCCTACAGCAAACTCGAAAGGCCAAAAGCAAACGAGCAAAGCTCGGTTGCCCAGGTACCTATTAAATCTTTACCGCAGGTGAAGTTTGAATAATTAAACACTATTAAGAAAAGATCCCACAAAACGCATTGGGATTTTTATACCAGCCGTAGACAATGGCGCTCAATAGTTTTACGAAGCCAGCGAAATCAAACATTGCAACACGTTAAATTGTCATGTATTAAATAATACTAGTACTAGAATGGCCTGGCAGATGGCGCCATACTATCGACTTTTTGAATATTTGGAGTTTACCAAAAACAGAAAAGATTTTTAATAATAAGTAACAGACCCTGACACAGGAATTTTGAATTCAACGTATAATTAGTCAGAAAAAAGTTATTCTAAGAATTTTTCGACATTCATTAGAGTGAAACATTTGCTGGACGTATGTCGAAATGCAAACAAACTAAACTTACACCCATTACTACGAAGCGTGACCTGTCATTAGCAGTTCACGAGTGCCAACTGCTTAGGCCAGAGATCCCTAAACATTTTTGATTCGTGAACCACTTGCTACTTTTTTCAGTTTTGATACTTAATGTCGATTACTAGCTCTCGCCCGCTGCTCCGCCCGTGTAGAATGAATCCAATGCCCGCAGAATGAATTCCTACATCATGATCTCTATCCCGGTCGTGATTTCGGTATGTTTGTATTTAAAACATCAATTCCATGTGAACAGTTGCGCACGTACAGCTGGCGCCATTTGTAATCAACTATGAAGAATATGTATAATGTATAATAAAAAAAAAAACAATGAAATGATACCAAAACTATTCTATAACTATGCTGCTCTTGTTCATACCAAATTTTATCAAATTATATCCAATAGTTTTGGTTATTAAATTCATTTTGATTGAACATACCGAATCTCTAATAATTTTTGAAGTTACACTTTAGGTGCGTTATGAAAAAATGATGAGAGTGCAATTTTAAGATTATGTAACACAAAATTGTGTAACAGTGTGACACAAAATTAACAGGTGGAAGCTGCCCGCTTCGAATTTGAATTTCGAATAATGAGAGAATTTATGTAAGAAAATAAATATTTATTTTTTAATTTTTAAATTATAAATGAAATTTTGCCTGCATGTATAAATCGGATGATAATGTAATATTATTGTGATATAAAGATGATCTGATGACGGAGCTGGAAGGTGGCCATAGGAAATCCGTAATTAAACGACGCAACCCCATTGAGTTTGGGCTCGTTTGATTCGTCATGACGAGTACTTTGATGCTATATGGTAACCAGAGTCTGAATGTGGAGCTGGAAGGTGGCCATGGGAATTCTATAATTAAACGATGCAATCCCATAGAGTTTTGGCTCGTTTTTAATGATGCCAAAGAAGTATAACTTCTCACGCGCGTACACGAACCCATTTTTTTTTCGTATTCAAGCACCTAAATTGACCTGGTCTGAAATACCACAGTCTCTAGCGCTCACTTTATTAGCAACGAAAAATCTAAAAATTCTCTACACCCGTCGTACGCTGGTAGGTACAATTTTTCCCAATAAAATACATACAAAAAAATATCTAGAATCATTGTGGACTCCTGACAAAAGTGAAAACATAAAACTATGCAATAACTGTGTCTTTTTTGGTACTTCGAAATTAACTGTAAAATAAAAGTAAAGTCAATATGTAAATTAAAATAATTAATAATAGTTTGGTTTTCACTTCTATAGGTACTCCGAGCAACAATTTTACACATAATATGGATTATTTAATTAACTTTTAGACTGTGCAAGTCCAATAAATTTTGAAAGTCAATGTGCATATTTAAGTTTGAATTGCAAATTTAAGCTTTTTAATTTAAACAAAATAATGATTTCGACATTGAATCAAATTATAAAGACACAGTTTAGACACGTAACGCTAGCCATACATAATACACTAGGTGCTAGCGTCTACCATATAGTGTATTATCTATGGCTAGCACGTCGGTAACGCGAACTCGTGCGATTCTAACTATCCGAAAATCGTTTAGTGTGCCTGTACAGAAGTTTTCATTTCAAAAACTTGAAAGATTTTACAGTCACTAACGGACGTGCATGATTAGTTTTTCATTCTACACTTTCTGCTAAATTCACACAATAAACCGAGAAATATACGTGCTCGCATTTTCGGGGCAGACCTGCCTTACATTTAAAAATTGTACTTTTGATATTTCTATGTAAGTCGGGCTGATAGAAGGGCATTCATTAGAGTTGAGGTTGTAGATAATAAGTAATTTTTAGAGTTGTGCAATAACAATTGATACAGAGAACTGCTTATTAACATATGCATTCGTAATTTTGTTTGAGAACAATAATTCCACCAGTCAGCACTGCCTCTTGTTCCTGGCCAATTTTTTTTCTGTAATATGGAAAACATACTCGTGTTCGAGCAGCTTCTATAATTTAGTCTCGCTGTCGATTGTCGTTAATCGGCCGAAATTCATATTTTATAATTTTAATGATAAAATAATTCCTATCCTAGCTATGTTTACATTGAACTCATCCGCTTTTGGTTTGTAGGCTGCAGGTTTGCAAAGTTTATTTTTTTTTATTCGGATTGTGTCGTTTATTGTGTTGCAATCTCTATACGCACGTTCTCTATAAGATCTCAATACGTTCAATACGTGGGTACTTGTATGGTTTCATAGATTTTATAACCCATAAGGTTATATTCAGTTACAGCTATTAAGATTAAAAAAATAATGGTTTTCATATTTTTTCCTTTTTCATAGCATTCCCAAGAGGCAGACGAGTATGCGAGTAACAGACAGTAAGTGATCATCGCCGTCCATGAACACACGTAACTCCAAAAGGGTCAACAGTGTGTTGTCGGTCTTTTGGGATGGAATAGGATATCTGATGGAAGAGAGAGCAACAGTATATGTTTTAAATTTCCAAGTTTTAGTTAAATAGGAAGCATTGTACATTTATGATGATTTATCAGTCAATGAGTGTCTCGTCCAAAACTGTGAGTTTTTTGGACATTCGTTGCGGGGAAATTATTTCATCTGCACCCAGGGTCGGACTGAGCTTGAAGGGCCCGGATGGTATTATGAATTTAAAAGCTCTCCAGAAGTCTTCGATAAGGGTATATGGAATAGAAAATTTTAATAGTTAAAAAGATATGTTGCATGTCACAAAGTAGACAAAATCGGTTGATTAATTCAAAAGTGGCCGCCGTCCACAAATTTCTAAAAAAATGCTTTTCAAACTAACTTTCCAGTTTTTGACATGTCGATTTTAATACATCGGTCATCTCATATCACGAAAAACTACCTTAAAAGCCTTAAAACAGATCAAAATCGGTTATTTGATTAAAAAAATATGGCCTTTAAAAATTTTCAAAAAATGCCTTTTTAAAATAACTAAAAATTTTTGATGAAGCAATACTTTTGGAAGGACATTATTTTTGTACTAAGAAACGGCATCGAATTCCATAATTTAATTAATCGATAAATGCTGTCAAAAACAGAAAAAAGCGCCATTATAGTTTTTGAGCTCAAAAATATACAAGAGAGTCATATCTCTGAGCTAAATAGCCGGAAGTTTTAAGGATGGTCTCAAGATTAACCGTTTTTCGAATTTGTCTGTTTCATTTCTCTCTAAGTATGAATGAATTATTTTACATGTAGGTCGTAAGCTCGAGGTGTGATAGGGCCCGCGCAGGTTGGGGCCCGACTAGCAAACGCCACCTCGACCATATGACCAGTCCGACCCTGTCTACACCTACAGAATTCAGAATGCTGAAATACCTATCTAGATATAGATTTAACTAGCCTCGGAGATAGGATATGGTTGGAAATGTCTCGAAATGTTTCGTAAAGATATTGCACAGTGCGTGCATTTCCATCTTTCGTTCAATTCGGCCTAGCGTACTTCCGGGTACTTAGATAATCTTGCTGTGCCCGCAACTATGTACGTATAGAATTTATTTTTAAATTCAATTAATCTTCCATTAGTCGATTTTGATGAAATAAGGCGTGTTGCTCTAAGCTATCTTCATGTTACCTGTGAAAACTCCATGTTCTACAATTTTATTGTATGTATGCAAAAGTACATTCGAACAAGGAATTATAACACTGAAAATAATTGTTCCAGACTTGGTAAGCATTTTAGGATAGGCATTTGAGGCACCATGAAAATTTGTACAATACTTCTTTTGTTATTTTTGAACACAAGAAAAACGTAGACTCGACTGAAAGGTAATGGGGCTTCATCGACCTTCGAAATTTCGACCATCTTGCAGGTCGAAAGTCTCACCAAAACGATTTGTCTTTTTCAAAATATCTATCATTAGATGAGTTTATTATTTTCCCTAAATTTCAGAGTTTGTCAAATGTGTTTTATTCACACATTTATGAAATACAATTTCGAAAACGCTTCCAAAACTTCAGAGTCGACTAAATAATCTGGATTTTTCATTTTAAAGCTCATTATATACTGAATTTGAACGTATTAACAAAGACATATTTATAATAAAAAAATCACAAAGACAATCACAAAAATTATCAAAGGGCCGCTGAAGCCCCACTACCCTTCAGCCATGTCAGCATTTATCTGTTTAGACGTCATTAAAAAATGTAACGAATCTTCGCAGTGCCTCAGGCACCCACCCGAAAATGTCTACCAGCTCTCCGAGCATAACTAAGCGTCGGTGGCGAGTGTCCGTATTTGGTGTTCAAGTTTTTTGGGTAATTGCCCTTTCTTAGCGTTCCGCAACCACCGAAAACGGTAAAACGTCACATTCATGAGATCATTTTGGCCGTTCTCTGAGTAAGTTCGGTTAACAGTATGCCTGTCTGTCTGGTGTAGTCAGCATTTGTGTGATGATAGTTTTAATGCTAGATCGTATAAATTCTAATCTACAATTTGTACAAATTCTAATCTACAATTTGTACAAATTCTAATCTAAATTCCGAAAAGTATGCCGCAATAATACCGTGAAAAATAATATTGTTAGCCATCGAGGGGATGTGTACTGGCATGAAGAGAAATGAGGGTGACATTTAGAAATTCTAAAAAATGAAAAAAAAAATCATTAAAATATTGGTACAATCTTTGCGTTCGCGAATAATTCTTTAAATAGCATTTTTAATAATTTATAAAAATCGATGAACGTCTCTCTGTCCAAAGTTAATGAATGACCTTCGACACCGTTTGACCGATAACCATAAAAGTTGATACATGTATGTATGTTTTCATGGAGAAGATTTTTATGCAGTCTACTTTAGCATTTGTCCCCGACTTTGTTCTTGTTTTGTACCATTGAACGGAATTACTACACCGATTTCAGAAATACTTTCGTTAATAGAAAGCCACACTGTTCCCTAGTAATAAAAACTATATTTTATTTCGACATTAGCATTCGGCCCGGCTTTTTTCGAATCGGAACCTCGACAAATAATGGTCATGCAATCGGCAAAAGAGTCGGGGAACGAAATTGTAAGTGATAGATACATTTTAACTTAAAAACTAAATTTTATGTCCACGCGGGCGAAAAGATAGAATATTTTTCTACGTAGATGGTTTATAACATTCTTTTTTATAATACAAATATATACCATTATTTAGCACTATTTCATCGCATATAATTTATGTCGGCAAATTTGTGATCCTTCATTACGGTATAACAGAATACATTAATGTCGCATACATGCGTGTATCCAGGTCCCTGATGCGTTAATGCCGTGGTACACTCATCACAGTCTTGGCTTATCGATATTATTAGGTGCAAAGGTTGAGGGGCTTCGTTCTTACGCTCCCTGCGCTGACTTGGCGCGGGCCGCGGCACCGGAATCGATGGATTAGACCGTTCTCCGAGAATTGGAGTGAGTGGTTTGAGTTAAAAAAAAAATTACTCAGAAACGAACTCCTTGGTAATGTCGAAATGAATTCATTAATGACGTATTTCCAGTGCAATGTCATTACCTAGAAAATAAAGATATTTTTGTTTTGACTTGACTTGGATGCAAGCAACGCGCTATCCGTTCGAGCATACACACACACCCACACGTAAGCAAGTACGCCCTCGCACATTCAAATATATATATTATAAATACGTATTTTTGTGAATATTACTAAAATTACTAATCCCACAAATTCGACTACTTACTCTTTTCGTGCTTAATTTTGTACTAGCTACATATTCTACAGATTCTGAATTTTACTATAAGAAAAGGTGTTATGAAATAACGTCCATATGAACCCCACGTACGTTGGCACTTCCCTTACTGTTGTAGATCTATTGAATATTTTTTGAAGTTATATTTAGATTTATTCTTCACATTTAGGTTCTTTGTTATTTCATTGATATATTGACTGTTGTTGGTTTATTGTGCGTGTGCGCATAGAGTACGAATCGTATGTGCCATTACAAAGCCTGAATACATAGATGGATGTGAGAATGTAAGTACTGTAGTATTTGGCTTAGGCTGCAATATTGTCGTTATGTAACAAAAGAGTGACTGTTCCGATTATTTCGGTCGAATTTTATGAAAAGTCGTTTTACCGATAGTGCTGGAAAATTGAGACAGTCCCGATATAGCATGGCGGCGCTTAGTTTTGGAAATCATAGTGTGCAAACTCCAGTGCAAACTTGGTGTTATTTCTCTCCGTCTTCAACTTGGAGGTGCAGCTACGAGGCGGGAGATGTGTGATAACGAGAAAAACGAAGAGAATTCATGGGTTTCACTGTAGTAACCATGTTGCGGACGAAATGGCGCGGCGTGTTGTCCGATCCCGCGCTAATTATAGAGTTGGCAGGCGCGCGCGCGCCGCTGTGACCACTTCTGCTGTGAGACGCGAGGGAAAATTATTATTGTGATTTAAAACGTGAAATAACGATTTCGTTTTTAGTGCTATAAAATTTGTCTCATGTGCTAGTCTGTGATAACACTTTTAAGGTTTGCAAAATTCGACAAATAAATTTCGATGCTAGTGAAACAAGCATTCTACATAACGTATAGGTAGTTTATGTTTAAACTTTATTTATGCCAAAAATGAAGTGGATAAGTAATTATAATTTAACCTCTTCATATACCTATCACCAGCCGCCAGGCCTGGATTTGATTTATTTTTACAGCAATATACTACAATAAATGAATACATTGTAAGAAAAATGATAACTGATAGTGGTTCAGAAAATTTATTTCGAAAATACATTGATCGTTTTACCGTCGACCACAAGCACGAAAAGTTTACTGTTAGCCGTGACGTGCGACTGTTGGGAGATTTCATAAAATTTTCCATATTTTCCAAATTGTTTTTTTTTTTTAAGAAAACGTATTACTTATACGTAATAAAATTAAACTTCTAGATCATTCGTGAGCTTCCATTATTTTTTTCATAAAAAAGTTATTGTGGCTACAATATGAGAGCTACACAAAAGTGTCGCTGACTTTTTTCGATCTAATGTTGACTAATATTTTTTTAATACATAATTTTCACGAATGTCCAACCATTTGTTTCAGCGTACGCAGCATAAAGCAACCAAGTATTGTTTTTATTCCCAACTTGAATCAATACTAAGTTTTTATAAGCGCTAAGGCTATTTCTGATATATAAATTTTTTTCTGAAAAAATGCATATCACAACACTAAAAATAGCATTGAAATTAGTTCAGTAATTCTCGTTATTGGCAAGCAAATGCGTTCAGACAGACGGATAAACGTTCGTTCACGACTTCCGGTTGACTTGTTCATACAGACCGGCTGAATCTTTTATAGACGCTTGCCTGCAGCATGCATTAATGTGCAGCATGCAACTCAAAGCTGACCATCGATCTGTTCATCTACTTGGATCTTTCTTACATGTTGGGGCTGAGTAATATCTTTTTTAACGAATGAATATCTTTTTAAATCGGGAATCGTGGTCACCCTGTTTCCGTCTTACTGTGGAGATTTTGTACGTTATGCAATGGCGGTGTTCCGAATTCGTTTTAGTCTGGACGAAAAATTAGCGCGGCGCGGTCGTACACGAACTGACACGGCAGCACCTCGACCGCATCGGCGACTGCGACGAGTTAAAAGTCGGACGGGTGTCTTTTTAATATTCTGTTTAATTCGATATACGCTGCGCGCGTCGAAAAATTGATGTGCATTTGACAGCTGTCATTGGCATCCGGCAAGTGTCAACGCTCGCGCGTACCGTCTGATGTTTGTGCGTAATAGTGTGTGTGTGTGTGTGGGTAGTAGTAAATTGTATGCTAAGTTACATTTTAATAGAATCAAAAACCTCGTCTGTGCGTTGATGATTTCGACAAAGCTATTTCTAGATCTCAGTAGGATGTTCTAGAAAATAATGATGCATTCTTTACATCTTAGTTTTTTTTTTCAAATGAAATGACAGATGAATATGTTTTGTTTTTGGATTTGAGAAGTACAAAAATACGAAATGTGGGACGATTCCATGAAAATTTTCGTTCACGTTGTCTTCAAAAAAACTAGATTTTGATGAAAAAAAAAAACATTTTTTAATATATACAATGCATGCGTTTATCACAGAAAATTTAATACAATTAGCAAAAGAATACAATTTTTTTTTCGTGATAATCGTAATAAAATGTCTAGTAAACAAAATTATTCACAGCTCTCTCTCTCTCTCGTAGCGCTGTCGACAATACAGGGAAAAACGAAAATAATTTATGACGAATTCGCACCACAAAAAAAAAACAAACGTCAAATAATGTAATAACGCCACTTGGCAGCGCGGAATCTGTTAGACGATTTATTTCCGTCCGAAACTGGGTAACCGGTGCACATAAACTGTAGACCTCAAGGACTATTTGTACAAAGACTGACGATAAATAATTGCCTAGGTACGTCTTACGTTTTCAATTCGTGTATTATCTCCGGAATCAATAATTATTTAACTAAATCCACTAAAACTTGGAGAACGCGTTTGTTTTATTATCTATGATTTATTAGCAATTTTAAAAATTTTAAAGCAGTGTTTACATTCGTATAAACACACTGATCTTTAATATGTATATCATTATTTTTCTAAAATGAAATACGTATCAAACTCATTTAATAAATTGACTGACACTGTTTTGTGTTTGATTACATTTTATTGCGATCAAGATGTGATATTTTATTTATATAATATAAAGTTAAAACAACAACATTGTGGCGAAAACTAGTTTTATTCTCATTTCGAATCTGTACAACGACGCAGCTTTCATCGAAATCTGTCTAGTCGTTTCTGCGTGTTTTACGTCAATTACAAATGTGTCAAATACAATGACAAACCGCCACTAATTTCACAATACAATGATTTATCATAGTTTTAAGCACGTATTTCCATCATTTTTACAAAAAGATCACAACATCTTTCAAACAAACACTTACCGTTTTCGTTTGTTTATCTGTCATCTTAGTAGTAATCAACTATAAACCTATATTCATGAATCGGTTTGTTTGACATTCTGTATGGAGACTACAATGCAATGAAAATGTAAGAGTACATATAAAAGGAATCTTGCGATTTAACTACGTGTGATTTCAAATATAGAGTTTTTTTTATCTACTTATGAGATACAAAAAAGTTGTATGAAAGAAAAATCAACATTAAGTAATTAAAAAATATACATCAAAAACGATTTTTAGAAAAACTTTTCTATGTATATTAAATAAAACGTTTAATTAAAAAAATAATAAAATTGAATAGACGTTGCTATTATATGCAATTATTTGCGTACTTGTTGTCCAAGTATTTTATTTCGTTTTGTTTTAGGAAATTAATAAAATATTTCAATTTATGTTTTTATAATGAATAGTCTCACTTTATAGTTTTATACATTCTTGTGCTATTTTATTCATTACAAAATACGTCCGGCGCTTAATAAAAAGCAATAATTCAACTATTGTAATTTTTAAAAATATACTATTTTCTAGCCGTCCCGCTAGATCGTTGCGAAGTGGCATGGACATAAACTGATACAGTTACCGGAACAAGTGAAAGCAAGATGATGACAATCAGCGAGAGCCAGTATTCCTCCAACAAGATGTCCAGCATCCACAAGATAAACGACCGGGTGGTGCACAGGGACAGCTTCGGCGACGTTCAACAGTCGTCCAGCGTGAACAGCACGCTGGTCACCAAGAGGGGTTTCAAGCCCTCGGACATGTTCGACCCGCAGAAGAAGGAGTTCTTGACGAACCTCAGTTATAAGTTGTTCCCTGTAAGTTGGGTAAGTCGTTTGGACCATCATTTTAAAGCAGCTTCTAACGAAAGCTTCATGGAGTGCCACAAGGATGTACCCTAGCCCTGTATTTTATCTATTATTTATATGAAAGGTATTTATGTATTTGTAGCTCTCACATGATACAGATCGACACTTTACAATACTAACTTGCACAATATACCTTTAACACTTTGAATACTGACCTCAAAATATTACAATAATAACTATAATACGTTGCAATTGTATATGAGAATTACTCGAATTAAAAAAAAATTATTCGTCATTGTTAAAAAAAAAACAATATGTTATATTTAACTTCAAAATTCGATGATTGCACAGAACAAAATAATTAGCTATACTTTATATTTCGATATAAAAGCAAAATAATTACTTAGGTATGTTTTAGTATACAGATGTACATGAAATACACATGTTCTAAAATATAAGCAAAAACAAATTCCAATGCGATTGCGCATCGAAGCGTGTTTACGATTTTCAATAACAAGTAGGTAAAGCAGAATGCTCGTACTTCTGCGATTCGCTGGCTAATTCTGTACAACGCAATACTCTGACGGCGTGTGTAGAATCAAATTAAAACAATATAAAGAAACGTATTGCTACTAAATTTGGTTCAGAGATGGACAGGCTGTGGATGTACGTGTGCAATACTTTTTTTTTATTTAGAGGTTGCGCATGCGTGAGAATTTTTTACGACCAGTCTGTGATATTTTGTTTAATTTTGATTATTCGATATCTCGCAGTGGCTCTATTGAAGACGGAAATAAATCTATCGAAATTCAATTGGCGTCACGGATCGGCTTGGATTTTTTTTAGAATATAGAAATAACTATATGATCTGTCATGATGATGATCGGCTTACGGCAATAAAAAAAAATTCCATATTTTTATTTAATAATTCTTTAGTACATAAGATATAGTACTAAAGAGAAACGTTAAACTAGCAGAATAAACGTTAAACTAGTCCTTAGATATAAAATAATCGACATCGACAATTCAATTCGTGAAAGCTTTCGGTTGTCATAAAATTTGTAGGAATACATCTCAAATATTCGAAATTCACATCACAATTTATACGTGTATAAAAAAATGTAACATCAAAAGAAAATAAAGGTGCTATCAAGCGATCTATTGATACAATGAAACAAACACTCATAGTAGCCAGTTATGTAGTACTTTTACGCTGGTAAACAAGGCAACTAATTTAAAATATGCCATTGCTTTTAATGAAATTTAAACTACAATAACGTTCACAATCAGCTCTATGAATTTCGAAAGACTGCGAAAACAAATTCATTTTTTTATTATTTTTTTTGAAAATGGCAAAAGGATTAATTGTATTGTTTTGTATATTTCTATAATTAGTAGACAAAATTTTATTGTTGGGCCGTTCCAATTATTTCCTTCGGTGTAGTTAAAGACGACCGAAGAACTATCTATAGGTCATTGTATACTATATTTACAAATTATGCATTCAAATACATAAATTAAAAATAAAAGTGAAAAATAAAGAAAATCGAGAAAAAAATGAAATTATGAGCTATCAAAAATTGTTCCATGTCTCTCGTAAATTCTGCAAAATGTAGTTTTACGTGTATTTTATACAGAGGTATTAAACTTTAAAGTCTGTTTTTCGTTCTGTAGTCACTGAATTATCGGCGATTTAAAACATTTATAATATCTTCCTTATTTTTTTTATGGACGAAAAAATAGAAAATGTTCTCAATTAGGTATATATGTCTTTTTTATATTCATATGTATGACTAAGTATAGTTTTTCCTGGATGAGCAGATTCTGATTACATCTTTTGTTAAATAGAGTATAGTTCTTTAAAGGTACTATTTAAATTTGTAGAGCAAATTCGATCCCTAAAGGTTAAAAGTAAAAATAAATAGAGAAAAAATGTTCCTATGAAAAAAACAACAATAAAGATAAAAAACAAGGTTTTTTTTTTCAATAAAATTATATACTTTTTTTGAAAATAAAACTAATTTTAAAAATATATCTATTTTATAAATTTATATAATTTTGATTCGGTGCTAATTCTAAACAAATAAACTTAAAATAAATTACTTAGGTAAATATATAAAGGAATAGACAAAAAGAAAGCAGCCCTTGAATTAAGTTGATTTTTAAAAATTGTGTTATCTTTGTAGTTTCTTTTATTTGGCACTGATTCAAAATTGGTTGAATTCATTAAATAGGTAATTTAGTTTGACTTGAAAAATTGTTAAAAATAATTGCGCTTGACTCATTTCCTGAAAGAGCTAGTTCAATGGTATTATTAAAATCTTAAATACTCCACAATTTCAAACTGCCGATGGTCACAGCAGTAACATAGCCCTGAATATGTACAAAATGATTACGATGATTACACTTTCTGCCCAGCGTACTGATTAGGGTGAATGCAATTTGGGTAAAATGGAATGCGCTTCTTAGACAAGGTGCATTTAGAGTACATTGCGCAGGATACTGTTGTAGGTGATGGTGATAGGAAATGCGGATATGAAGCGACGGGGTTTCAGTGGTTAAGAGCACTGGTTTCCGATCAAGGGGTACCGGATTCTATGCTGATCACGAGTAAGTTCGCCAATGAGTTTTTAACTCTAGTCAAATTAAAGCACTTGCTTTGTGCCTCGGAGGGCACGTTGACGTTTTCGTCACCGCGTTGCTGACGGAAGTTGTCAGCGGTCCCTGATCCCGGGCCAGCGTCGACGCCTGAATGTCCAAGGCTCTAAAATAAGATTGTGGAAAGGTATGTCTCGGCAACGAGACGAATAAAAATTTGACAAAGAAGAGTGACTTTACCTGCCCAACGTAACTATTAGATCCCAGTCGACACAGCGTCGCCGCGCCGGTTGGCACAGCTGCTGTGGCGGATAACGAATATCCATCTGCACATAAACCATAGACGTAGAGTGTAGTGACATATTAAAATTTGAAACTAATTTATGGAGTTCAAGATACGAGTAATGCTTCGGTTTAATTAACGACAAGGCTGTTTCAGCCGAACTTGGCACCGGCCCAGGCGTTTGCGCACTCACAGCGCTCGCAAGCTAAATCTCGCTAGATCCAATTTTTATTGATTTAGAACGTGCTCAAAATATTGTTGAAGGCTATTCGTGCCGATATCTTGAATACCAATCCCACGGGAGTGCTGTTCAACCTATCGCTATAGGAAAATGCTACTTTAAGAACTATAATTTTTTAGCTGTCACCCAACCAGAAATATTCAAATTCAATTGTTTCAAATTCCAAAATGGCTGCCTCAATTTAAGCTTCTTACATTTTTATTAATTATTTTATTAATAAAACCAGTCGTGTATAGGGATTCTCCTGGATAAAGAAGAAATAAATTCTTTCAATTGCTTTATATCGAGCGATGACGCAAGAGAATTACAATTACGATTATGATCCCGGTCTGTGCTTTTAAAGTCTAACAGCACTTGTTAGTTTTCAATTTGATCGTATCATCTGTCGCAACGTAAAATACAAGAAAAGCACTTCCATAGCGCGTAAATGTTAGACGCATCATAATTTTATAATGTCTTTGGAAGTTTATTATTATTTTTATTTTTCTCCTCTTTAAGACCTCCAAAAAAAAAAACTTCTTCAAATTTTTATTATAACGGTTTTTCTTCAATTTTACTTAGTATTCGGTTCCATTGGATTGACGCATTTTCCAAAATTCATGTGGAGATTTTGAAGACCTTGGTGAATCTTCAGCGAAAATCTTTTGAAGGTTATGGACACTCTCTTCAACTCTGTCGCAATAGATGATCGCTCTTTTAATCTTTAAACGAGTTGGAAAACTTAGTGCTCAGTGTTTACTTTAGTAGTATAAGTTTTCGATTATAAAATTCACAAACTAAAACAAACAAGGTCATCGCATAACCAATGAGTCTGACATGTGCCGTGTATTTTAGTGCATGTTAGATTAAAAAATATATGTATTTTATTTATGTGTTCTCTTTGATATCTATATAAGTAATATAAATAATATTTATGACATGCTACATAAAATAGAAATTTAATGTATTAACGAAAATATGAATAAAATACAATTCATTTATAGATATGATATAGATTGGCAAAACAATATCTGCCAGATTCAGCTAGTTGTTTATAATTATGTTCCGTTTTTAACAGTGTCTTGTCTTGTCTGGTTGTCAATGAATATGTTGTTTAAAGCATATAATAAAAAAATAAATTAACCTTAAATAAACAAAAAGAACTCCATATTCTTGACAAGGTAGATTTTTTTTTGTTAATATTTTATTTACTTAATATATAATATATTTTTACTAGGAAGAATAGATAAAGGATTTCAAATCTTCTTAAATAATAACGACAATCATATGTGAAAAAATGAGAAAAAAAAAGTTATATAAGCCACATAAAATAAAATTGTTTAGAAGCATCATAACTTTTTTTTATATCATAATATTCTTTAAGAAATACAAAAAAAAATCATAAGCAAACACAAGAAACAAAAAAAAAATGTTCAAAAAAGTATTTTTCAATTTATTAATTAGCTAAATTTTGAAGGCTGACTGCTGTGATGCAGTGTTTTATTAAACAATTTTCTTGATACGTATTAGGGCAGTCGACGAGCGTTATCGCTAATGCAGTGACACGTTCTCCAGTATAGAGCGAATGCAATTTGACTCAAGTTAGAAATTCGGCCGTAGTGGGGCGAATTCAACTTGACTCGAAAACCGATCGGTCAACTCAGCCATAGTGGGTTATAGGCGGGTATCGGGCTAATAGTTTTGGATTTAATATTTAACCCTAGAACGTTCTTTGGCGTATCTTTATTTGTTAATGACTATGGCCATTGTTTGTCTGTGCGTGCGAAATTTTACACATTTTCGTTGACGTCATTCTGAATCCTGATAGGCTGTGGTTGATGTTTGTGAGCTAAACATTATAGAGATTGATGAACTGAGTATCATTACATCGGATCTCGTCAAGTGCATTCAACTTTTCAGTGTTTAATTGCAAATAGAAAGAGTCCATCAACGTTTTAAAGGCAAAGGGAATACTAATCAGTACGTAGCAAGAAAATGTTCATAAATCTTGCGCATGGCGGGACGGAGGCAGGATATATTGATCAAGCTAATTATGTTCTTAAACCCGTATTAAATCTTTAAATTAAAAAAAAAAACACTATTTTATATTTTGTGTAAAATGGCGTTCTTCCAGGGGAAACATAAAAAAAAAGAATTTCTATCAAAGTCGTTGCAACCTTTTCCGAAATAGCAATGTAAGTATTTATAATGTAAACAAAAATTGTTTATTTATATTATATATATATATATATATATATATATGTATAAGCGAGTTCTTAAAGTTGTTGTCTATGAATATTTAGAAAAAAATAAATACAGACGGTCACACGGACGGGCGTAATTAAAAAACGGTTGCCAACGAACATTTGAGTGTGTAACTAAAAGATTCACGGTAAATTTCAAGAAACTCTCCACTCGCTCTAAGCCGTTGTTATTTTAAACCGGCCGTCGAACTTTGCCCCCTTTCGGCGAACCGAAGATCGGGGACGACCTGCCGGATACATCTTGAGATATCTTCGATTTGTAGCCGAGAATATCGTGCGAGAATCTTACAATATTCTTGTAATAAATTGAATTGTACCTTACAATATGCGTATACTTATGTTGAAGTTTTTTTTTTATCCGCAAAAAAAAAAATAGATCTTCATTTTCAAAGTGTCGTCTGTGAATTCAACACATCGATAAATGGAACAGTAAAAATTTACAATAATTTTGCATAGATACCCTGAAAATGATATATAGCGGATTTTCACTGATCTAAGCTAAGGCCTAGAGACGATGATGACTTTACAATGATTTTATGTATTTCATTGAAACGCAGCCTTATAAAAAGACTCCGTGTGTTTGTGGCGGCAAAACTCGAAAAGTAGTGGGTCGATTGAATTGAAATTTTGACGCGACGTTGCATTCGAATGCTCGTGAGTTTTTTGCACATATGTATATAATGTATATATACATATATTTATATATACATACATACATACATATAATCTGTTCTATAAAATAGAAATTTAGTGTATTATCGAAAATATGAATAGAATTCAATTCAAAGAAATGATGTATAATATGGCGGTAATATTGGAAAAAGTCGGGAATAAATGCTGTATACACATACACACACAACACGCATACATATATACAGCATTTATTTCCGACTTTCTCGGCGTATTTGTAATATTGAATCAAATTACTGCATCGATTATAAAATTCCTTCATTTATCGAAAGTAGCACTATTCCTATGTAATAAAGATTATATTTTATTTTGATACTAGCATTTGCCACGGCTTCGTGGAGCCGTGACCGACAGCAGTTAAGATTTTGAAAGCGGGACGAGGATCACAATCTAGAACCGAGAGCGGGATAGAAATTGGGACGAGGGATTAGAATCGAGAGTGTGATCAGGCACGAAATCGGGAACAGCACGCGATCGCAGCGAGATCAATCAATACAAAAGAACAAAGAACACATTCTATGCCCATGCGGGCGAAGCCGGGCGCGGTAAACGAGTGGATATAATAAAAATAATTTCCCCGAATGCTGGGAACACGTGGGATTTTGATATACGGCCATAAGTATTTAATCGGTCTTAATATATCCATCACGACCCGTCGGGATGTGAGAGTAGACACATCAAAAGCGATCGGCTTTTTCTATGATGTTTCATGGGCTTATGAGTCATTTCGCACGTCGCTGGTTGATGACTTTTAAATTTTGCCCTCTTGACTCATTTTTCATGTTTACTTTGTCGACTGTTGACCTGAGTGCTCGTTGTTCAAGAAAACAGAAAACATATATTATTTTTTTATGTAAATCATAATAATGTGCCCTAACAGTTTTTGAAAATTAAGAACCGCACGAATATGCTTCTTAGGTTGTAAATGCTACTTTTTTATTAACTTAGGGCAGATTTCATTATGCACTGTTGCATTATTAACAGTCCGTTAAGTTTTAATCCGCCGCTAACTTTACGATTTTATATAACCATTAGCGGTTACCCGCTCCGCTTCGCTGCGTATCCTGGGTAACGAAAGAAATGAAATAAAATGGTGAAGGGCGGATAGAATTCAAAAAATAAATAGTCATATGCCGCTTTAAAAAATTACAAGCGACCTTATCATTATTGGGCAAAAAAAAAAGCGAAAAAAATAGTTGTAGTCAGTATTACCAAAATAATCTACTAAATAAATTGAAAAACAAAATTCGATGAACAGGTATACTTCAAATCTTACGTTCGTTTATTTTTTGTAGTTTTGAGAATGTATTTGGTATATAATTAAAATTGAAACGTAATTCTTCCTTTGTTAATTTTGAAAAAAATAATAATAAACAAATTTCATGTATTAATTTTCCTTGTCAAAGTAAATTCTTCATAAAACGAAAAATACGCAAGTAAGCCAAAGAAAATATTTGAAAATATTAGGCCCCGTTAAACGGGCGACAACATATACCGTAACTACTATATGGTCGAACTTAACTCCCCACATATTATCATTGTGAGTCATCGTGGTAAAAACACTCATTCAAATGCCTAATACAATATGCACGTAGTACTTCATACTATTTAGGTATCTCACAAGGTAAAGAAATCGACCAAACAAACTACTTGTGGGATGTTTTCGCCCATCAAAGAACTTCGCTCAACAGCGGTCGAAACGGCGGGGGTTTTTAAGCTGCCCAGGGATCTCGCCGAATCGAGACGGTGGCGAATGTACCTGGCTGGTTTCCAACAAACAACTGGTAGTCCAACAAGCGGATTTCTTACGAAATTCATTTTGTATTACGAACGAGAACGGTTGGTTCAAGAGCAAAAGGAATTGTAAGCAATCTCCTAATAATTGTAGAAGACATATTGTTTGTTTGTTCAAACAAAACTATAGACTATTGAATTAGAGCAGTCCGAAGTTTGACATCGAGTTATCGTAATAGTATTCGTATTGATTTAGTACGTGGGTTGTAATTAAAAAAAATATGATTATAATTTGAATATGCAAATGGCTTTTAACAAAGTTAACAAAACGCACACGTAAATACGCGCATACGCATACGAGAGTAGACACATATAGATACAGTCCACTCCATGAAACCCGTGAATCACACCGTCATGCTTGCGCAGTAGCCGGTTGGTTACCTTATAAATCGTCCACTGCGCACGTTGAATAAGTGTAATCACGTAGTTCTCTTAGTGGAAGAAATTTTACCGTATTATGTATTCCATTTATATTGTAATAAATTGAATTAAAAGTTTCCTTATGGATACTTTTAATGAAACATTTTCTACACACGCCGTTAGGAATACGGGAGAGGAAAAATACAGTACCCTACTCTTCACCTAACTCTATTGCAATTTACCTTGAAGCATTTGACTAGTTGTTTAGTGCAGTTGGTAGCGCTAAGCTGAAGGCGTGGGTGTAATTCCCGCACAAGCCAAATATTCATTTGATTAAATATATATGCATATTTATACATCAACCACCTGATACCAATATTACAAGTCTCGTTGCTTAGTTTGGGACCACATGACGCTGTATGTGTGCCCGAAGACGTTAATGTATTGGTATATTGCCGTAATTCTACCAATGATTAATATTGTTGTGTAATACAAGCCTGATCTTGTGTAAACAAATTTAGTAGTGCTGTTTCTAACTTTAACGATTTATTATGATTCTCTGCTCATGCGCTTTGAGAGTGAAAATATGCGCATGTTAGAGATATCGGCTATATAGTAAATTATAACGAAATTCTTAAATAAAATTAAATACCTGGTTAGTATTTAACCGGCTGTGAAGAAAATTAATTGTGTTACCCACAGTGATATACAATATAAAGAAACTGTTTGTCTGTTTGGTAGGTTTTTTACATCTAAGCCAATGGACCGATTTGAACAGAAATGAAAGATGAAAATAGAGCAGATCAACATTTAAGAATAAACCAATGTTTATTCTTAAATGTTGATCTGCCCTATTTTTGTCAGCGTCCCTTGTCTGGCATTTGTTTGGCATTTGCCACAAAGTGTCTTTAGATGGCAGTGTAATGTAGAACTAAGAACTTAAAGGCGCAATTGAGCAACGCGTAAACATTGACTAAATTGGAAACCGAAAAAATATATTCAATACCTAAATTAATCCCCGATCTTGTCACAGGTGGTCACACGTAAATGAAAACAGCAGTTTTACGATTTTTTGTTCAAAATACTTTAAATATTGGACAAAACAAAAGACATAAACCTTTTTTCGTTTTCGTATTTGACGTCACAAAGCTTTTGACCCGCTCCTTGTCGCGCATTGTCACATTTCGTTGACCCAAACGTGTGACGTAATTTATGGATGGCCCTTTAGGTGTATGTATTACATTATTTATAACATAAATAAGCGATTTCGTACAATAAATTCTGTAATAAACTTAAATTGTCTCGACAACTGGTACCTATATGAATAGAAGGAAAACATTTTGTAGATTCGGGTCAATTTCACTAAGACCCTTCGTACACAAGGCTACGCAAATCTTCGATACTCGAATATTTTGATCTTTTTTTTTCCCCTCTTGCGACGAAGAGGAGGCAAAAAATGCATAGCGCACACCCGCACGTCGGTGAACGCGGATGAGTGGGTCTGCAATCCACTAAAAAGGTCCCCCTGAAGAAATGACTGAACGGCAGTGCTGTTAGCTGGAATACTGTGACAGCTTCACCGAACACGGCTGGACGACACTAGGGGTGCTGATGACGCGTAACTATCCCTAGGAACAATTCCTTAAGGGAATCGTCCATAGGAAGTCACCTAACACCGAGACGGGCTGGGTCCATTTACCCTAGCGGGCACGATAGCGGCCCAGAGGAGCGAGGGGATTTGGTCTCTAATTAGACCGTATTGACCTAAGGATCCCTAAGCTTAGTCAATCATGAGTGTCGTTAACTTTAATTAGACTTTTTACCTTCGCTGTAAGAGCGTCAGGTGGATCGATAAGTACATTCCGTGGCCTACAGATAAGATGGTAGGGCCGGGCCTCACATGAGGCTGTCGAGCGGAGGAACGCATTACAATGTGATTCCGCGATATCGAAGAGCCATTTAGAAAAGTCCTTCATGTATTTGGCTACGGTAGGGAGTTCTAGATCCCTGTGAAAAACTAAATCCGGACGCACCAGTGGGCGTCCATGTTGACTCTACAGAATTTATTCTGTATAACTAGCAAAGAATTAAGTGCCTTTGGGGCGGCGTTATTGAAGAAGGGAGATGCGCATGTCACCGCCGTCCTTATTCACATTTTGTAAATAGCGTGCTTATTGCATAGTGATAATTTGCTTTTCCTACCAAGCATGGCGCCGAGGCGCCCTCGGTAGAAGATTGCAATTTTCCTAACGCGCTGTATGTGATCTTTGAAGTGAAATATTTATCGAGCGTGGCTCCTAGATATTTATGATTGAATTGTCACGGAATTTTCACTTCAACATACTAAGATGGATCGTGCTAAGTAGACAACTTTACGACTTCTACGCCTGCCGTATTTAAATTGGACCGCGGCTGACTTATCCGGGTTAACCTCGATCCTTCAGGGGCGGAACCATCAACCCAGCTCATCAATGGCCCTCTGGCAGTGGAGGTGAGTTGGTTGTTTTATACCTAGCGTGGAAATACAGCGGATCTCTAAGCGACCACCGCAATCATAGAGGTCCGTACATAGGCACGCGTCGGCTACATTTTTTTTATTCGTCGCCCACACCGATCATGCGCCACCTGCCGACCGACATTTTCGCTACAAACGTCGCTGCGATTTTCAAGATGGCGAAGTAATTATTGGATATTAAATTTGTTGCGGAGGTTGAAAAACGTCCCTGTTTAAAAAATTATCTTTTTAGTAATTCTTTTGCAGCAATAAACAGCTTGCACGTCATAATTCTTTCTATATATGGATGAACTCAATATCATCTATTACACGATTTCTTCGCTTTCGATAAAGGGAGTAAGCCAAAATTACAGTTTCATCGTCACTTTTGTAAGATGTTTTGTAAAGGTTTAACGAACTGTCACCCTTAGAGTCAGTTAAGTGTCCTTTAGAGTACCTTAATGATAATTAACTTGTTGACAATGATGACAATGTTCGTTACTTAATTTCACTAATAATCCCTTATCTTTGATTTGACAGATAGTATGAAATTTTGTTACAGTTCGTAATTAAAATAATACAATTAGGCGTATCTATCGCTTGAAATGTCATTGATTGTGTTGAAAATTTTCAGAATCATATCAATAAGTAATATGTTGACAAAGAATGAATTCGTAGAAACCCTGTACCTGTTACGCGTACAACGGCAGCATAAACAACTCGGGTCTTGCCATTCAATATCGTGTGTACGGACCGTGCGCTACCAGATATTCGCGACATAAGTGTACAATATTAGTATTAGGGATTATCATGGCCTTGTGTACGAAGGGGCTAAGTCGTGAATAATGAAAACCTGCAACATATCACATGGTATATTGACGTTGCATTTTATACCATTGGATATCAATGATTATGGAATTTTCATCATTTTCAGCTGCATATTATTTCTTACTTTTCAACAAGGAGGAAGTTTTAAATGCATCACGTTTTGCTCTTCTTCTTTCGTTTCAATTTATTCAATTTCCTCATATAAATACACGTATATGGTACAACCTTTGCGTATCTGTCTCGTTTGAATGGCATCCATCAATATTTTCGTGCAAGTTCGTGGGTTTCGTGTGCAAAAAAAATGGCCTTTTTTTAATATGCCACCACATGGCTTGTATTTTTTAAGGCGACCCTTGCCGCCCTTTCCACTACAAGAATTCACTCTACAGATTGGTTTTGCCACTCCATATAAATACAACCTTTTCGGTTGGTCAAACCATCGCATAGTATCCTTTTCTACTGTACAGTCACCGCATTTTCCGAACCACAACTTTCTCTGACATCACTAAAACAGATCGCACGTAAAAGTAAATCACATGATGTATTTATGAAGGAAATCTTTGTACAGAATGACGGTGACGCGCCGAAAGAGGGTGCCGAGCTGGTCAGCACACTGGCGCCATCTGTAAGGACTTTGCGATCAGACAATGGCATTTCGATTGTTTCGATAGAGTAGAAACATTCATTTAATTGTTGTTATTAAAATTTGTACATGTATACATTATGTTGACAGTGGACTGTTGTCATGGAATTTTTTTATATAAACTGTTCCATTACGACAAAAAAAGAAATTAGATAAAAATCAATGTATGCAACATTTCTGATAAGACAAGGATTACTAAAAGAAATATATGGCAAAAAATGCCAAATATATATAAAGAATGTATTTAAAACATATATAGAGAATATATGCATTTCGGTTTTTTTATTTTTGTTTACTGTCATTATTGACATATAACGCTACTAAATGTTCACAATTAATAATACACTAATAAATGCTTGTTTGATTTACAATATACTAACGACTAACATTTTAGGTGTTGTATTTAAAAAATAATATTATCTAGGAAAGGTAACGATAGAGCTATCTTTCAATTTTGTTATATATCTGTATATATAATAAAATTGTAGAAACTTCGTGTTTATATATTGAGAACGTTTGCCAAAAATTGATTACAAGGTGTTGTAGGGAGTAAAAAAGAAAAGTAAGTAAAAACTTTGTCTGTCAGCTTGAACACGTTGATCTCAAAAACTACTAGACTAATTGTCGTTGATTTTTAAAAACGAATTTCACGTGAACAAACACGTGGAGCCATCTAGTATATCAAAAAGTATCAAAGAGTTTGACAGATTTTGGTCAAATAAAATTCCGTAATGTTTCCGTACTAAGATACCGTAAGCGAATACCTTTAGAAAATAAATGTAAAATTTACTAGAACAATTGAGATTAAATCTTTTTATAAGTGAGTGGAAACGATTGACGTACTTTTTTTCTTGCTCATGAATGTGCAATTAAAACATTTAATTGCAATATCAAGGAGTTAACCAGTGGAAAACAAATATACTTTCAAATTTAACACTTTAGTTTGTTTAACACAACTGAAAGGCAATAATTTATTTAGGCATTTGTCAAATTAAAAGATAACTGCGCTTAATAGAATTATTAATTACGTTACCAAGATAAATTGAATTTCGTTTGAAAGTTTTTTTTCAATATTTATTAAGGTGAGTGATGATTTTTGTATAAATTTTATTTACTGTAAAAATCGCACCGTGCCCTTTTTTCTGAATTCTTTTTTCCATTTACCTAATTTTTCACGGTACGCTTCCCTCATAAACTAATGCAAGTTGAAGCTAAAGAAATTTCATATTATATAAAATGCCAGTTTATAAAGATCAATAGATAAATATTTACTATAATTTATTATATACGAAATAACTGTTTATTCCATTTACATGTTTACTTTTTATGGTAAGTATGTGGGAAATCGAAATCGTAAATAACTTGGTATTTTTTCATTTTCGCTATTACTGTTTGTTTATTAAGAACAATAAAATTCAATATTGATACTTTAACGTTTAGCGTTTTTGGGTCGGCAGGACCCAAATACACAATTATGTATGATACATAAAAAAAATTATTTTTTAACTTATTATAGGAAGACATGGAGAACAAGCCGATATTTGTCGGCGACAAAGAGATCGACTTGAACAAGATCTTCACGCCGGCGCCTGATGCTGATCAGTACATCATCAAGAAAGATAAAAAGTTCGGTCAGTATCTATTTAGCACTTAATTTGTATGTCTCTCAACCAAACAGACTGATATGACAATGAAAAAACAATTTGAATTGCCATTTTATCCACACCATTGACATATGAATTGTAGGGACAGCATTTGAAATTTTTATGATAGCTCCATTTTAGTTAAAGCACGAATCAGCTAATGGATTTAGGGTAAAAGTGAGAAAATAGTCATACATAAGAATGTTATAGAATGTATGTATTAGAATAAGATAAAAAGGGCTACCAAAAACAATGGATTTAGGGTTAGTAAGAAGACATCTCTGTGCTAATAGTCGTCTGAGACCTTTACTTATGCCATCTTAAGATATTGAAATACACGTGCATTTTTAAATATTTTAGCTTGCTATGCTGAGAAGATGGTGCCGAATTTGTGAACTCATTTGTCTACGCGTAAATTACGTCTGAATCTACCCTTAGTTATAACGAGCCCAGCCCAGCTTTGCCATGTACCAAGCCTATTACTAGATACGCACAGTTTATTTTACTTGGCTCATCTATTTAATCCTCACACAATAGATTTATGAATGTCTGATTTATTCCCTAACCTAAATGTGCGAAGAAAGGTTAACAAGGAACGGAATTGTTAGTTGAAATTTGAAGTTAGACAGAGGTCGATGTTGAAGTATCTGGAAATAATACGGTTGATCACTGATTCGAAAACGGTATATAGATTATTGTGGTATAACTAGGCTATGGTCAACTTGGTTACAGCACGAAAATGGACCGACTCGATCAGTATTTGCTGGTATGCGTTTCGTCCAGTGAGTGAGAGTTTCAGTGACCCATTCTCTCCTCTATTACTGAACTCCCCAATACACCCGTTTTATTTTCTAGTCCATTTCCCCCTCAGATATCCTATTCCTATCTGAAAAATCGGCACCACACTGGTGACTCTTCTGTTTTTGGTGGCTCGCTAGTTCCTTTGGCCCTTGATCTGCTATAAAAATGTAATTTGAAAACTAACGATCACTAGAAATTAACATTCTACCACCTATTGAAGAAGTTTCATTGACAAAGCTTTCGAAATCCAACAGATTGCAATGATACACCTGTTATCTTAATCAAATGGATCTTCGTCCAAATGCTAAATATTAGAAATAACATGTGAAAATTAATTCATAAATATACATCAAAGCCTCGGCCGTCCCGGTACTGGTGTTACATTTTCTTTTTGTTAAATATTTACCAAAAGCCGAATAGAGCGACGAAATATGCTCCCGAACAAAACCGACCGAACGTTATGTTTTTTGAAGTTTGCAAGTGACGGATTTGTTTTAAAATTCCAAAGGTATCTTCAATGATTGCAGAAAGGTACGCTTCCGACTAGCCGGTTTTAATTCCATCAAAGTGGCACAGTGGTGATGAGCCGAATAATTTATGAATGTGTTGACTTCAATAAATTACATACTGTACTAGCCGTACAGTAGGTACAACTTGCGAAACTTTGCCGTTGTGAAGTTCGTCACGAAAGCGTAGCAATGGCGTGCAAAGTATAAGCCGTCCGCTTCACGGAGCTCAAATTACTTACCAGTAATTGTTTACTTTATGATTCAAATATGCCCGCAGTTTTGCTCACACACACAAACACGCTCCTCGATAAATATACCTCTCCACCTCCCATTCCCACATGCCTCGCCGCTACCCCCCGCACACCCTCTATACGCATAGAAACAAATGAATATGTCTATTTAGAGAAATATAAAAATATTTTGCCAAAAGAAATACAAAAATGATTGATTTTTTTGGTTGCGATACGGTGTAGCGAAATTGTACGTAAAATGTCAATTGTGCAATAATATGTTTTTACTGTATACCAATTTTTACACGAATTATTCTACGAATCAAAAGTTGAAATCTATTTATGTATATTATTTCAATATTTGATAAACACGAGCAATGATTCTCCATTTGTAATGTTCCAAAAAAGTGTTCCTAAAGCGTCATCTGTTGTGGAATATCAAAACAAGTGGTAGTAATGGGCGTTAAAAATATTTTGTGTGGAACGGGATTCTGTTAATTCTATAACATAAATCTCGATGGTTGCAGCGTGTGCATGGTATGCAGCTTAGATGGTAAGCTAATTGCTTAAATAGTTTTGTAATACGACGGTTAAAGTGCAAACCCTATTATATATTCTTCTCTATGGCGTAGTTAAATTTTGGACACTAGGGTAGTTTAATATTTTTTTTATATTACTCTAATGTTTTTTTTTATTCGAGTACGAGTGCTGCGGAAGCGCTTTTTTTATAACTGTAAAAATACCAGAGTAATAGTTGTTTCTAATAGAGTAACCTCAGGTCTACGATTTTTTGAAACCGGGACAGTAACTTGCGCCCCCTCTCTCCAGTGTTTGAGAGAAATTGTTAAAAAAAACTCACAAATTAGCATTTTTTATTATCAGAATAATAAGAAGACTAATATCTTTATTACCTATTTTGTAACTATTTGCAATCTTTATTACTTATGAAAAAGTTATTAGGTAATAACTGGTAAAAAAGTTGTACCTATACAGGAAATACATATCTTAAAAATTCATGTTATGATATGTTTCCTATTTACACTCTTTTGACCAGTCATTTTTTACTTTTCAAAGTTAACAGGCGAAGCTCCAATGCTATATAATTACCATTTTTCATAATTACGTATATATTTTTTTATTTATTTTCCAAAAAAATATTATATTTATTTTCGTAGAAAAATAATATCATATCTCTTGGAAGGAGAAACCATTAAGAATATCCATCAAATAATTTTTATTTAATGTATATTCTTAATTATTTAATTAATATATCTACACTAATACAGCATACTGTATATATAGGTGCGGATCTACTTAAGAGCTTTTTGGGCCGCAGAACAGGGCCCCATGGATACAAATGGCCCCCAGCCTCCATTGAAAACAATAAACGATACTTGTTGTGAAGTAAAAAAAATATGTAAAGATAAAAAAAATCTATCAAAATATTGGCAACCCTGAGATCAATCAACGTGTGCGCGTTTACTGAACAGAACAGGGAATTCCCAATCGCTTTTCCTCGGTCGATGTATTTTTGATCGTGCGCGTGCGTTTATTACGGGGAATTTGCAAAATGTATAAAACTTGCTTTACAATTTATAAAACACACCTACATATAACCTGTCAATTTCTTTCATAATATGTTGTTGTTAAGTTGCTGTTTGCAAGCGATATTAAATAAATTAAATATTTTATTGTCCTATTTTTTTTACATGCCGTATAAACTGGTGGTTAAGATTTTACTTTTTTGTGATACTCCTTAAGAAGCTTCCTTTTGTTGAGAATATACTAGAATTTTTTTTTTCTCTAAACAATACATGCCTTAAGATGAACTAAGTTGATTTTTTAGTAAAATCACGTTTTTTTTGGATATTTCTCCTGACGAATACTGTTCTATCTAAAATTTAAGCGATTCTGGAACCCGAATAAATAAAAATCCAAAAGAAAATAAAATTTCAAATTTTTTCCCGATGTTTTTTTTTCGTATTTTTAATACTTTTACCTCTATAATTATCTAAGATTTGAATAATGAATTACTTCTGTTCTTCATCTTTTTGAACAAATCATTGTACTCTTGCATTAATTTCACGACTCGTTCTGAAACAACTGACAAGTTAGTTATGGTTTCCAAACAGTCCTGATGATTAGTATCCTTTTACTAGTTTTCATATTTTTTTCCATCCAGCTCGTAATTTAAATCAAATCAAATACTTGAAAATATTTATCAGTTAATATTTTAAACTTGCAAACTGTGTCATAAGACTCACTAAGTTATGGTTGTTTTTATGGTTATTTTTAATAAAATTATGAGGTACAAAATTTATGGTACCCAAGTTCGTTCTGTGTAGGCGAAAATAAAATAAAAATCATACAGAACATTTCGGGATACTTATAAATTTCAGAAAACACAATTCCTATATACGATTATAAATTAAATAGTTGTTTTTGTATTTCATTTCATTTGTGAGAGAAATACTCTATCGCGTATACTACGGAGAGTGCTGTGAAGAGCTATTTAACCTCATTCTTGTCGCTGAATTTCGTCAACGTTCCGCTCGCCGGAAATACCATCGGCACCATTTTGATGGCTGGCGTTCTACTGACGTACGCTTCGTGCACAATTTTCTGTCACATACGGTGGGGCTCTGAAATGATGTACCGTCAACGATATCCCCCACGAATTTTATCAAGGGGTCTTCAAGAAAAGAGCTTATTCTTATTTAAGGACGGCAACGTACTAATGACCGCTCTGGAGTTGCGGGTGTCCATGGGTTTCGGTGACCATCGGCTTTCCCACGGCTCTAATGCTCGTTTGCCTCTTATAAATTACATATATCTATCTAAAAGGTGAAGAATTTTGTTTTATTTTTTTTTCGCAGGCGCGAAGCACGCCCTCCCCTCAATTTTATAATTGTAGATTGATCTTAGATCGACCTCGGCTTTGATCTTAAACTGTACCTGTTGACCTAGTGCGGGTTAGGGGACAGCCTCTGACGCGGTCTAACGATCATCGACAACAATGCTATGACAAGAACCGGGGCCTAAGGCTTAACGTGTTCTGCGAGAGACGGGGCGACAAGATTGGTTTTAGTTAAATTAAAAAGTCCTTAGTCAATTTTACGAGGTCTGGTTTCCAACCCAGTACTTTCCGGATCGAATATGAAGGTTTTTTGTAACGGAACGATGATTGGCCATTTTTTCATTGTTATTAATATTCTATACAAATTATAGGAAAGTCGAAGGCGCATAGCTGGCGCCTAATCCACAGTTAAACTTAGTGAGGAATCTCCTCATTATTGAGGTTTGAGACAGCTGTTCTAATCTCGCATTAGGCGTCTATGTCGTCGTCAGCCAAGATAGTTTATTTATTATTCTCGACGCTTTGTCGCATACAAATGGACAACAATTTATCATGGATTTTTAATTTTTACTGAACACAGACAGAGGTGTCGGTTACGTAACGGTAACAGTGTCGCGAGTTCAATGGTTTTTTCGCATCTCAAAAAACGCCAACATGCATGTGCATCTATGTACGTACATACGCAATATATGTAGATACTTATATACAGAGGTGTCGGTTACGTAACGGTAACAGTGTCGCGAGTTCAATGGTTTTTTCGCATCTCAAAAAACGCCAACATGCATGTGCATCTATGTACGTACATACGCAATATATGTACATACTTATATACAGAGGTGTCGGTTACGTAACGGTAACAGTGTCGCGAGTTCAATGGTTTTTTCGCATCTCAAAATGCCAACATGCATGTGCATCTATGTACGTACATACGCAATATATGTAGATACTTATATACAGAGGTGTCGGTTACGTAACGGTAACAGTGTCGCGAGTTCAATGGTTTTTCGCATCTCAAAACGCCAACATGCATGTGCATCTATGTACGTACATACGCAATATATGTAGATACTTATATACAGAGGTGTCGGTTACGTAACGGTAACAGTGTCGCGAGTTCAATGGTTTTTTCGCATCTCAAAAAACGCCAACATGCATGTGCATCTATGTACGTACATACGCAATATATGTAGATACTTATATACAGAGGTGTCGGTTACGTAACGGTAACAGTGTCGCGAGTTCAATGGTTTTTTCGCATCTCAAAAAACGCCAACATGCATGTGCATCTATGTACGTACATACGCAATATATGTACATACTTATATACAGAGGTGTCGGTTACGTAACGGTAACAGTGTCGCGAGTTCAATGGTTTTTCGCATCTCAAAACGCCAACATGCATGTGCATCTATGTACGTACATACGCAATATATGTACACATATATATACAGAGGTGTCGGTTACGTAACGGTAACAGTGTCGCGAGTTCAATGGTTTTTCGCATCTCAAAAACGCCAACATGCATGTGCATCTATGTACGTACATACGCAATATATGTAGATACTTATATACAGAGGTGTCGGTTACGTAACGGTAACAGTGTCGCGAGTTCAATGGTTTTTTCGCATCTCAAAAAACGCCAACATGCATGTGCATCTATGTACGTACATACGCAATATATGTAGATACTTATATACAGAGGTGTCGGTTACGTAACGGTAACAGTGTCGCGAGTTCAATGGTTTTTTCGCATCTCAAAAAACGCCAACATGCATGTGCATCTATGTACGTACATACGCAATATATGTACATACTTATATACAGAGGTGTCGGTTACGTAACGGTAACAGTGTCGCGAGTTCAATGGTTTTTTCGCATCTCAAAAAACGCCAACATGCATGTGCATCTATGTACGTACATACGCAATATATGTAGATACTTATATACAGAGGTGTCGGTTACGTAACGGTAACAGTGTCGCGAGTTCAATGGTTTTTTCGCATCTCAAAAAACGCCAACATGCATGTGCATCTATGTACGTACATACGCAATATATGTACATACTTATATACAGAGGTGTCGGTTACGTAACGGTAACAGTGTCGCGAGTTCAATGGTTTTTCGCATCTCAAAAACGCCAACATGCATGCATCTATGTACGTACATACGCAATATATGTACATACTTATATACAGAGGTGTCGGTTACGTAACGGTAACAGTGTCGCGAGTTCAATGGTTTTTCGCATCTCAAAAATGCCAACATGCATGCATCTATGTACGTACATACGCAATATATGTACATACTTATATACAGAGGTGTCGGTTACGTAACGGTAACAGTGTCGCGAGTTCAATGGTTTTCGCATCTCAAAAATGCCAACATGCATGTATCTATGTACGTACATACGCAATATATGTACATACTTATATACAGAGGTGTCGGTTACGTAACGGTAACAGTGTCGCGAGTTCAATGGTTTTCCCATCTCAAAACGCCAACATGCATGTGCATCTATGTACGTACATACGCAATATATATACATACTTATATACAGAGGTGTCGGTTACGTAACGGTAACAGTGTCGCGAGTTCAATGGTTTTCCGCATCTCAAAACGCCAACATGCATGTGCATCTATGTACGTACATACGCAATATATGTACATACTTATATACAGAGGTGTCGGTTACGTAACGGTAACAGTGTCGCGAGTTCAATGGTTTTCGCATCTCAAAAACGCCAACATGCATGCATCTATGTACGTACATACGCAATATATGTACATACTTATATACAGAGGTGTCGGTTACGTAACGGTAACAGTGTCGCGAGTTCAATGGTTTTTTCGCATCTCAAAAAACGCCAACATGCATGTGCATCTATGTACGTACATACGCAATATATGTACATACTTATATACAGAGGTGTCGGTTACGTAACGGTAACAGTGTCGCGAGTTCAATGGTTTTTTCGCATCTCAAAAAACGCCAACATGCATGTGCATCTATGTACGTACATACGCAATATATGTACATACTTATATACAGAGGTGTCGGTTACGTAACGGTAACAGTGTCGCGAGTTCAATGGTTTTTTCGCATCTCAAAAAACGCCAACATGCATGTGCATCTATGTACGTACATACGCAATATATGTAGATACTTATATACAGAGGTGTCGGTTACGTAACGGTAACAGTGTCGCGAGTTCAATGGTTTTTTCGCATCTCAAAAAACGCCAACATGCATGTGCATCTATGTACGTACATACGCAATATATGTAGATACTTATATACAGAGGTGTCGGTTACGTAACGGTAACAGTGTCGCGAGTTCAATGGTTTTCGCATCTCAAAAACGCCAACATGCATGCATCTATGTACGTACATACGCAATATATGTACATACTTATATACAGAGGTGTCGGTTACGTAACGGTAACAGTGTCGCGAGTTCAATGGTTTTCGCATCTCAAAAACGCCAACATGCATGTGCATCTATGTACGTACATACGCAATATATGTAGATACTTATATACAGAGGTGTCGGTTACGTAACGGTAACAGTGTCGCGAGTTCAATGGTTTTTCGCATCTCAAAAAACGCCAACATGCATGTGCATCTATGTACGTACATACGCAATATATGTACATACTTATATACAGAGGTGTCGGTTACGTAACGGTAACAGTGTCGCGAGTTCAATGGTTTTTTCGCATCTCAAAAAACGCCAACATGCATGTGCATCTATGTACGTACATACGCAATATATGTACATACATATATACAGAGGTGTCGGTTACGTAACGGTAACAGTGTCGCGAGTTCAATGGTTTTTTCGCATCTCAAAAAACGCCAACATGCATGTGCATCTATGTACGTACATACGCAATATATGTAGATACTTATATACAGAGGTGTCGGTTACGTAACGGTAACAGTGTCGCGAGTTCAATGGTTTTTTCGCATCTCAAAAAACGCCAACATGCATGTGCATCTATGTACGTACATACGCAATATATGTAGATACTTATATACAGAGGTGTCGGTTACGTAACGGTAACAGTGTCGCGAGTTCAATGGTTTTTTCGCATCTCAAAAAACGCCAACATGCATGTGCATCTATGTACGTACATACGCAATATATGTACATACTTATATACAGAGGTGTCGGTTACGTAACGGTAACAGTGTCGCGAGTTCAATGGTTTTCGCATCTCAAAAACGCCAACATGCATGCATCTATGTACGTACATACGCAATATATGTACATACTTATATACAGAGGTGTCGGTTACGTAACGGTAACAGTGTCGCGAGTTCAATGGTTTTTTCGCATCTCAAAAAACGCCAACATGCATGTGCATCTATGTACGTACATACGCAATATATGTACATACTTATATACAGAGGTGTCGGTTACGTAACGGTAACAGTGTCGCGAGTTCAATGGTTTTTTCGCATCTCAAAAAACGCCAACATGCATGTGCATCTATGTACGTACATACGCAATATATGTACATACTTATATACAGAGGTGTCGGTTACGTAACGGTAACAGTGTCGCGAGTTCAATGGTTTTTCGCATCTCAAAAACGCCAACATGCATGTATCTATGTACGTACATACGCAATATATGTACATACTTATATACAGAGGTGTCGGTTACGTAACGGTAACAGTGTCGCGAGTTCAATGGTTTTTCGCATCTCAAAAAACGCCAACATGCATGTGCATCTATGTACGTACATACGCAATATATGTACATACTTATATACAGAGGTGTCGGTTACGTAACGGTAACAGTGTCGCGAGTTCAATGGTTTTTTCGCATCTCAAAAAATGCCAACATGCATGTGCATCTATGTACGTACATACGCAATATATGTACATACTTATAAACAGAGGTGTCGGTTACGTAACGGTAACAGTGTCGCGAGTTCAATGGTTTTTTCGCATCTCAAAAAATGCCAACATGCATGTGCATCTATGTACGTACATACGCAATGTATGTACATACTTATAAACAGAGGTGTCGGTTACGTAACGGTAACAGTGTCGCGAGTTCAATGGTTTTTTCGCATCTCAAAAAATGCCAACATGCATGTGCATCTATGTACGTACATACGCAATGTATGTACATACTTATAAACAGAGGTGTCGGTTACGTAACGGTAACAGTGTCGCGAGTTCAATGGTTTTTTCGCATCTCAAAAAATGCCAACATGCATGTGCATCTATGTACGTACATACGCAATATATGTACATACTTAGACACAGAGGTGTCGGTTATGTAACGGTAACAGTGTCGCGAGTTCAATGGTTTTTTCGCATCTCAAAAAACGCCAACATGCATGTGCATCTATGTACGTACATACGCAATATATGTACATACTTAGACAGAGAGGTGTCGGTTATGTAACGGTAACAGTGTCGCGAGTTCAATGCTTTTTTCGTCTCTCAAAAATTCTCAACGCGCCTGAAGAAGTTTTCACTTCAGTAATCTGTTTTTAGCTGCTGAAGTATGTGGAAGCTGAATCCGAAAGAAGACGAATCGTGTCCGATCGAGTTTAATTATTTTTTTTTTGTTCTTCCATCAAAAGTGAACTCGTCCAATTGGGCTATTTTGGCTCAAGAATTCTATCCCAAGGCCTGTGTTCAGACGAACCGCTAAGTATATCTGGCTAAATCTGCTGTTATAGAACTTGTACAGTTTTTCATTCCATAACAATTCTATTATATTTCTTATCAAATAGGGCGACTAAATATAGGAAGGAAGTGGACTTAGCTACGCCAATGGATGTTCATAATATTCGTAATCAGAAATAGTGACCCCTTCAAGGTTACAGTCACACCTGTAGAATTTACATTAAAATGATAACGGCACAGTACAATGGCGTTCACGCAGTTGCGATATCGCACTTACAAAACCAATAACTATAGTTTTTAGAATTTAAAACATATCAATAACCTAAAGGCTTAATGTATCATTACCCTACAAGATAGTGATCTTGTAGGAAGAAAATTAGGAAAAATAATAGCGTTTTTTCATATTTTTACTCAATATTTGATCATTAGCGATGACACCAGGTGCCAGTAAGCACGAATGAAGATTTAACTCATGGTCATTTTAGACTCATTTTAAACTCAAATCTATTTTTAGACTCGACATCAGCCATCATTCTTATTCAAGGTGCCTGCCATTATATAGCCATTTACTAAAAATTGCATTATTTGAATAGACAATATGGAAAAATTTAGTATTCCTTGTAAAGATCATATTAAAACTATAATATGTAAAACAGTCGTAAAAGAAGTAAAGAGTCGCTCGAAGAGGTTTTGGTGAAAAATAAAAATTATGTCCTTGCATAAAGGTTGTGTCCGTATTTATATTAGTTTTTTTAGGGTTCCTAGTCAAAATTGCAAAAACGGAACCCTTATAGTTTCGTCATATCCGTTCGTCCGTCTGTATGTCACAGGCATTTTATTTAAAAACTACAAGACGCATATTAATGAAATTTATAGGGTTAGGTGTCTTGTATGAGCCGCTACTTAGTTTTGTAGTTAAATATCAAAAATAAACACTTCTAGGGGGGCACTCCAAACATGTAACAGAAGCTGAAATTTTATTTTTCAGCTAACAACAACGAGTGGCACATATTTCCACAGTTCTTTTAAGAACATTCTAAGGTTTTTAAGTAATTCTTCTGATTACGTTAATAATTTCGAAAATTATCGCTCCTAAAGTTGCAGAAATTGTGTCCTCCCTCTATTTTCTAAGCCCTATGTCAAAGAAAAAAAATGAAAAATAACGAAGATAACGCTTAATAAATACTTTCAATTAAAATTACTATCAATATGATCGGAATTACTTTTTCCGAGTTATTGTCGAAAAACTACGCTTCTCAACAAAAGGACGTAAATGCCACGAAGATGCGCTCTTTTGCTGATGCACTTTAGGTTACACAAGTCTAAAAGTAATAGTCGACGCACCTACTTGTTCTTTTAGTTATAGGCGGCTAAAGTGCTTATATTATGTGCGGGAAACATGGAAAAAAAGTGTAACAACGTACTTTTTTCATCTGTAGTGCATTTCTTCGTAATAATGGCTTCGGAACCCTATAATGAGTATGGTCAGAAATGCTCTTGACCAGTTTTTTTAGATTTCCAAAGAGGAAATTTTTATTTAAGAACAACAGGATTTCCTTGAAATCTGATCATAACAAAATGCGTTCTTTTTTTATTGAAAAAACACGTTTAATAGCGCAGCTGTCTTCCGCGTGCGGTAAAACTTTGCAATGACTTACCATACAAGGTGGTTTTAAAAAAAATGCGTACTCCTTTCTGGAAAGCCGGTGACGCACTGGTGACTCTTCTATGTATGCACATGGGCGACAGTGACCGTATTCCTTCTGGTAGCTCGCGTGCTAGTTTTTCCCCTCAAAATAGATTCTCTACAAGTAAATTTATCTTTGAATTTCAATATAGATTTAGTACCAAACAATAGTTTATTAGGAGCTCAAAAAATCCAGTTTTAGAGCGTTTATCTGGTCGATCGTAAAATGAGTCATTACCTTTCAATTGGCCATATCGTGACTTACTTTCATATGAATTGATTGGCATCATTTTATGCAGATTTGTCGATCACGACTTCGTGTATTGAATGCGTACGCAATAAGACAAAGTCACAATAATTAAGAGGCGAGTAAAATTGCGTATATGAATATCCTGGATAGTAAATCTGATGTCGTTTATTTGGATTTAATCTAAAATTAAAATTCTATGAAATTACACAGCAATTATATCTTCGATCCAAAAGGCAACGAGTTCTATTGTGTGATATTTCTATTTGACAAAAGGATCCTTTTTCTCGAGAACGAACAGACGTATCGAGTTGAAATGAATTTAAAATAGCAAGGCTATATGAGTTGTAAAAAGATTCAAGCTTCTAGCCGAATGCAATCAAAAGAGACGGCCGTTTTGTCAAATATTTGGATACTAACAAACTCATTAATGCTCATCAAAACCTATAGAATACTTCGTATTGACCTTAAAATTAGGCAAAATTAAGCTCTCATAGCCCAAGTACAAGGTAATTCTTACAGCGGTAATTTGTTTTCAAACGTATTTAAAAAAATAAAATTACTAACAGACATTTGCACTTGGTGATGTAAATTAATGCATGGGAAAACATCTTTTGAATTTTCCCTGTGAATTGGAGATTTTGAATGATTTTTTTGATGAATTACAAAAATTTTCTCATAATTGAAAAAACTAGTAAAATCATTCTTTAATAGGAACACTTAGTGCGCAAGCTCTACTACCACAAGTTCGAATTTCTTTAATCAACCATAAAATTATTTATCGTTTTACGCATACCGTGGGAGCTGTAAACATTTAATAATTTTCAATTGCCAAATCTCATTGCGATTGTGATACCTTCTAGAAAAAACGTTCGCCTCGTCCGCGTTCTACGTGCCCGGCGTGCACCCCACGGTGCGCGAGCAGATGGAGCTGGCCAGGGCCATCTCCCGGTCGCTGAGCGACGAGAGGAACCACACCAGCCGCGGCCAGAACATGTACGTCAACAGGAAGAAGAGGTCCGTCAAGTGGGTGCACGAGGGCAGAGGTCAGTGCCGTGTTCGATAGTCCCCGATCATGTTATGCTCTAACCGTCATCCGTACACTTCGCTGGGTTATGGAACCAAAGACAAAAGAAGTGCAGAGCGTATGGAATAAAGGAAATACTTTAAACTATAAACCATTCCTCGCCGAAACGTCAAAAATCCTATATCGATACGTTAAATGGTTTTAAGTGGTGTCCGGATTTTTTTTTTAATTGTATCCATAGACTAGCTTTCCGTTCACAACTCCGCCCGCGTGGACACGGAATGTGTTCCCTAATCCTTTATATTGAAGGATCTAGCAGTTGAACCCAATCTCGTTTCTGCTTTCAATTCTGGTCGCGGTACTATTCCTAATTTCGATTCCGGTCGCGCTCTTGATTCTATTCCCATTTCCACACGAAATTTGGGACAACTTCGACGATCGCCATCGCCTGAACATGCATAGGTAATATTTGACAGTGTTTCCATTATTAACTCTTTCAGCCACACTCAAGGGAAAATCTTTTCATAAAGAAAACAACTGTGGTTTTAGTTTAATTATGGTTTATTTATTAGGAAAAAAAATATTTTACATGAGTGCCGCAAAAGGCTTCGCAGGAAAAGGATGGTCAGTTTACTAACCACCGTGACGGTAAACTAAAACTGTTTACTACTGAATGAAATATAATCATAATTATTACAGGCAAAACAAATGATAAACTTACTTCTTGTCGAAATCTAAAAAACATGTTTTATCTTTGCGGATACAAAGCGGTACTTTACACGTGCTGCATTGCCATACTGTACGGGCTGGATTATTTTTAGTGCTGCATTTCGCACATCTTAGTGAAGTGGTTCGCTCAGGCTGGTGCATGTTGCTTTCCGTGCGTAATTCTATTGGAACTGAAGGTTTGTTGCGTTTTATCAAAACTGGTAAGGGAGAAGAAGCACCAGAGCTATTGAGGGAATGTCTAGAACTTGGCCTCTTGCCTTGTCTCGCCTTTGCTGGTGCTAGAATTCCTTGGTAGACACTTCTGCGAAAGTCTTTTGATTCCATTTTATCTAATTCTGGGTGGTGATTCTTCTGGAGTTCTTTGTATACCAAAAAAGAGTTTATTACAGCACAGTCCAAAAAGTGGAAAAAAATCCGATGCCACCATTTATGAGATTTTCTGTCAATAGCGTATGTACTTTTCAGCTGGTCGAATTTGTCAACATAGTTCATACAACTATTGCACACCATCACAGCTTCAGGACAATTTACTTCGGTTTTGTCTCCATTGCGTTCTCTGCGAGTAACAACACCTGATTTTGTGGGATCTATATAGTTGGTAAGAATGAAAACTGATCTTTTGTCTTTCCACTTTATAATAGCAACGTTTGAATCACTTACTCTGTAATCATATCGTCCCCGTGATAAATCACTATCTTCTTTTAGTTTTGGTAAGTTTTTCCGATTTGCATTGACTGTTCCACATGCCATTATTTTGTCTTTCCGAAGTCAACTTGTAAAGAATAACTATTGAAATAATTATCGAAAAATACTCTGTGATTCTTAGATTTCATGTTTTCACAAAATTGACGAACCACCTTACCACCAAGATCAGTTTGAACAGTGTTGCCTTCTTTTCCAGTGTATATTTCAAAATCTAAGCAGTATCCAGATTCAGCACACTTCATTCACACCTTGTATCCTCGTTTTATGGGTTTTTTTGGCATGTACTGTTTTAGATAATTACGACCCTTGAATTTTATCATGCTCTTGTCAATAGCAACTTTTTCAGACGTATAATAGTTTTTATCAAAATTTCTTTTCATAATATCTAACAACGGTTTCACTTTGTAAAGCTTGTCATAATTAGCATCAGATTTATTTGGCATAAGGTTATTATCATTCAAATGCAAGTTATTGAGAAGCCAGCCAAAGTGTTTGAGCGACATAAAAGAGGATATGTAAGAGTCATGCAAGTCCGGGGCAGAGGACCAGTAATCTTTATAGCTTGGCATATTTTTGACACCCATCACCAGATTCAGAGCGAGAAATACTTTTATTTCTTGAGACGTAGTAGGTGTAAAACGTGTTCCTTTTTGTATAGCATATAAGTTTGTTTGATAGCTTATTATTTCCAGAAGATCTTCTGACCAAAATAGGTGAAATAGTTGTGTAGGTGTGACATTCTCCAAGTCTATTATGTAATTTGGTATACTATCTCCTCCTGTATACTCACTCTGCTCTTCCATTCTGTAGTTTTTCTTCCATTTGGTTCAACAAAAGTTGGCGTACCAACTGAACTACTGGCCAAATTTGACAGTGGTACGTCATCTTCCGAGGTAAATACATCATCAATGTCAGGCTGCAGCTGTGGAGGTGTGTCGCCGAGGACCATCATTCTGTTCTTCATCTGCCTCCACACTACACACACTCTCGCCATCAGAAGGAATATCTTCCAAAAGAACGTCCACGATTTCATTTTCGTTCAATATACGCGGCATTCTGAAATAGTGACAATCAATTAGACGGACGAAACCTACAAAAAATATGTAAAATAGAACCTACTATAGACACAGTGGTTAGTAAACTAACCACCGTATTATTTACCTTATATTGAAAAAAATGTAACTGATATTATTTATTTTTCACCATAAATCGACAAAGCTAACGGTAAATAAAAGATAGACACTAAAATCACAATAAAGTATTCACACTTACCTTTTTTTTATTGAATTTTAAAAAACCTCAGTAAAAAACAACGATCACGATTTTTTTCAATCTTTAAAATTAAAGTAACGGCTGCTTCTAGCGCCATTAACTCGTACCACACGCTCGCCAGAGACTTACAAAACAATAATGTTTCAATAAATTGTCAATTAATGGCGTAAAACAATTTCAAATACGACTTCAAATAAGTGGTTAGAAAACTGACCACCCAACCTGAAAGAGTTAAGTCGTAGTTAATAAATATAGTTTAAAAAAAACTAAAAAACACGCTTTTAAACTACATTAAACTAAAAAGTGAAAAATAATCCTTAATATGAACTCAAAAAAATAATGAACAATGACGAAAAATACTAGTATTATTGTGGAAAAAGCGTGGGTTGCTCTATATACGAAAAATGTGGCACAAAGCGCCCCACGCTTTTTCCACAATAATACTAGTATTTTTCGTCATTGTTCATTATTTTTTTGAGTTCATATTAAGGATTATTTTTCACTTTTTAGTTTAATGTACCTACTTTATAAACGTGTTTTTTAGTTTTTTTAAAACTATATTTATTTTGTTTCAATGTGTTTTGTTTCGTATTTAAGAGGGTCATTTCGCTACTGTCTGTCTTACAGTATTCTGAATTATATTATACATGATTTCCCCTAAAATATGGAATTCTAAATGGACGAAATCTGTTCTTTAGAATTTATATTGTCATAGTATTAGCTGTATTACAAGAAAATACAACGATTGATGTTATTATGCGGGACGCACCTCTCGCCCTCACACCAGGACACGTATGTCATAGTAATGTTTATATTTCAGATATGTGCTTATATCTACACAGCTTGTTAATTTTTAAAGTAGAAGCAGACGTGCAGGTAGACGGAAGGTTAAAATTACTATAAGTACGTGCTTGAATGAAAGCGCAAGTGCATCTTTGGAATGTGGCCAGTTGCGCTAGATGCGTTATTTTTAACTGTTTATCTGCAGTTTTATCGGGGCGTGCAACGGCGCATATATTAAATCCTTCTCGGCGACTTGGGGCTTGTTAATGTTTCCCTGATGAGGCTTAATTATAACGACAATAAAAAGCACTGTGAGGGCCATTAATTATTACGTAAGGTTCTCCAGATGGGGGGTTAAAAAAATTAATCTCTTAAAAGCAATTCCTTGGTAATATTATTCAAGTCGAAATGTGCTTTCCAACGTAGATGGACATTTGGGAACAAAGCATTGGGTAAAACAACTGTGAGATCAATTTTTTTAAACATACCGTTATATTTTTATACATATTATAATTATTAGAATTTTTTAGGCTTATTAAGTTTTCGAAATATTTGTAGAGTCAATTTTAACTCATTTAGAAACTAATAAATAAAAATTATACTACATTCGTAATGTCGTAACTTAAATTTCATAATAATATAATGGTATAACTTAATTTATTTTTTAAATAATGAAAATCTTTGATTTACGTCAAATTATGAGTTTTAATACAATAGATCCTTTTTTAAAATTGAATAAAATCTTCCGTAAGAACTTAAGACGAGGAGTTTTAAAAGTATTATGTGATCTAAACGAGGGCAGGGACTTTAAAAATGACCAAAACCGCCCTTACGTAATTAATGAATAGTCCTTTAGTGTATTAATCAGTCAAAATTGAATTTCATATAATAATATTAAAAAAAATCGTTTAGCTTAATTCTACGACTCATAAATGAAATTTTCTGATTACATTCGTTTGACGTTGTTAGAATAGGAGCTGTGTAAGCTCTTTTTCATAAAATTTTTTGTAACAAATACCATAATCGCATATTTTTGTGAATAATTTTTATGTCAAATTAAGAAAAATGAATTATTTTGCACAGTAAATAAACAGAATTTCATATTAATATTCACTTCAAACGTTTAACCGATCATAAAGGTAACATCGATTTGCTAGAATAACCTCAGCTTTTTTAACTTATTTATAATGTATTTGATAGATATTGGAAGTTATCGACACTGTTTTTATTATATATCTTGCAAGATGAACAGACCCAGGGTTTTAATGGCAAAAACCTTATAATACCGCGGGTCATGACAAGTAAACTTTTTATGCGTCTATTCGATTGGATAAAGCAAAGGTTTAACATCTGTTTTTAAATGCTGTTGCAGTAAGTTATGTAACTTTAGTGAATAACTTGAGAATAACTATACGTTGTCGACGGATGCTATCGCATAAAATGCAATGCAAATATAAAACGACAACCTTTATTTTTTCATAAATTTGATAAACACCTTGATTGAAATTTATTTTTCACCTTGAAACGTAAATGAAATCATGTTGTTACGTGTATGAAATTAGCGCCATCTATCGTCCGTAACATAGGACTCGTTTAACATATGACATATAATAGGATGTAAAGGAATAAGTGTGCGAATTATATTACTTTTATTATTATTTTTGACAAAAAAAAAAAACATGTTTTTATGATTGATGAATACCTAAAGAGTCTAAAAAACAGAATCATCAATTTTTTTTTTAATTTTTATTAACGATAACAGTTGTTGTACATAAATATTTTCAATGAAAATATGTCAGTAATTTTATATTTTAGAACGTATTATACAAGTTTATTGCACGTGGCTTTCATTATCCTCATACATAACAATAAATATTTGAAAAAATTACGAAATACAAATCAAGAAATATATACCAAAATATATATCTATTTTGAAATAAATGTTAAATTTATATAAATTACATTACTTTTGAGTAATTAACTACTACAATTACTCGAAAGTAGTAGGATGGCGTCATTGTGTGGCGGAAATGTGTCATTAATGTGATTAAAGTGACAATTTTACATCTTCTCTGGGGATATTGTTAATATTTTCAATACGGCAATGTTTTATAATAATCCTTTTATATGTAACTATTTTGGTTAATTATTTAAAATTCTTTGGCTATTACTGAGGTCACTATTTCTTTTACCAGTTACATCTTTAAAATCATCAACAAAAACACGTATTCATTAAATTCTTTGAACTTGTTTATTTCACATCATAGGCTGGCTTGATAAGTTTCAGCCGGGTAAAGCCTGGACTCCAGATTTACATGGTGCACTATCCTTGGCTACATACAAACGACGGTGGTGGAGGTTATTTGCCAGATTGGTGAATACCTGGAGGCGGTCTCACGTCGTGCCTGGCTTTAGCCGTAATACCCAGTTTAAGCGATCGCTGTTGTATCACATATATAATGACCCATGAAGATGTAGATGTGTATTTCTCTACTAAAGATGGACTTAACATACGAGAAAAAGTATTTACATATTTCTATATTACAGGTCGAAACACATCGAACACTTGTTCGACGCCAACGCCGGTGGCCAATCACGACACGCCTTACCGTCCGCCTTCGAGCCTTAGGACCCAGAAGACTTATCCCAAGTCGGCCCTTAAAAACGCCCTCCCCAAAATGGAGCCCTTCCCCGTGTCTCCTCCAACGATCAAAGTCCAAGACGTCGAGGTTCCAGTGCCCCTAGCTCCAACGAAGCTGAACGACGTTTACGCGTCCCCGAAGAGTCCTAGACTGCCTTTAGTCTCTGGTCCGAATTTCAATGTAGCGCCACGTGGTTGGGGCGAGATGAAAGATTACTACAGGCCCGTGTCGCTAGATGGCGCTGGCAAGATATCGGCGCCGTTCACAGATTACTAATTTACAATATATACATTTACGTGACCTCGCAGAAGGGAGTCTACCCAACTATACATCTAAGTTCTCGTTCACTAAACATATGGATATATCTAGATTAGATGTAACTATATCAAAGTTGTCAAATGCATATTTATTTAATTTCTGAAATCCAACTAGATAGACGTTTAGAATTTTGTTTACTGAAGTCACGAACGAGCCTGCTCCTCTAATATTTGTTTAATGAATTAATAATTTGCATAAAATAAATTCTCTATTTAAAGACATGAAATTCAGTTGAACATTGATAGTGAAAAATCACTGAAGAAGAGCTATATTGAATATTTCAGGATATTAATTTTTTAACAAAACATATACTATAGTCTCGTAGGAATGGAATACTATTCTGTGATCTATCGGAATATGCAAAGTACCAGTCTGATTTATCGCAATTAATATCGAACAAGTAAAAAAATAAATGAATAGAAAAAAAAATCGTCAACCATTTTTTATCATCTATTTACCATTATCATTTGAAATTATCGATTCTTAAAAAAGAAAATCCCTGAAGAAGTTGAACGAAATGCTTCAATCCTAAATATATTAGCTGTTGGCAACTTTGATAGGGAGTTATTAAGAATTGTTATTTGTGGCTTATATTTAAGTTATAATTTTAGTTTTGTAAATCTGTTAAAAGGTACTTTATAACTTCACTAAACTACGTTATTTTATAAACTTCAGAGTTTTAAAAAAATGTTCAAATGTAAAATCAAGTTATTATATACTTATTGTTTAAAAAAAACATAAAAATATTATTTAACATAGGTCGTAGATTCGTATATATGACACTCAATACATAAATAGTTATTGTATTTCGTAATTAAATGTTTCGCTAAGTACAGAGAAGTTCTTATTGAGATTTGCTTATGAATTATTATTTGATTTATTATTACGATTTATTTATGAATTGACATACGATTTGTAAGATAAACAATTGATTGTGTTTCTATTGCGTAAATGTCGTTAAAGACCATTTTTAAATGTAGTCATTATGCCGTCAAAGAAAGACGATTACCAAAAAAAAGTGTAGTATTTGATACAAAGTGTAAAAATATTTTAGCAGATGTATAGATGAAAATAAAATTTAAGCGTTTGATAATAGTAAAAAATCGTTGCTAGATATGCAGTAATTTTTTGTTAAAATAAAACAGATTTTCCTTTTCTCACTGTATCTTTTTGAATTAATAAATAAAGGTTATATATTGAAAAAAAAAATTATTAGCTGGCTGTTAATTCGTTTGAATGAACATGAACAATGAACAAAAATATGCATAGAATTTAATAAACTATCTGAAAATAACAATTATTTTTTGGTCGGTTATTAAGAAATCATGTTCATTATTATTTAATTCAGTATCAAACATATAAATATCTGTTTAGAGTTACGTTCAAAATTGAGTGGGTTTTTTTTGGAATCGGATTATGATAAAAAAAATAATGTCCCTATACTTATAATACGAAGGACTTAATCATCGAGAATTTTAATTCCTAGTAGGAAAAATACCACGTGTATTAAAGTAATTAAATATTGAATTTCTACCCACAAAGACAAATATAATGTCAAGGTAAAATAAACAATGACTTGTCACAACTTGGGAGACAGCCAAGATGGTATTGACAATAAAAATTAATATAAAATATGCTTGACTTCTAATATAAACATGAAGCTAATACCTTATTTTAAGATAACGTCGTATTTAAATATTTTCCTGTATAACCAGATTAAGAGCTCTTATTTTGACATTGTTATTAATAAGATTTAATGACGTATTCAAATAATTTTCGACATTAATATTACAATTATTCGTATGAAGTGGTAATGCATGTATTTTATTCCTAATTTTAATTATTGATTTAAATTATTTGAAATAATTACAAATATTTACTGCGTTTTATTTTTAAGTTAATACGAGAAATTAATAAAGTTTGTGACAGAAAATGTAATAAATGTTTCCGATTTAAGTTATCTTTGGTTTTGAGTAAATTATTTATTTATCTATGCCACATTTATCTTCTTATTTTACATTCTTATCTGAACTTGACCGTCGATTCAGTGCCACGGTATGAAAACTTAATGGCATCATTCGTAATATATTTCCAAAGAAATCATTAAAGATAATATCAAATAACGACTCGCATTAATTTATATTTTATTTCACAATAAATTATACATACGTAAAATTAAAGACATATATTTTTTTTCTATTTCGATCAAAATCGACAGATACACACGTTAGGCATTGTAGAAATGGATCTAGAAAATCGGACAATTGGTATTCATCGAACTGAACTCAAAATTACATGGATTTTGTGTTTTTATTACTAATACACATGGTTACTACGACTTGATGTGCTAACGCGTCAGTTAAAGGAGTGAATTATAGAATTTGAGGTTGGGAAGAAAAAAATTTCAAAATTGATGTGTACCAAGAACGATCCATTATCACAGCATCAACAATAGCAACATTCTAAAATAAATTATTAGATCTAATTTCTATCGAAGTTCTACCTATTTTTAGATGATGAAATAATACTGTTTTCTATAGGAATCGCTTATAAGTTTTCGTGCGTTACCTTCAGCTCACTAATGGAGTACTACATCTCCTAGCTTCCCTGTACGCTTGGATGTCGGCGTGCTGATGCAGAAGTTCCGAACTCCTCTTGTGTTCTGCATTGTATTTTATACCCCTAAATTCGTCTTCGATCTCTTGCAGAGTCTTATCTTTAGTTTCTGGCAGTGTAAGGTACAGAACTAATAGGCAGTAACTAACCACGCTCGCGTATATACAGTACGTCAGCGGTAGACCCACGGCAGCACGAAGAACTGGGAAACATTTGACGGCCACAAAGAAGTTCGTCGACAGCGCCAGAACGCTGATACCACCTCCTATACCGCGATATTCCAAAGCAAATATTTCGCCGGATACCGCGAAAGGTATCGAAACTATGCCGACGGCCAGAGAGAACATGTAGACGAATATGAGGATCAACGGAACTATTTGGTTGTCCAAGAACGGCGGTAAAATATTAACGCTTTTCGCGTAGACGTAACCCGCTTTGCACAGATAAGAGGACACGCAAATGCCTCCGGTCGAAAACAGTATGGTTCTTCTATTTACAGTTTTCATAACGAAGACGGCTACCACGTTCAATATCAGACGCTGTATGTCCAACACCACCATCCAAAACTTGGCTCCGTCCTTGTTGCCCACCAATGCCTCTATTATGTCCATGGTGTAAGAGCTTATGACGTTGATGCCGGCAAATTGAAACATCGTGTACAAATGGAACATGATAATTATGGGTTTGTAGAATTCCTTCTTCCTAATGGTGCAGTTGATGTATCTGAAGTTTCTTCTCGTTTTTGTCCAAAAGCTCAACTCCATTCCTACCACGCTCGATTTTCTTAGCAATTTCTGAGCGCTGATCATCTTCTCTAACTCGTTCTCCTGCTCTTCGCCGCTTCCTCTTAAATATCTGAACACTTCTCTGCACTCTTCGTACCGTCCCACCGATGCCAGCCAGCAAGGCGATTCCGGGGTGAACAATATCATCAGCAGGCTGAGGTATGACACGAAAGAGCAGAGCAACGCCGTCATTTGCCAGCTTATAACTGTGCCGACGCTGTGGGTGAACAGCACTCCGACGGTCAAAGACAGCGACACGGAGGTCAGGAAGGCGCCCCTGTTCTTGGGATCGGTCATTTCACCGACAATTATTGACCCTAGCGGACCCAACATTCCCATGGAGATGCCCTGCATGAACCTGGCCGCTATCAGCCCGGCGACGTCGGTGGCGAACAATATCATGAACCATCCCACTAAGATAGGTATCGTCGTCGCTATGTGAGAATTTTTCCTGCCCCACGATGTGGTCATCCCTGTTATGATGAAGTTCCCCAAGATTAGCGCAAATCCGATGACGGAAGCTGAAAAACAAATAAAACGAGATCAGTTTTCATTTCGAACGAACATATAAGAAGTTCACACATTGGACTTTAATATTTTACAAGAATACTCGTACTCATGATATTTTAACGGGCGAGATTAGAATTTCGTGTTTTGTATTCAATTCGTTTGCCGTACCACTTGTAATTTAAGCCTTGTTCGGGTGTTGACGATATGATAGCTCATAACACGATAATTCCATTTCAGTGACAATAATTTTTAATTGCTCGTGACGTTATTAAGGCATCAGCGCGTTATCGTTTATTACCGTGATTCACTTGATTCCATTCGTCGCGTATGTCAAGTTGAAAGTATCTTTTATAAGCCTGATGTTGAGTTATAATTTGCGAGACGACAATCGTCCGCTCTAATAAATCGTTTGGCACAGCGGACGTTTGTAATTGCAGTTACATCAAAAATACGTTTACATTTCAATTTTTTCATCTATTATGTTCCCGTAGGAGTTTTGAAAGAATTCTCAATGGTCCTCTGATCTATAATAGGGAACTATATTGTCTTTCAAATTCTCCTGTTCGGACCGCTAATCGATCAACCAATCTGATCATCAATATATACATATGTATTTATGTAACCAACAGAGTTCTCAAATGCATTATTTATTCTTTAATTTATCCAACTGTCTATTGTTTACTGATTAATTTGAGAATGTTCATTAAAATCGTAATTAACATCTGGTCTAATCATTATCTTTTGTCTTAGGCATTATATATACACATTTTAGCGAAATATAAGACGATTTGAAAGTGTTGGAATAAAATTAAAAAACTGTATTTTATTAAAGCAATCGATTATCTCGTAGTTTAACCGCGTCCATTTAGATTTATTTGATTAACTTTAGAGGTACTTTTAAGACGAAATTCATCAATCAAGTTGGGTCTAGGAACGTTAGTAGAAAGAAGCAAACGAAAGCTCAAATGTATAAATGATACGCAATCACAAGGAATTCCATGAATAATACTTTATAAAGCCGTAAATTTCATTTATGCCGTTCAAGTAAAATCAACCTTACCTATCCATGACTCGGAACTGGCGTTGACTTTGATGTGCGAGGTGGGCAGGCGCAGCTGTGGGATGAGCACCGCCGAGAATCCAATAACAGCGCCGTGGCCGACTATGTTCGTGGCGACGCTGGCCGTCACGAAACACTGCCGACAGATTAGTTAGTTAGTCAGTTAGGTAAACATAAACAATGAAAGTTTAACACTCATCTGAAAAACCATCAAAAAGGCTCTTTGATATTTTGAGTGGTTAAGTCCGCATTGGGTATTTTGATTTTGATTAGACAATTGTATCACATCGAAAGCCAATATATTAATTAAAAATAATTAAAACGATGACTGAATGATTTGTTGTTTGTTGATGACGATGAAGATATTTTGATAGATGAAAGTTTTCTAAATTAATAATAAAAAATAATTGAATAGCTTATAATAATTTCTACCACTTCTACGTTTTTATCTCGGGATGCTGTTTTTAATACTTTTCTATGGCGTATTAAGTCGATGGGAATGGTTGAGCGTGTGAATGATTCTTAATTTTTAGGAATAGGAAGAAGTGTTAGGTGCCAAGGCGGGGCTCAATTCATTCAATTCAATACATCTCTAGTTTGTATGTTTGGCCGTGTGAAAGCTACTGTTACCATGCTGTAAGTAGATACAGCATTCAGGATTATTTGTATGAAGTTCGTCAATAATTTGGTGCAAGCAAATTGTCGGATATCGATCGGAATCCACGATAGGACGGTTGTTCAAGGGAACAAGGGCCGAGGGTTCGGCTTTTTTCGCGGGTCGCTTTGTTTTGGGTTTCAGGTTTCATGTCAACGACGACTATATTCCACAGGTAATTCAACACCCCATTTTTGAGTACGGTGTAGTCTTGTATTGCACCAATTGAAGTGTTTCATTTTATGAGTTACAGTTAAATAGTGTGAGATCCAATTGCGCGAGGGCAGCTTTCTCGTATCTAGATGTTTCCAAACATTGATTGCACCTGATTTTTATAAACTTCTAAAAATATTCGAATGTTATGGCAGGTCGCACGCTTACATGTTTCTTTTATTTAGAGCATGTATTTGTTATAGAAAGAGGTGGTCAATTTACGTGACTTTAAATCCATCTCAATGCAGGTAGGTAGACACGCCATTATTAGATGGACGCCACAATGCCAAAAAGCTTATAATCAGATAAAATAAAGCTTATTCTTTAGCCATAAAGTTTCCTTTTGAAATGTTATAGTCACTTCCTACATGTAGTCTATGCAAACGGCCAGTTTGTAAAGTGCGATATCTTGAGTTAGTGGATGGTGCTATAAACTGTTTTATTGTGTGGCTAAGAAATTACTGAATCGATTTCAATTAAAAAAGGTACATAATTATGCCCAATCTTAGTGAAAATAACCTTTGATATAGGCTTTTAGAAAACTATTGCGGTAGTAGAAAATTACTACTGTGTCAAATATCCCATTGTTACTGAATAGAGAAATGAAGTTACAGCTTCCGCTGTTGCATTTCGTCCCCCGATACCCCCGTTGATACCCCCGTCGATACCCCCTCCATCATCTCATTACTCCATCCGTCACCCCACTATCCCCTCAATTAGTCAACTCCCCGTTCCATCAGATACCCTATCCCTACCCAAGAAGTCGGCAACGCACTGGTGATTCCTCTAGAGTTGAGAGTGCCCATGGATGGTGGTGGCCACCTGATTTTTGGTGACTCGCATGTTGGTTTATCCCTGGATACGCTGTAAAAAAATCCATAGATGCTCATGTTCATTTGCTACTACGTGCACCACATACATTTACTACGCACTAGCACCCATCGTGGGTGCTGGAGGCCCCAAGCAACTATGGAATAGGCGCCCCTGCTACGTCATAACCCATTTTAAATAACTATCACAAAAGTATTTGCAACAAAACGTACAAAACCTGCGTAAAGAATACATCAACGACGCCCTTACTTATTAAAAATACTTATAAATTTATAAACCATGTGAAATCACAGACATATAAAATTATAACATCCTTAACACCCGTCCTATGTGGGCCCGTTTTGGACGTTATTAGCCGTTTTACCATGAACTCAATTAATATGTTCATAGTATCAAATAAGAAGCTCCCTTATAAGTCCGTACACTGTGACGACAACTACGGAACCCTGTATTGCGTGTGGGCCGACATGCACTCGGTCTTTTTTATGATATTTATTGGAATTACCATTATATTCTTTGAATTTTTTACATATGTCCGCAAGAAACAGCACCGGAGCGAGCGAACTTAAAACATGTTTATAAGAATCAGGGAATTTTGATTGTTATAAACATATTTTTTTCGATTTCCTAGACAAGGGTGTCCCATTATATATATATATATATATATATATATATATATATATATATATATTCCGGTTCCGGTGCTCGAAGCGTAAACATGGTCGCAGTGTAGTCCCCAAACTAATTGTAATTAAAAAACAATTATAGATTATCGGACACAGTGAATATCGAAAAACAAAAATATAAGTGCGGTGCATTTGTGGAAATAGTGATTTTGGCGTAATTAACGCGAAAGTGGAACAAATCACAACAAAGTAAGAAACAGCAGCCACCAGACCAGATTGAGGGTAGAAATTAGAAGCGTCACAAGCGTCATGCATCATTTGTAGGCTGACAATTGACATAGTCAGTGAAGTTAGTCGAATCAGTGTTGCCAGCTTAGAAAATTACATTTCTACCGCTGCGTTCCGTTTTTTACGCAAAGAAGATAAAACTTAAACATGGATAATCAACTTCAAATCTTGTTTGAAAATATGAAAGTCGAAATGCAGAAACAGACCATTGAGCTGAAAGAGTCTATAACTAATTCAGTTATAGAGAAAATGGAAGAAAAACTAAAACCTGTTATAGAGGAAAACAAAAATTTAAAGTTAAAAATAACTAAATTAGAGAATGAGATTGAGTATTTGAAAAGAGATAAGAAGCAAAACAATATTATTGTTTTTGGATTGGAGGAGAGAGAGGAATCTACGTCAGGGCTAATACAAGAGGCGACGGAGATATTCAATAAAGTTATAAATATTAATATTGAGGATTATGAAATAAACACCATTTATCGTATCGGTAAGAGAACCCTAAGTGCAAAGCCCAGACCGGTTCTAGTTTCCTTTGTTAATGCATGGAAGAAAAAAGAGATAATGAAAGTCCGAAAGAATTTCAAAGATATATATATCACAGAGGATTATACTAAAGAAGTTTTGGAAAAGAGGAAATTGTTACAAACTAGACTGAAAGAAGAAAGAATGAAAGGAAATTTCGCGTATCTAAAATACGACAAGCTGGTGGTAAAGGAGAATAATATAACCAAGGAAAAAGAAAAGAGAAATATCCTCATCGCCGAAAAACAACACCCAAGTTAAGAAACAAACTTGGACGCCATCACAAGGCAATAGGCGTAATGCTTTTGATGTTACGAGAGGCAGATCCAGCTCTCTTCCTGTACGACGGATAATAATAAGCAATAACAATTAGCTATCGGCAACCGGAAAACACAACTATTTAATACAGAAACTCGATTAACTAGAAACCACCAAACTCTCCCAAGCCGACTGGTCCTCGTGGGGAAAATGACCAAGACCCTCTAAAGATAAAAATAAAAGTAAGGAAAGAATACAATATAATGATATACATATAGCGACTTTAAACTGTCGATCACTTGGAACCCCAGAAAAACTACAAGAACTGGAATTAGCGTTGAATAAAATAAAATGGGACATAATTGGTATAAGTGAAGTAAGAAGATTGGGAGAAAAATAGAGAACCATGGAAAATACATACTGCACCATATTGGGAAACGCCCGGTTTATACGGAGTCGGATTCCTGGTAAAAGAAACCTTGCCAAAACATACAAGAACTCAGAGGAATTTCAGAACGGATAGCACTTCTCAATATTAAATTGCCTGTAAATGGAGAGGAAGAACAATTATGGTCTATAATTCAGGCATATTCGCCTACTGAACCACTCAGGAAAGAAGATATAACAAAGGTCGAAAGATTCTACGAAGATCTACAATTGACCACTGCAAATGCACATAAAACATAATAGTTATGGGAGATTTTAATGGACAGATTGGCAAACAGAAGAATGGAGAAGATTATACCATAGGAATCCATGGAGTTGGCAATAGAAGTGGAAACGGATCTCGGGTAGTATCTTTGCTATTGAAAATAAACTAAGCATCCTAAATAGTTTTACAAAAGAAACCATCAAAGAAATGGACTTGGATCACTCCCAATGGCCTGCATAAAACGAAATCGACTTAATAATGTCTAACAATGTAAAAGTTTTAAGGATATATCTGTCTTAAACGATTTTAATTTTAACTCAGACCATAGAATGGTAAGAGCGAAATTATCAGGGTCACATACTAAAAAGCACGAAAATTCCACAACAGTATGAGAGCCATTGAATGCACCGGTGATACTAATTTACTCCTGAACAACCTCGACATATCATTGCAAAATGGGGAAAAAAGAAAATGAATGTATATCGATTCAAGAAAAATACACCAATCTACTTCAACAATTAAAGTTAGAAACTAAAAAGTAAATATGATTAGTAAAACAGAGATATCATTGAAAAGTAAGCAATTATTACAAGAACGGAAAGAACTTATACAACAAAGAAAAATAATAATAATTCTCAAAAGATATCAGAAATTAGTAAGGAAATTAGTAAACAACTCAGAAAAGAACGAAAAGAAAAAGGCTAACAATATTAAAAACATATACAGAAATCAGGAGGGATAAGGAAGGCAAGAAAAGAATTAAACCACAAAAGGACTGGATTCCCAATATGAAAGATAAAGACAAGAGAAAGACCTGCAAACGATCAGAAATACTAGGAATTGCAACGGATTACTACAAAAATTATACCAAAGTCGAAAAGTTCAACATGTAATAAAGGAATATAACTCAGTAAATAAAGAGAAGATCGAGCCAATTCTAAAGGAAGAAACAATAAAGTCTATAGAATCTCAAAACTAGATAAAGCACCTGGATCAGATTTAATCACAAATGAACTATTAAAAACAACACTACCAGTGATGGCCCCAAGACTTACAAATTTGTTCAATGAAATCCTTGAAACAGAAACAATCCCGGAAGATTGGACCAAATCGACAATCATACTGCTGCATAAGAAGGGAGACAAGGAGGATATAGGAAACTATAGGCCAATTAGTTTGATGTCTAATATTTATAAAATATTTTCAAAAATTATACTAAACAGAATCACCAATACGCTAGATGAACACCAACCTAAAGAACAAGCTGGTTTCCGAAGCAAATTCTCTACTATAGATCACATACACACTCTCAGACAAATTCTACAAAAATATAGTGAATACAATAAAACATATTACATAGGGTTTGTAGACTTCAACAAAGCGTTCGATACATTGGAACATGACTATATATGGGATGCTATGAACAGACAAGGGTTCAAGAAAATACATAAGAATAATTAAAACGTATACACAGCGAGTACAGCAAAAGTGAAACTCGAATATGAAGGTAGTGAATTTCCTATTAAAAGAGGTGTACGCCAGGGAGATCCAATATCACCAAAAATATTTTCAGCGGTGCTCGAAATGATTTTCAGAAATCTGAACTGGACCAAAAACGGCCTCAATATAAATGGCGAAAATCTCAACCACCTACGCTTCGCAGATGATTTGATTTTATTTTCTGAGGACGCAAGAACTCTAGAAATAATGTTACAGCAACTATCCGACGAAAGCGTTAAGGCAGGTCTGACAATGAACCCAACGAAAACCAAAATTATGACGAATTCCCAACAGATAGCACACAATGAACTGATTATAGTAAATAGCGAACAATTAGAATATGTAAAGGAATATATATACTTGGGCCAACTTATATCCACAGATGGTAGCATGAATAAAGAAATAGAACGAAGAATAACTAATACTTGAAAAAGTTTTGGTCTCTTAAGGAAATATTTAAAGATAAAGATATGCCAATGACTGCAAAGAAGAAAGTATACGAACTATGCATTATGCCATGTTTACTATACGGATGCCAGACATGGGCGCTAACAGAGTTACAAGAAAATAAATTAAAAGTCTGCCAAAATTCAATGGAAAGAAGCATCTTGGGTATAAAAAGTGATGGAGTAAAATTGGAAATAATTAAGAAAAAGACCAAATTTAAAATGTTCACACAGCCTATAGACAGATCAAATGGCGTTGGACGGGACATATGTCAAGAGAAAATATAGAAAAATGGAGTAGGTTAGTAACAGAATGGTATCCAAGAGATGGAAAAGAAGTAGAGGCAGACCAAACAAAAGATGGGAAGATGACTTGCGGAAAATAGCTGGCCCAGTATGGAGCCGATTAGCAAGAGATAGGGACAAGTGGAAATCTTTGAGGAGGCCTTTGTCGACAGACAAGCTGTTCAACAAAAGCAACCAGTTGCCGACTAAATTAAATTTAAATGAAATTAGAATGTAGTTAGTTAGCAAGTAAGTAGGCATGTACCAAATATTGTAAAAAGAAACAGCAATAAAGGCTATTTTATTTTATTTATTTATTTTATTTATTTATATATATATATATATATATATATATATATATATATATATATATATATATATGTATGGAACTACCCTCCGGATCTACGTTAATACGATGCCGTTTTATACTACATAATAATTTTATACTACACATACAACATATATGTGTAGTATAAAATTATATAAGATGGCTATCATATTTCATCCACCAACGATATATGTTTAGAAGATTGTCTGATAGTGTTCATTTTTAAATTCATATTTGTTGCTATTTCAATTAATTCATTTTTACGTTCGGTACAAACGCACTTAAACACTTGTAGATGTTAAGCACATCTGTCATCCCATTTGACCGATCTCTCCTTGACTGTTCTCAAAGTGACCGACCGGATCTTCATAGAGCGAAGGCTTTGTCATGATCTTTAAAACAATCGTATCAACAATAACTGGTTTATAAGAGAATTATCAGACTACGTTTATCAGTTTGTCGTCAAAGGCAAATGATTCATTTATTCGTAATCTGTTTCGTAGAACGTCTTATGCTCGGGCAAATAAGTATACACGCATATGAGTGTCGCTACTGGTTTATTAACCGACTTAAAAGAAAAGAGGAGGTTCTTTGTTCGTCTGTATTTATTTTATATGTATGTTCAGTTTCGTGAAATGTGAATTGATTACGAATTTTTATTATTTGAAAAGATATCTTTTCGAATTTAGAAGTTGTTCCATATGTAGAACACCTCGGGAGTATATACTCTCGAGGTGTTCTAATGGTTACCAAGTCACGATCTGATGATGGCATCCATAGGAAATCGAGGGAAACCCTCAAATTTTATACGCAAGTATAGTGAGTGTGCTTAAACCCTTTTTTTTACTTATTCTAGTTTTTTTCTCTGGTAGTTATCATCTAATGCTGCTGAGGTGATGATCGAAGCTATAGGACTCTTATAGGTTTGAGAGTTAGGTAATATGTCGCCAGAAACTACTCTTAAATGGCTATCAGTAAAATCTATACTAGATTTTACTAGATTGTTGTCGTAAAGATGTCGATGTTGTTGTATAATCTAGTAGAGATTTACTAAAATCTATACTAGATATAATAATCTAGTAGAGATTTACTAGAATCTATACTAGATTATACGACAAAAGTAGAAATACGGTGAATTAATTTAATGTGGATGTGAATGAAAATGTTTTGTATAATTTATAGAATTTTTATATTATAAACCTAAAAATAATTTATGTAATTTGTATGAGAATAATTCGGTACTTGCACTCCAACTAAGAATGTAAACACTCTGGAATGATTATCCGTGGATAATAAATTTGGGATCGGAATTGCTTTTCTATACTTGCTCCATACAAAGGTGAAGAAAATGTATCGGCAATTTTACTAACTTTCGCTAAATCTACATGTATATAAATTATAAAGATACAATTATTCATTAACTAAAAAATGTGAAATAAAATAATTAAAAATTAATACATAAAACCGCTTTCACACAAGTGCTTAATCAAAATTCAAAAAGAACTAATCAGTTGTTTTTCGATTCGGTTGCAGCTAAATAAAAGCAAAAGAACATATAATCTATAAACATAAATATCTAAAACCTTAAATATTGACTCAAAAAGGAAATCTTCTAATGAGACACAACGGTGTCTGATTTATTTTTAGCTGCAACTGATTTGAAAAACAACTAATCAGTTGTTTTTGAAGTCTGTTTAAGCAATTATTGAAATAGGTGTTTTTGTGATGAATTTTTTTTTTTAATTGGGTTTAGTGTTATAAGCGAGTATTTTGGAAATATTTGGGTCCTTTACATTTTTATTTAGATACTGTATTTTTACACTTACAGATATGACAATTTATACTATCCCTAGTAGAAATAATTAAAGTTTTCTCGATTGAAACCACAAAACTGGCCGGCAATATCGAGTACAACTCAAAATTGTGTCCCCTTCGGCCAAACCATTGCTTATACTTGTTTAATGTAGTGTCTAGTGTACCTGAGTTTTCATTCAATAAACAACCTATAAAAGAACAAATATAAAATACGGAAAATAAGTGTTTATTATAAAGTTGTGTAAATAAATGAATATGTTATGAATATGAAAATGAAAATTAATATGTATAAATTAGTAAGTAAATAATTATATGGGGAAGTAAGTATTAATAAAAAATAAGTAGAATTAATGAACTTTGAAATAAAATATCTATATGCACTATTTTGGTTAATCAAAGGAGTTTATCAAACCTGGCCAAGAGCATATCTGACCATGCTCATTATGGGGTTCCGAAGCCATTAGTACAAAGAAATGCACTTTTTATGCCATTCCCCCCCTTTAATATTGTAGTTTATCTCCAATAGAAAAAAACAACTGACAGATGTGGGGAAGGGCGGAAAGTACGCGAGAAATGTCACACAGACTTACTTGCGGGCGGATTGGACGTACGACGTACTTCTCTCAGGCGCGGATGAGTGAAAACATTAATTTAAATTACTGTATAAATACTAATTAAACATTAGTAATTATTCCTAACCAATTGCGCGGGATTTATTAGTGTCGCTATGAGAACACTCGGCGGTTAGCGGATTCTTTTATTTCAAAGATCTTAAATCTACTTAACGTTGCGAGCGCAACGTTGAGGTAGCGAATGGACTTTCTTAACTCTCTCCTGAAAGCTATCAAGTCATTGGAGGGATAGGGACTTTCGGTTGGATAGTGATCGTACCTAATCTTTCACAAAGCGACAGCTAAACTTCACGTCGAGTTGAAAACGCAGTTTGAACAAAGGTGCGGCAGCAACCCTCAAGTGCTGTTAACCTATGAACAGCTCGTGGAGTTTTTTGAGGAGGAATTTCGGCTCTTCAACAACATTACAGGGAATGTGCGGGATCGAGCGGTAATGCTGGTCGTCGGGTGATACCCAACCAGCGGGAAGGTGACAGTGATCGCAGAATTAAAACTCCACCACTGTGGCGGGAATTGAACTCAAACCACATCCGGTTTAAGCGACGGAGCGGGACTAGTGATGGTACTCGTTTTGCGAAGCGGGGGGGTGGGGGGGGGGTCATAGATTGACCTCATGCGAGCGGTTTTATAATATAAATCCCGACAAGCAAAAGGTATTTGTCACGCAAAACGGGTTGTGTTACATCTGCTTCAGGAGGCACTATACGCGGGAAGGCGATAGGCTACAACTGTGTAAGTTCTGCGAAAAGACATCGCACCACTTCTTCCTTTGTTTTAATGTACTTTTGTTAGGCGGACAGGGCAAATGGTGGGTGTTTCTAGGTAGCACTGCGGGATGGCGCATTCCACGGGCGGGGGTGCCGGTAACACTTGTGCGAGGAATAAATCGCCTCGGACCGCTACATACAGTAATCGGCAGACGGGCTTGAGACCACGTAATCCTAGAGATAAACTATAAACAATATAGACCGGCTCAGTGGTGCACAATTGGGACCCCCAGGAGCTCTATATTTCCTCCACAGTATTCCCCTCACCTCGATCACTGCCACAGAATTAGGTCGTGGTGCGGGAACTACCTCCAGCGGGGGAGGTGGACGCAATACTCCTGCTTTCAGCATTAGTAGCGGTGCGGAATTTAGCTGGTTGATTTTATTAATTTATTGTCTACAATTCATTATTAACACAGTTACAAATCTTTTGCGGGTTATTCATATTTAATATTTCTTATTGATATTTATATGGTGGTGCGGGAGTTAGTTAACATAAGTACATAGTAGTCATAGGGGCTGTTGCAGTATTTCAAATCTTATTTCAAATTTAAATTTACTAATCAGACATCATTTGAAAAATTCAGATACGGGCGCTAATACTCTATTGGCAATACTTCAGCGGGATTTTCAGATACTAGCGGTGCAACACGTGCTGTGAAGTATCCTATTTCGTTGCATTCCGTGTTGGCGATTGAAACCGAAAGCGTCTCCAAATCTCCCATTTGCCGAATGATCGGGTCTCTGCTGCTCGTCCATACGCTGGCGTGGGTACAGATTTTGCGGGTCCATTTTATATCATAACTCACAACTGGCGGAGTCCTAAAATATTAAAGACATACTTTTGTGCTTTCGTTTGCCTTGCAATTAAAGCGATTCTTTTGGAGGTGATGTCAGACCTCTCTACACCAGCGTTTTTGGAAGCATTAAAGCGGCTTACTTCGCGGCGTGGGTTACTTACACTGATTCGTTCCGACTGCGGAACCAATTACGTAGGCGCAGATGATCACTTGCTGGATATATATACCTACTTGCGCTAAAACCAATCTGTTATAGATCACGAACTTTCTAAACAGAGCATAACCTGGATAATCGATCTACCTTCGTATTTGCATTAGGGTGGATTATTCGAAGCAGCAGTAAAATTTGCCTAAACACATCTAAGGCGGGTGATCGGCAAGGAGAAGCTCACCTATGAACAGTTCTCCACCATTTTTTGTAAAATTAAGGTGGTATTAAATTCGTGGCCATTATGTCCTCTTTCAAATGACAACGACTTAGCGGTGTTGACTCCTGGTAATTGTCTAATTGGCCAGCCACTAAATGCGGTTACGCAATATCTATATTGTAAAATGCCAATTTCGTGGTTATTGTGGTTTCAACGGTTGCAGCAGATCGTGCAAAACATTTGGAAGTGGTTCCAGTCCGAATATTTGTATACTCTGCAACAACGGTATAAGTGAACAGACGGAATCTCCTCAAGTTAGAAACTTAGTCCTAATTAAGCAGGACAATGTTCCTCCCCTCCAGTGGCTCCAGTGGAAACGCGAGCGTATTCTAAAGTTATACCCTGAACGGGATGATGTGCGGGTGGTAGACATGCGGACACCTACCAGCGTTTTACATCGAGCGGTTATCAGCCTTGCACGTCTACCAATACAGTAAGCAGTAACCTCCTTAAGGCGGGGAATGTTTACGCCATTTTCTCCCCTTTAATATTAGAGTTTATCTTCCATAGATAAAATAGAATAGGAACGGACGGAACGTGCGCGAGAGACGTCATACAGACTTGCTTGCAGGCGGATCGAATGTACATCAATCTCACGCGGACGAGTGAAAACGGAAAACGTGGGCCAATTGGGACCCACGTGGGTCAAAGTGGAACCAATACAGTTTTATATAGAAAAACAATTCACGGGAATGTACACAATAAAAACAACACAACAATATCACTACACGATCGCGACCCGAAGCGCCTTGAGACTTGGGACGCTGCGTTGGCGAAATCCATGTGAGGCTACGAATTGACTTATTCCCTAGTGCTATCCCGGTAACTTTTTCTCACGTTTTTCATACAGAGCAGTTACAGGCAGTTTAGTCGCTTATAACTAGAAAAATAAGTAGTTATGTCGACTACTACTATTAAACTAGTGTATACTAAAGTGCATCAACAAAAGTGCTTATCTTCATAGCATCTATGTTCTTTTGTGGAAAAGTTTTTCGATAATAACTCAAAAACAACACATTCGATCATGTTCAAAATAATTATTCGTTGAAAGTATTTATTAAGCGTTACTTATGTTATTTTTTCATATTTTTTGGACCTAGGGTATAGAAAATAAAGGGGAGACACAAATTCTGCAAATTTTGGAGCGATTATTTTCGAAATTAATCACTTTATGAGAAAAAAAAAACGTTAAAAAATATTATAGCGTTTTTAAATAAACTATCTTAATATGTACCACACGTTGATTTTTGCTGAAAAACACTTTTTCAGCTTTTGTTACTTGCATGGGGTGCCACCCCCCATAAGAAATATTTATTTATCTTATTTAACTACCAAAATAAGTAGTGGCTTCTACAAGATACTTACACAATATATTTCATCAATACACGTTTTGTAGATTTTGAATAAAATGCCTGTGACATACGGACAGACGTACGGATATGACGAAATTATAAGGATTCCGTTTTTGTCATTTTGGCTCGGAACCCTAAAAATTACATTTTTTATTACATCTAAAGGTTTTTAAAAGCCACCATGTTTTGTTGGATGTCTAGTTTCTGGACAATAATTTGATATTATAGTATCCAGTTACTGGTTTAAATCAAATACAACTGCCCAGTTACTATATAGAAACTCTTTTCCATCGAATTGATATTTTATTTTTAGATATCGCTTTCTCTGTTTTTTTTGATTTATCAGATATTTAAATTTACTAAAATTTAGAAAATTCTCTACCATGATTGCTCTAGGATCGATTTCAATCAAAATTTGGTCTAAGGTTGAATCATGTAATGCTTATATTGTAAGCTTGTTTTCCTAGATTGCCAACTTTCTCTGGTTAACGAATTTCCTGGAATGGGTTGCGGTTTCTTCTTGTAACAACAACCTGAGTTGGTACCAGCTGCCAAATCAATCATCAGAATAATTTTGGGTTCCATCATTTCAGCATCATTGAAAACAATGTCGCACATACCACTTAATATTAATTAATTAATATAATCGTCTGTCATAAATTCACATAATATGTGAATTAAATTTGTCGGAAAACTCTAAAGTATTAATACAAAGTCCGATTTTCGCTGAAGAATCGTGTCTTATTGCTGGTCCACATTATTCTACGAATGTCCAGTTATTTCAGAGTGACAGTGATGAAGGCAATGTATCCGATTGGCGAGAAAATTAGAAATGATGACAACCTACTTTGAACACGATCCAGATGTAGCATCAATATATTCTAGCACTATGGAGTTTACTTGACACCAGATTTGGATTCTCGTTTAGGATTTTTCTTGAAATAAACACGAGGCAGCGTTTATCTAATCTATTCAAGACGCGACAGTGTGTTTGTTTATCTTTAACAGCCTTATGCGATTGTTAAGGTCGTACGTAAACGGTGTACTCGTTTACGTACAACCTTCTGTGTTCTAGGAGTTTAATTCACTTAAACTGCAACAAATCTAAGCACTAACGTCGTTTGAGTTCTATGCGACCGGTTTATTTGAATGTGGATATATTTGGATAAACCCAACGTATTTCAAATAATACTTCCAGTTGATCAGAGCTATTATTATCCGGCCGTTCTAGTCGGTATCACCACAAAATATTTAAAATACGCAGGAGCAAAACATTCCGGGAGTGCCGACAGAAGTAAAAATTTGAACAATTACGTGTTTATTTTTTGAATCGTCAAGACATATTTTTTTATACAGGAAATGCTTTTAAATGAAGTGTTTTTTTTATTCATTATTATAAACTACTACTACAAAGATTAAATCGCAATTTTCATTAAATGCGCTATTGCACATGAAAAATAATGCATATTATTTTACATGCAAAAATTGCAATTTGTTGCAATAAAACTTAAGTTTACAATTACTATACGAAAAGTTCCGACATGATTATATATCTATGTCTATGTACGTATATATATAATAAATGTTTAAATTATATATAGTTGTATTATCGATGTACTTCAACCCAAACTCAATGGATGGACTTATGGACGTCCTTCAACAGGCCCCGACCCGCACTGAACCAGTTCAAGGTTGAAATCTCTCAAGTTGTAATAAAAAAATGTGGGGAGGATACGACTTAACATTGAGGTAAATAAAGCCTTGCACAGCAATCAGTACGAAATTTTATAGATAAAGAGTTTTTTGCTTTTTATATTACATATTAATTATCGGGGTACTTTATTAAGTGACCTAAAATGAAAATAATTAAAAACTGGAAAAAAGCCACTTAGCGATTCATGCACCACGAAATTTCCAAAATTGTGAGCCCAGACGAAATTAAATTTGATCAGATAATAGTTTGTTTGTAAGAATCCAATAGGAAAGAAGTTTCTGAAATTCACTTTTTATCGGAGTAAAAGGGGGTCGATTTTAGGCCCTTAGTCCTACGGTTTTATGTCTCGTCATAAAACGATTGGACTTCTCGGATTCAAAACCGGTAGAATTTTTTTATATTTTTTTTCTTTTCTTTTTTGAACTGTATCAGGAAACTTTTGTGTATTTTTATTTTGTTTGCGTATTATTTTATTTTACACTTGAATAACATGGAAAGAATAAAGTAACAAAGGACGAATAGAACACAGCACCATCAGTTAGTAAATTGTTAAATAAATCTGGCTATTGAATAATTTGTAAATAACATTATATACATACTCAAGACGTTTCTAATACACAAAAACATATTTTATTTATAAACAAATTATTTGTAACTACAACAATGGCGTCCTATGGGAAATGTGGAGATTGTTTGGAAAAGCTCCCATTTAAACAATATTTGAGTTGCCCAAAGTGTGCGGTAAAAAGTATAACATTGACTGTGCAAAAATTAATCCCCAACGCAACAGTTGTCATGCTAATACTGGAAAACGAAGGCATACTTCTAGTCCTTGAAGCCCAGAATTCAAAACCGAGATACCCAAAACTAAATACACCATTTCAATCGATAGCGTATAATACAAACCGACATACAGTACGGTTTAAGAGTGAGGAGCAAAGTTCTAATTCAAACTTTGTTAGTAGCTCAAAGTTACATATGCGGGCTATGTCTTGCGACGTTTCCCTCATTGAATGAGATCGAATTACGCCTCGGGTGATATTATATTCTAGTCTCCTCTACGAAGATATGTAAAAGTTACTTGACTCAAATCTCCATTTCCTCGTGGATAACATGACGCAAAAATTAATACACGCTGCCAAAATAAGCGAAAACTCTGCTATATCTTAACTTAAAGTTGAATTCACTCAAACTACGGATTTTCTGTTCGCTGACTAATCAGACGTAAAAAATGACGTAAGTGACGCCAATAAAAAGATATACGCGCTCGAGTCTGAGAGGGTAAGGCTCAATAAAGATATATCCAGGCTTTCACAGCGACTTGCCGCTGTAGAAAAGGCAGCGAGACGCCGTAACGTTGAGATTCAAGCGGTACCGGAAAAACGCAGTGAGAATATCTCCAGGATCTTCAAGAGACTTCTGGAGACAGTAAAGCAACCCATACTTAACAGGGAGATTACCGCAGCTCGTCGAGTGGCCAAAATGAACCCCTCATTGTCTTGTCGAAGAAACGTATTATCGACGTTCTCGTTTAGCAGATACCACGGCAACATATTGTCAGTTGTCAAAAAAATCAGTAAAGAGAATAGCAGCTAGCCTCTATGTACAGAACACTTAGATGTCTCTGGAGAGAGGAGTTGCAACTATGTGATCGAGCGTTTGTCATCTGAAATGAAGATAATCTACTCTGCGGTACTCAGGTTTGCAAAAGACAACGCTACAAATATGTATGGTCTAAGTACGGGCGAATCAATTTCAGGTAGTCCGATGAACAGTCGGCAATACACGTCAAGAGTGTAGGCTGTCTATTTAAGAATGCCGAATAAATGATTTACATTGTGATTGGATGACACTGTCCAGAACTGTTTTAAATAGACATGTTTGCCTGTTACAAAAATGTAAATAGAATTAGAATCAAACTCATAGATTTCTAAATGCACTAAATACCAAATATGACATAATTTGTATAACTGAATCTAGTCTACATTCTTCTGTTTTCTTCCCAGTAATTCTTAATAATCAATACGACACATTCAGAAGGGATCGTCAGTCGACTTGTTCAAAAAAAAAGACAAGAGTTCGACTGCATCCTCATCGCTATAAAAAGAAAGTTTAACGCCTTAAGACAACATGCATGGGAGAGGATATCTAGATAAATATTATACTATTTACAATTATGGACCTAAAAGGGCATATTTGTTAATGCCACCTACATCTCACAATAACTAAAGACGACTTATAGGTTTTCAATTAAAATACCTAAAAGATTGTGGTTGAGATATCAGACGAGGACATATTTATTGTTCTGAACCATTTCAATACGCCTAACATTTTATGGTTCTCAGATAATTTTTCAACGATATCATTCCTTGTTAGAGTCTCACTAAACACGTAATCAGAATTTCTTCTTGAGTAACTATCGATTTACAGGCTAGCGCAGTACTAACATAACCAATACAATAATCGAGTTCTAAATTTATTCCTTTCAAACACCAACTACGTCTCAGTAGCCAACGTTTCACCAATTGTGCCTGTCGACGGTCACCACCTTTCCCTTTCGATCAAGATTATTTTTCCAATGAAGTTTATAAAGTCAAAATATATTAACAGATTGATCTTTAAAAAAGTTTATTACGAAGCTATCAAACACGAAGTTGGAAACATTGCCTGGAAGGCATCAACTGCTTCGTCAACATAATTGCGCGAGAACGCGATAATATTGACGAAGCAGTTAAAGCCTTTTACAAAATTCTAGCAAAAATCATCAATAGATTTACTTTAAAATTTAGCCGAATGACAAAAAGTATCATATTTGGTATATATAGCTTGGCGCTTATCAATGATCACATGAAAAAAAAACAAATATGATAGCCGTTGCGAAAATATGAAAATCGTCAAGATTAGCCAAATTTTCTCTTCTTTGAATGAATTGAATTTCATACAATGAATTAATTAAAATTTGCTACAAATCTTTCGTTTCAGTGTGTCTACAAATCGTACACTGAAAAAGGGATTTAGACATCGCTAAGGCTTTCTAGCGATTCTTTAACAACAAAAAAGGTAATCTCAAAGGGCATATTTCAACATATAAAACTGGACAATCAATAGCATGAGATAGTGAATCAATTTGTGAACTAGTTTCAAAGTATTTCCAATCTGTTTTTGAACCGGAATCAAACACATATACAACAAAATCTTCACTAAAATCAGTAAGCTAGGCATACATAAGAGCTCTATAAACCTCGTATAAACCTTGTTTATACAACGGTGCGCTGAAGTTCACCAATTTACCTTCCTTTTTAATGAGTGCACAGAATCCGGATTTTTTAACACCCTTTGAAAAAACCGCTCAGATAATGCCATGACCGTGGCAAATATGAAAATTACCGGCCTATTAACATACTATCATGAAAAGTTAAGCTATTTAAAAGTTTGGTACATTTTGCCTCAATTTCCACTTAAAACCGGTACTCTCGGAATACCGGCACAGTTTCTTGAAAAACAAAATCATTGTCATTAATCTTCTAAAATACAAGCATTACTTGTACAGCGCCTTTGAAAGGAGCTATCAAATAGATACCGTATATATTGACTCCCAAAAAGCATTTGACAAAGTGAATCATAAAATCTTATGTCACAAATTGTCGCACTTGGAATTTATGGCACTCCTCTCAGATGTGTGGTATCATTTTTCAACAAAATAAGAAGCCTATTAGTACCTTTTAAGGGTCGATTAAAATCTATATACATGTAAGGATTACAGAGACTTAGTATTAGAAGATAGAACTTTTAACTTAAAAATTTAATGAATTACGGTTGAATTTCGACCTCTGAGCTATCTTTAGAATATGTCATTATTAATTACAGTTGGAAAAGTAATTGTAAACATAGTTGGAAAATAAATAATGACGACCTTATATGATTGTATGTATTTATCGTTTGAATTATTTTAAGTCATACATGTTGGTCAAATACCTTAACTTGAAGAGTAAATAATTATGTTAAATTTTGATTATATTCTCTGTTTGAATTATTTCAATTCATACTTATTGGTAGAATGGTACAGTTGGAATAAAAGTAATCAAGTTGATATCACTTAACTTGCTGAATTATTTTTAGCCGATTATGAATAACTTAAATTATATGAAGGATTATTTTTAAAATTACTACTAAGTCTAGTTAGACAAACGATTTATGGCATTCAAATATTTGTTTATTTAACTCGAACTACGAAAGTACGATAAATTGGGGACACTCTTTACTTGCATTTTATACCGCGAGACGCTAACAAAAGCTAGGGACCTATTAGAGGCATATTGTCGAAATTTTAATGAGCCTTTGTAGGCTATCTTTGTGATATGCACTTTTCATCAGGCTTTATGTTTGCCCCCAAGACTTAATGTATCAGCCTGCGAGAGAAACACTCCTTTGACTGGGCCTGCTATTTTTTACGTGTCCCAAATTTTCTGTGTTACGCGACGGGTTTGCTGTGTATTTATACCTATTAGTATATACACTAAAAAACAAAATGTAGAATACATATGACTGTTTTATTGTTTTTTTTTTTGTCTTACGTCAATACTTTTAAGTCCCAACACACGATGGACTCTATATCACCTTTCTTCGAGTCGTGGCGGAGATTTTAGTAGCTCTATAACAGTAACGGTTACTATGGTCGGATGTTGGCTCTTATCTTATCTATGGAAGGTGATCGCTTTGAAGATCTTCGATACGGTAGGATAACAGTGTGACGTGTGAGACGAAGGCCTGTGGATGTGGCAAATATTTGTTTTCTGCATATTAGCTATATTTAACTATACGCATTGGATATTTGATGCTAAATACAATGTCAGAATTACTATCTGAATATGTAACTACTGTAATGAAATCTAGTAATCTATTTAGAATAATTTCAAGAATGCAAAACTCAAAATTTTGAAATGTTTGTCTAAAATGAAGGAACGATTTTAAATAGTTTTTAATACGTTTCTATCTGTTTCATTTTTAAAATAACTTTGTACCAAATTTGTAAACAAATGACGGAAATTCATTTTCATCGAGTCAAACAATGTCCTCGAAACTTAGTAAACTTGAAAAATAATAATAATGTATTAATTTTTAGTTAATATTTGTAATATTGAACCGATAATGTGAATAATGGAATCCTGCTACGCTCGTCAGTAAATCTTGCGAGTTTGAACTTATTTAGTCTATATCATTAGGTCAGAAGGTGAGTGTTTGAAAATTTCAACGGATACTGCTAAACGCCATCGAATTTAGTGTCTTAGTTTTTTTTTTATGAAACCTATTTATGACGCGTTGCGACGAATCAATTAGAAATCGATGTTTGGAAACTTACAATATTTCGGTTTTGTTGTTGAACGCTAAAAATCACTCCAAAGAAAACGCGACAACCGGGCCTTGGACTCATAACTCAGTCAGAAATCGTAAAGCGAAAATAATGAAGACTTGAATAAGACTAGAGGTTAAAAAATAATTAACAAATTCTTACCTTTAAAGAAATATAAATCCTTACTTAATGTTTATATGTCCTTATTTTATATATATGTTTTTATTATCGTATTCGCAATTTACTTACTTAAACACATTTTATCTAATGTTGTGAGCACTAGTAATTATAATTTTCATACACAAAAGTTAAATTTCGCTATATTATTCTTTAAATGTCAAGTGTATGTAATTAATAAAACATAGAATTAAAATCTAAAATAAAACTATAATTGAATACGTCATTAAAATAAAATTTTTAAATAAATATCACTAATCAATGTATTAAATTATGAAAAACATTTTTTTGAATATTTAGTTTCTTACTAAAAATTTTAAATTCTGAGTGCTATGTAATACATTACTATTTTTTAATTTAAATTGAAAGAAAAGCAAGTCAAAGAATGAGGCTTTTAATGGTAGTATGTAACTGTAAAATCTAATGTAAAATATTTGCAGAGTTCATAAAGTTTTGAGATGCAATAAAAGTAACAAGTCTCGTGATCAAACATTTTTGTGGTATGAGTAGCGACCGTGATAATATTACATAAAAAGTGTGACCTAACTTTTCTATATTTTTGTGTCGGGTTTTGATATGTAATGTACACATATGCATTATTAATGGATATTATTATTGAAATTAAACATTCGATAGAAAAAGCTGACGAACTTGGAGGTCGCGCTGTGAAAAACTAGATTTTTTTCTCGTTATATTTTAAATCATCCCATTGCTGGGATACACTATACCACAATCTATTATTTCTGACTGAGGGTCGTATTAATAAATCACACTCAAGTGCGGCGTTCCATCTTGAGAGTGGAAACAGTAAGACAGTTACTGTGCTTCGCTACGGAAAACAATAATTGTTCGACGTCATCTCTTGAGATGGTGCATCGTTTGAGTTACCTTTATTGATACGACCCTGAGACCTTAAGTCTCTCACGGCGGCCTAGTGCGGAACGGGGACTGCCAACGACCGTTGTTATCAACGCAATGAAAATGTCCGGAACCGACGGCTTAATGTGTTCTCCGGGGCACGGAACGAGCGGTTTAATTCGGCTTAAGTTAAAAACTCATTGGTTTCCTGCGCGTGCTCAAGATCGATTCTGTTATCTCTCGGTTCTAATATGACACTCTTAACCATAAAGCGGCCGCCGCTCATTATACGTAGCGTGTATAATGTCTCATATACAATAAGTAAATCCATAGACTTGGTATTATAGTCGATATCTAGAATAGATGGGAGTAAATGAGGCTACATTTGGGCCCGTCTCGGACTAAGCGGGCGTCCTTGGGCACACATAGCTGAGGCCTTTGAGGTCTGGGACCGTTTTAGAAGGCCAAAAATAATGCGTGAACGAAAACGGAACGCAATTTTAACGTGCAAGTCAAACGACGGCGACTGCATTTCGTCGGGCCGGGGATTCCCGCTGTCTAGATAGTGTTGTAAAAGGTTCCAGTTCAATTTTCATTAGGCCAAGGAACGAAGCGTGGTCGATTATAAAAGTACACCGACATTTATTTTATTGTTCTATATATTTTTGGTGAGCAGCGTTGAAACTTCAATTATGAATAAGAAATACCCTACGGAGAGAGTTCAGAATTAAAAGGATCCCTCGATCTGGCGTTGTTTATTTTTCGATCAACAAATGCAACGATACGATATCGACACAATGGATGAAATGACCATCATCATCCGGTCGCACGTGGGAAAAAGAGGGTGGGCAAGCAGGTGGACTGGGGAACTGTCCGCGCTAAATTGTAATCGACGTTTGTGAATTATGGCCACACAGCACGCCGAAGTCGTTTCTCATTATAAGATGTTAAGTCTTGTCAAATACTAATCAAAAATATTTTTCTACAAATGAAATAATAAACAAATAATATTTGGTCTATTTTGCCTAGAACCCTTGTCTTGTTCATTATTTTTTGTTAAGATATACAAAAACCCTACTTCATAATAGAACCTATGCTCTCATTGTTAAAACTTTTTATGCTTTTTATAAAAGAACACTGTTCGTAAAATATGACAGAGATATAAGATGAAGATTTGATTCTGGCAATAAACAATTTGACTAGCGTGTATTCGATAATTATACCATTATTATAACGTACATATTGAATACACACTTTATATTTTAATTATCTTTTTAACATTAAAAAGTGTTACTCTAAGTACAGTTGTGTGGTTGAGCTTAGATGTGTTTGAGACGCGTTGTGTTTTGGCTTGAAGTGTGTCCATACTATTTAGAACTCTGGATATTTATAATTTACAAGCATAATATGTTAACACATATCACACAATTACTGGGCCATATTTTACCATTCTCTGCCATAAACCACAGCAGGACCATAGTTATACTACGTAGTGATTTCTTATATATTAAATGTGTTTACGATATATCGATATACTTGACAAAAGCAATATTTAATAAAGCAGACGTTTCAACAGACTGGTGTATACAAATTGATAACCATGTCTGTTTATTTTATTGTTAATTATATTGTTAAAAGTATTTCGTACCACAGTAAAGACTAACAACATCTCATAATATAAAACAATTAATCTTGTAAGAAATTGGGCATTATTTTTTTTAAATAGTTTCATTGATAATACAGTAATAAAATTAAGTTGTATAATAAATCGTTATTGCAAACATTCATTATTTTCGATTTACGAAGTTCACAACTCTATAACTATAAAAGAAATACAAATCCTTACAAGACACTTTCATTATCATAGGAGCAAAATATATGTTTGTCAACGCTTGTATTAGCATTAACATATAATTTTGTGATTCTTGTAATTTCGACATAAAACATTTAACCGATTAAGAAATAAGTAGGTAATCGACATAATTATTGGTTTAGATATATTAAAAGTCTTATATAAAATTTCTCATATTTGATTGAGATGTATAGCTGTATATATTGATGATGTAGAATTACCTTAAATTGAAGCTAATTCTATGCGTTTTCATTTAGTCATTACCTGTCTAAGAAAGGGCAACAAAGAACTTCTTTTTTTCACTCTAAATCCATCTTCTTCTATCGTCTCCATGGTACCGAAGTCCTCTTAGAACTCTGGGCACTATGCACTCCTGCGCGAAGGCCTCATTTTGCACGGTGCCTCCGAAGTTACCTCCGATCACGAGCGCAGACCTGGGAGAAGGACGATCACAGCGGCTTAGCCTTCTGACGCCGCATGCGAAACTAGCTAAGCGGTTCTTGTCCCATACAAATCAGTTTCGTGGCGATTAGATAAGATTTTATCGTCGTATTTCGATTAAGCGTTTGACGTTCTGACTTTCGATAAACAACAAGAGTTCTGTGATTAACAACTTGTCTGCCTGACTTATCGCCGATCGGGCACCGAACAAGGGCTTAGAATTAATTTACGAGGATTATAGCGAGAGATTGTTTTTTCAAACGGCAACATGCTACTGTGTCGCCTTGACGTATCCTCGGGGCGTTTAATGATTGAGGTTGATAAAAATATATTTATTTCTGCAAATCACTCTTGTTATTTTCATTGACCAGAATTGCATGTTATGTGTAGGTACCTCATACATAGGTTTATTAAAACGGTTTTTAAAGGATAAATATTGTCTTTCGTTACTATGATTTATGGTAAGAGATATTTAATTGTATTAAGTAAAATAACGATTAAGAGGGCCGGAGATTAAATATTGTACAGCTATGATTACTACACTGATATATTTTTATCTATTACTGTTTGTTCTCATCATATAGTGTTCATCTATTTGATAATGCCGACAAACTCAAAGTTGAAGAGTTGGAGTAAGAAAATATGAGTTCTTTTTCGTACCCATTGAAAGAGTGGCGCCGCCTAGTGTCGACATTTCCAAGAATGACCGTCGGCATGGTTGAAAAGACCCGATATCCTCCCACAATCCTTTTATCGACGATTGGGAGTTGTTATTCGCCCTCATCACCAATGCGTTGACAACTTACGGGACCGGCGGCTTAACCTGTTCTCTTAGAGATCGAGCCAACGGTATAGCTCGATTTATGCTGGAGAATTCAATAGTCGATCATTTGGTGATCAGGGATGGAACTGTCTTATCTTTTGATTTCAAAGCAATGCAACGTATTGTACGACCGCTTGGCAAAACCAGCGTTCGATTTGGGACTAAAGTCAGAGAAAGCATTGTCTTCTAATCTCTAATCTATCTGATTGCAGGCTTAAATACCGCACCATGAAAGTATTGTGAGCGGTGACCGACCGCAATGATAAAGGAGATACGAAATTTCCATTTTATGTACTTACCTTTGGAGTGTTAAAATAACTTTCATCATGGATATGATACTCAAAAGTGAAACTTTTAATTTCGAGCAATACGTGTTTTATATGGTGCCGTTTGTAAAAATCAATTCAAAGCTTAAAAACAAATCAAGTGTCAAGTTAAAGTACATACCGTCCTAAAGATAATATTGAAGCGTTTCTTAGTTAATAGTTACTGTACTAAATAATCTTGTTTGCTATGTCACAGGCGTGGATTCTTTCATTCTGACAAAAAACAAAATCGAATGGTTTGTGTACAATGATATCCAAGAGATGCAACGTAAAGTCATGCCGAAATAGCTTATGAGTACATGGGAATGAATAATTGACCATGAAGACCAATTATTTATGCAGATAGATATCTCTATTTATTTATGCAGATAGATAGATATCTCTGCAATCAGTTTATTCTTTCGCAAATATATACTCATAAAATGTTAGAGCCAACTTGGATACAGAATAAAACTGTACCAGCCGGTGCACACTCTATCATAATACGCGCCTAACTTAGCAGCTTACACTATTTAGTTTCGTGCAGAGATTGAGAGTTCCGATGGATCAATCCCCCTCCACTCTTTTAATCAGTCGGATCCCCCCAATAGATATGCTATTCCCTTCCAAGAGGCCGGCAAGTTGTTGGCAACGCACTAGCTACTACTCTGGGGTTACGAGTTTCTATGAGCGACGTTGATTATCTACTCTCTAATGGCTGGCATGGTGGTTTGCATGTCGGTTATGCAGTAAAAAATATATTACTTAATATTTTATTACAACAGATGTAGAGTTTGAAAAAAATAAACATTTTCGTTAATCACATATGGGATGTTAATTTCATGAGGCAAAGGTAACAACCACAGATTGCGACGAGCGGAACCTTAAAATTGATGGATAATTTTAACAAAATTGTACTATTTAAGAAAAATACATAACAGCAAAATATAACTATTGTCATACAAAAATAGTGTTGCTGTTATTTGTTGTTGTCTTCAAAATAAATGAAAGAAAAACAAAAAAGAAAACATTTATTATTACAATACAAATAGGTTATAATAAAAAAAAAAGATAAACTCATACACACAAACTGCATTAAAGTAATGTCAATCCAAACATTAGCACAAAGTAAGAATACAAACTATTAGCAATCAATTTCTGTTATGAAAACGAATAAAAGATTATTTGTGCTATAATGAGTGGTGTGTGGTCAAATGAATGTGCTTTTTTATTACTCAGAAACTGTGCTTTTTTTTGTTATTAAATTTTTAACTCAAATTTTAAGCAAAACTTGAAAGTAAAATTATATTATAATTTGTTCTCAAATTGATTACGTACAGACGTACTTATTTTTTTATAAACAGGTCGAAAAAATACTAAATTTATTTCAGCTTTACGAATCAACGATTCGAATTAGAAGAAGTAGAAACTGGAAAGAAATAGTTATTCGTAATGGCTGCAAAATGAATCTACTGGTACCGTGTGTGTTGACAAATTTGATGTGTGGCGTGTTAATCCCTGACAGCAAATAGCTGAGAGAGTTAATACATATGATAAAAAACTCACCCACAAAGCACTTAAACGTAGCATGGAATATATTGAAAAATCAGTTCCATAAATATAAACGAGCCGTAAGTACACGGGTACAGAATCATATTCTATTATTTGCTTTTGTTAAAATAAGTCCTTATATTACCTTATCAATGAATGTGTATTTTTTTGATGTTATAAATTTAATAACATCAATCAACGAAGTTCTATGCTAATAGCGTTTGTGGCGTCATCACCATCATCTTCACCATCGTCTGCCAAACGAACCTTTTGTCTACCTTTAGTGAAGCGCTCTTCGATCTCTTGTAAGGTTCTGCCTTTCGTTTCCGGAAGGTTATAAAATAAATACAGCAACGCGCCTATCATACAAAACGAATGCACAGTAAAAGATCCGTGGATATCGAGTACCTTCATCATCGTCGGCGTCACCAGCAAAGTTATTATCAAGGTGATGGATAATATTATTGCGCTCATCGTTACACCGGCAGAGCGATATTTTAATGGAAATATCTCTCCCAAAACGACCATTAAAATGGGAAGAGCGCCCAAATTTAACAGTATGAAATATAAGCCAAATAATGATAAAGGTATCCAGGCGTAGTCCCTGTGAATTATCCCTTTACTTTTCAGAAGTAGGTATAGACAAGTAGTTAAAAGTAGAGCAATACATACAGCGCCGGTGGAGAAGAGTAAAGTGCGACGTTGGTACCTTTGGATTAAAACGCACGCGAGAATGGTAGATAATAATATTACACCATCTAATATCACCACGTAATAAATAGACGATTGACCATTGGTAAAAGCATTTATAATCTTTATGGCGTATAATGGAAAAAAATATCGGCCAGACGCTTCTAGGAAGATGAATATACATAATAACAACATAACTAGCTTCCTAAAGTCTTTCTTCACGCATTGAATAAAAAAACCTTTGGCTTTTAATAAAAAAGTTCTATCGCCACTTATGACTCTTGTGTTTCTCCTATCGGTTTCCGCTTTTATTAAAGCTCGAAGTTCTTTTTGAGAACGTGCACCTTTTCCCCGGAGCCAGTAGAAGGCGCTTGCGCAGCGCTCGTTGTGACCTCGACTTGCCAGCCACGCAGGGGTTTCTGGCCACGTGAAGGTGATTAGCAGTGCAAACGCAGGCATTGTCATTCCAACAAGGATCGTTTTACGCCAATCGAAAAATAGTCCCAAAGTGTGTGCTAACATAACGCCTAAGGCACCAAAAGAAGTTTTTAAGTTCAGTAAGATCCCTCTTAGCTTCGGGCTGGTGAATTCTGCTACTATTATGGGACTCAGTGCTATAGCTCCGCCGCACGAGAGTCCATGCACCATCCTAGCAAGGACTAGAGTAGTGACATTACTAGCGTAGTAATACACCACACAAGTTAGGATATTGGGAATTACGATTAAAACATGTGCAGGTTTTCTTCCGTACCACTCCATCACTGGCGCCACGAAGAAGAAGGATATTAACATTGTGACGGTTGGTGAAGACACTGAAAAATTAAGTAAAGTATATTATCTGATATTTGCCCATTTTTTTTTTTGTGAAAAGTACCCTATACTCTATTCCAGTAAACAATATTTCCCTTTTTAAAAATTCGATTACAACTAGTTCAGTGGTTCGATCTTGATTTAAAGTTTTTTGTTTTCAATCTGACAAACACATTTTCACATTTATAATATACAAGATTTCGTCCACGATTCTATCCGCGAGGACATAGAATGAGTTTTTACGTCTTTCATATAGAGCGATCTTTCTTTCTGTTATGATCCGGATTCCAGGGATGTTTTATATTTAAATACTATTTCCACTGCTTATTCTTGTTCTGATCTCGTTCTTAATTCTAATTAAAATCCTACTATCGATTCCGATTTCGATTATGTTCTTGACGAAGATCGCGATCTTAATTTATATCTGGTTTTTCTTGCACGGAATACTGTTCTCATTTTACGTAGCTTTCGCTATTGCCTTGTTCACATGCGCGCAACAATTATTATAGTTTTTTGTAAGTATTGCTATCGTTTACAGTATGGTCCTGATTATGGCGTCATTCTGCGCTTGGTTTTGCTCCCGGCGTCGTTCTTAGTTTTGATGCCGATCCTTTTCTCGGACTCCATTCAACTTCGGTTCATGGTAGCAATTTCGATTCCGGTCTATAGGAATCTAATTATGGATACTCGAGTTTCACCACCATTAAACTGCTAAACTGAATTTGCTTTTATGATTTGCTGCGGAGTGAATTTTGTAATCCTATGGCATTCCACATGCCATTTTCGCAGACTTGGTTCGTATTATTAGTAATGTAGTAAAGTAAATCAAATCGGTGGTTGAGATTGAGAGTACGTACAATCGGAATTGGAATCTAGGTCGAGATGAAAACATGATAGATACAAAGTCATCAGGCGATATAAAAAAAAAGTAGAAATTCATTTTATATCGACACGGGTGAAACAGCGAGCAAATTACAATAAAGTAATCCTAAAAAAACCTTGAAATAGAATAAAATTTATAGAGGCTTTGAATCGCTAACAGTTACTAAGAACCCACATAGATTAAACGATTTCGATCAAAATGGGTATGAAAATAGCTGGAAGCCAATGATAATTTTTTTTAGAATTCCATGAGAATTTCCTAAGAACGCTTATAGCTCGACGATTTCATTAAAATTTGTTATAGAAATACCTGTAAATCACTAAAATATACAGGGCACATTGTTTAAGGTTTTGTGATTTTTTCTAAAAGCTCTTGTAGATTTAATTATTATACGTATATTTATTTTTATTTATTATATTATTATATATATATATATAATAAAATAAGATAAACTTACTTATTGAAATTTGCAAAAGGTTTTTTTCATTAGCATAGATAGAGTGGCTTACCGAGTTTTTGAGTTCTGTGAGATTAATAAGCATCTTTATAATTTGATTTGGCATGGAAATAGGTTAAACCAAGGAAAAGGATGTAGGATGTATTATTTGTAGTGTTATATGGTTAAATATTCAGTAGGAATAAACAAAAATTGATTTCATTCAAATTTTTAGTCTTTTCTTAATGATTTGGCTGGTCGTTTAGGATTTTGAAAAATTATTAGGAACCATTGTATTTAAAATTTTAAAAAGAAAACTAAACTGGAACAAATCAGATTCACAGTGTGATTGGATCTCCAATCACAATGCATCTGCATTACATGTGGTACGAGATAGACGCGATAGCTCTTACTAATATAGACCTTTTTACCAGGGTGGTACTGTGGCCGAAATTTTAAAGATATACGAAATGTCTCTGGTGTCTGCACGTTTTCTATACTTGCGGAACCAAATCACTAACAATCATTAAACCGATTTACGAGAATTATCAGAGAAATAGTTTGCATCCTGAAGACGCAAAATTTTTATTGCAAATCGTGTTTTCAGAAAAATAGCAATTTGACAAAAAATACACCCACGGCTATAAAACAATATCCGGACTAAATGCGAGAAGCTCAGTCGACGTGGACGAAGCCGCGGGCACGAGGCTAGTAATAATTATAGACTTGCTATTTTGCGTTTGTTACGATGGGCTTAATTTAAAGTTTAGCAAGACCGATTTCGTGGTTAAATTGGCCCTAATTTGGAAACTTACGAGGCAATTTAAATAACAGAAAAATAGTGATTGTATATTTTTCTGGTAATTAAAAAAAAGTTGCTTATTTTTTGTATAAAAAATATTTTATTCCAGAAGTTCCCTTCATCTATCGTAAATTCGGTTATAGTTTGTTTAGCTGTTCTTATTTTACTGACGAACGAATATATTTTCATATTTTACATATTTACGTGTATTAAGTATACATGTAGGTAAATATGTTACACTTATGGAAGAACTTTATTTTCGGTTAAAGGTAAAAATGTAGATAATAGATCGGAATAAATTTATTTTAATATTTTTTATATTAACAATATACAAACTTGTATTTAATTTTTTTCTAAACTTATTGATTTTTTAATTTCTAGTATTGTATCATGGCGTATATGGAGTAATAATAATTATCAATAAAACCCTTAGTAACCAATATATATGTTCCGGTTTGCTGCAAACATGACTTAGATTAAGTTGCGTCATTTTGTAAGGCAGTTCCTGTACCCACCTAATGGTGTCATCATCAGAAACTTGGGTATCTCATGTAACCAGAGCACTCGTGAAGACAAATCGAATGAGTCCAAATTAGCCGGCGTTGCGTTGTTTTATTACAAAGTTCCTATGGTCGCCTTCTACCAACATCGTCAGACATCTTCTATGACATCATATATCACTATATTGTACTGTCATCTGATTTACATATGTACAGAACTCAATATGACACCGGAGAGTGGCTCAAATTTTACTAATAAGATTTGATGCTTAATAGGCAGACACCAGGGCTCGTGGAACTAAAGAAGCTTGTAGAAAAGGTACGTTGCGGTGGTTCAGCCATTCGGAAAAGATAAAATAAAAGACTGGCAAAACAAATCTATAGAACGAATGTGTGTGATAGAAGGGTCGGCACGGTCCGCCCCAGAAAATCTCATGCATATCAAATTGGTGACATATTAAATAAGGGACAAATTTTAAGCACCTGAAACCGACGAGCTTGCATGAAATGATGGATAGGTGTCAGTGAAGCAAAAGGGACATGTAACGATCGTATGTACCATGTGGGGATCCGTCTCTGTCTACCCTTTTGAAAAATAAGTTTTGATAATAATAATAAATAAAATAATATACTCACTTATCCATGCTTCGCTCTGTAAATCGAGCTGTATAGTTGAATTTTCAGCTCGAAGATCCCTAAACAAAAGTGCTGTGTAACCCCCTTGAAATCCATAGCAAACGTAATTCAGTAACACCCCTGATACTGTCCATATCTGAAAAATTGGTATAATATGATACAAAAAATATGTTACTTGAAAATTACAGAAAAATTTGAATAATACGATATTGATTTTTTGTTCAACTAATTAACAGTTGTTACACCATCAGAGAGAAATCTATACATATATCTATACAATTTAAATATATCGATTCAAATCTAAACAGTGAAACCGAGCGTGTGTGTGCATTGAAGGTAGGTATGTATGAAAAATGGAGAGGGGACGATAAGAGAAATGTGGTATACGTTAAAACAACGATTTTTACATTATTTGTTTGTCTGTCTGTTCCCGCACGTCTCTGAAGTTACTTAACGTAATTTTAATGCGGTTTTCACACGTAGATACAGCTTGGCTTGGAGCAGAATATAGGTTACATTTATATAGGTTAACCTATATAGGTTACATTTTATTTTAATTGGTTGCCAGAAAAAAGTTCTTCTCAGAAGGCAAGTGTGGGGTTGTATAAAATATGAAATTTTTTTACACATAGAAAACTACAGTATCTCAGAACAATAAAGCTCACATTTTTTTTTTAATTAGTATTTGTCTTGGCTTCGTACGAATTGGAATTGTGAATGATATTGTGTTTGAAAGCGGTATCGTATTTGGAGTAGAATCGACATCCAGGATTGAGATTGCGAATTAGAACGGAATTGGAATTAAAATTAAGAGAATGACCGGGAGTATAAACAAGAAAAGTACCGGAACCGACATTGGAAGCGGTTAAAATTGACACCTAGGTCTTTCAAGTATAAGATGAAAAATAACACGACTTATGTTTACATGGGTGAAGCTACGGTAATATAGCTAGTCTATATATAAATAGGTAAATAAAAATTAGATGCTGTTTGTTGGTAAGCACATCGCTTAAGAACGACTGGACCGATTTGTCATTTTTTTTTAATGTCCGTAAGAGTCCGAATGCTTAAGGAAAAAAAATTGGAAAAATTCGTAATAAAATTCAAAAAAAAATATAAAGTGATTTTTTTGTAAGACTGTTGTACGAGCTCAAGGCTATAGAGTATCAAGATCAATATTGCTCTGGGATTGAAATTATAAGCAGCACCCGGGATCAGGGTCACAAACGAAAGCAAGATCGTTTCCTCTATAGATATAATAAAAGAATAAAGAGGCAAAGTCTGTATATTAAAGATATTTGAGTAAAACTCCTCTGAGAGGTATCACAAAAGTTAGCAGTGTGTATTTCAATGTCATATTTCAAGGTTTTTTAGAATTTTTGTTCTGTCTATCTGTCTACTGGACAGAATTTCACGAAAGGTATGGTAATATTTTGTATGCCCCGGAAAATAAGATAATTTTTCCCCTGTTTCGTTACAATTCTTTTGAGGTTGTGTATACTTTGAACGGAACCGGAATCAAGGTCCAGATCAAAATCGAAATCAAAACCGAGCTAAAATGGAATTGGAAGCAGAAACAAGATTGGGATCATGACCGAGATAGTTGACGCAAAGTCAGTGGCTGTGAAAGATGGAGAAGTTCATTACATGTCCACGTGGGCGGATCTGCGGGAAGATGTTAGTAATAAAGTAATTGAACGGCAATAGATACGTGTGTTTTTGATGTAAGTGTGTGTGTCGCAGGAATCGAGTTTCAGCATCGTGAACGGAAGTGAAATTGGGATGTATCGAAATCGACAGCGGCACGAGGATCGGGGTCGTCATTGACAACGCGAATGGCCTTTGTAAAAAAGATGAAGGAATTCATTCTATATCCACGCGGGCGGAGGTGAGAGCGAAAGTTAGTAAACCTGTATTTATTTTCAACTACTACCGCATATACGTTACCAGTATTTGTTATTTTAAAGACAGAGTGTTATATTCTCTCCCAATTATAAGCATGTTTCATTTGCTTCATATTAAATGAACTGCTTTAACTTTTTGAAGTGTATAGATTGTATTCAATGTAATTATACCGTTTCTTATGTAGTTTTCAAACTATGTAATTATGCGAGCTAATATTCAATAACAATGTAATCACTTGGCGATCTTGACCCGATGCTACAGCTAGGACCGGCAACTTGTACGTCGTACATTATTATGGTTATAAGTTTACGCCTATTTCTCAGAAGGACAGGCAGAGACCACAAATTTCCACATGGCACGATCTTTGCGCACCTCTCTTCTTATTATAAATAGTTTCATGCAAACTCGAAATTTAGGGTGCTCAAAACTTGGCCCTTTTTTAATATTCCACCAGTTCGGTCTGCATAGGATTTTCTAGGGCGACCCTTACCAATCCATCTATCAGACACACTCACGAAATTTGTTTTGTCAATCTATTTTCATTCGTTCTGTTCATTTGGACAAACCATCGCAAAATTATCTTCTTCTACTCTAGTCACTACTACTTCTTTTAAAATGTCGCTGTGTGATATCACGATTTACTACACCTCTTTTTCATGCAAACATTTGATTGCAAGCCAACCTACAGCCAAGATTTTTAAATTTTTTTGATGTGCTACACAGAATTAAGGACAGACGTGTCGTTATTTTTGGAATCACTTTTTCTATTAATGCTGTATCCAACATTTTTTTTCGCTCTTGCGACGAAGAAGAGGTAAATGCTGAGCGCACGTTTTCGCACTCGTACGCACGAGTGTAGTGCTGCAACCCACTAAAAAAGTTCCCCCGAAGAAATGGTTGGGTCGTCTATGCTGTTAAATGGGATTCTTTCGTGACTTCACTGAACACGGCTGGATAGCAAGCGAGGGTGCCGAAGGCACGCGGTTCTAACCAAAAGATATCTGTACATATAATTAAAATGGGTAACAGGCGCCAATGGGGTTTGCATATCAATATATTGGCCAACAGACTTAATTCTGCTGCATATGCAGTTGAAAAGATATCCAAAGCTCTAAAATGGTCTACTTTGACTGTTTTCATAGCTTGATGTCATACGACATCATGCTCTGAGAACATAACGCAGATATAGATACAATCTTTCTGCTGCAGAAGCGGTCTGTTCCGGTCATTTATAGGGGCCTAGAGTATCTCTCTTAGAACTAAATTTTAGAAGAATTGGCATTTGAACTCTGGTAAGTCGGGAATTTTTTATAGGGGGCTCTGTGTTCAAGAAGGTCCCTCAAAATATATGAAATCTATCCTTAAACAATCATTATTAAGCAAATTGATACAAAAGGGTATTATTATTCAATTTGTTAATATTTAGAGGATAAATATTCATAAACACAATCAGCTCGATTTCTTCGGATTTCTTTCTTTATGTTATAAATCTATATATGTTAAATTGTACAATATAATATATTTAAAAAAAAAAAAGAGCTACCCTCGAGTTTCTTGCTCGTTTTTCTTGAGGGATAACTGCTTTCCGAACAAGTGGTAAAGTGGCAAAGTAGTGAAATGTAAATACTTAAAGTATTGTAACCTATTTCAAGTGTTGTTCATAATATATGAACTAACAATATATTTGAATTTGATACAGAATCGTCGTGTTTGTATATTGAAAATATTAGTCATTAGCGAATCAACTTATTAAAAGTTGATTCGCTAATGACTAAATTCCATTGAAAGCACCAAATTAGTGGCACATTATAGAAGTAGCTGTCCTAACTTTCAGCACGCAAAATAGAGTTTGCATGAAACGATTGATGGATTTTAATGAAGCAAGAGAGAAACGTAAAGATTGCAGCCTGTGGCAATTTGTGGTCTCTGCCCACCCTTTTGGAAAATCGGGATGAATTTTTATTATTGATATAAACTAAAGAATACGTATAGGTTAAAATGTTTTTCAGCCATATTTTTTCGATTAAAATTTTCAAATACGATGCTTCAACCTCAATGACTTACACGCCTTTTCGTACATAAAAGTAAAAAAAAATCTTTAAAACCATCTAATTTTCTTCAATCGTATCTACATTCGGTAATTGTACCCGCTTGAATATAATTTAAAATAAGTGTTTTTATAGGTTTAAAAGTTGCGAATTTTGTAGAATTTTTCAGAATTGGAGAAATTCTGAAAAATTTAAGCAAATAATTTTTTTTTGGTTTGGTAATTTGGGATTAATGATTTTACTTTAAAATATCAATTCGTTAATCGTATTCATATGAGTGACCAATGAGTTATAAGTCAATTGGCACTCAACAGAGGGTTAAAAATGTAACATTTCTCGGCGAATTCGGCCCCGAACAACAATTTAAATCACAATGCATTAATAGATTCAGGTTTGCTATTGAAGGTGATCTTAGTTTATATTATGATTTTGCGATTAAACCGTAGACTTTAGTTAAATTTACTAAATTCCTCCTTGTGTTTTTCCTTTCGCACTGTTATGGGGAGAAACTTAGTACCCCAAGGATCGGCGCACTCAAGAACAGCGAAGAGCGACTCAAGATGAGTATGTCAATATTTTGGTGTAGCACGTTGATGCTTCTCCTGGCGTGCCTCTCACCTCAAAAGACGAGGAAGTGAGGTTGAACAGCTCATGGCTAGTTCTGATCATGCAGTAGAGTATCATTAGTGAATGACTCGTCAAGACAGTGGAAGAATATGAAAGCGTATCCATTCCATAGCTTATTGGGAGAGGGACACTACGTAGGTTAGCTTTTGACCAGACACCACAAACCAATAAGTAAAACCGTATAAGTCAAAACAAGGCACTGAAACTTTGATATAAGATAGGTCAGCAACATGTCGGTGGACGTTCATTTACAAACTTATACATAATAAATTGCTATAATTTTTACTATAACAAAGTAAAATACCTGTTTCACGGTCCCCGACACCATGTCGATGGAATCAATTTATTCGGACGACTTGTTCAGGTGCAGTCGCCGGATGCACGTCTGCGATCCTCGACATTAGCATCACGATTATTGTCGTACAGGCGAACGACTAATATGTATATCTCAAAAAAATCCGACTTCAGAAAAATAAACTGCGTTATGTCTTTAAATCCATATTCTTGTGAGGTAGTTTTAGGATTACTTGTGTATTGCTAAAATACAAAATTTATCATAATCTGTGGACGCAAAATGAAAATTTGAAAAAAAATTGACCCTGCAGGATATCTTTAAAATTTCTCGCTATGATATTTATATTACGTTTTTGAGCTCCATGAGTTCTAAAATGCAGTTATATTTAAATTTTTGAGCTCTTCGAGCTCAAGAATCGAAAGTTTGAGTCAGCAGGCCATCCCTGAAACTTGTTACATCTTTCCTAGTCATAACGTTGAAAAATATAATTAAAATTGTAGAGATTTTTATTGAAAAATACTGTGATAATGTGTTTTGAGCTCTTCGAGTTCTAAAACCTATATTTATTAAAAAAAAAGCACTATTTCCTTATTTTTTATTTATGATATCTTTCAAACAAGTTGTTCTATTTTGATTCGAATTACGGCATTCGTCGAGGTTTTTAAACAAAAGTTAACCGTTTTGATGCAGTTTTCAAAGATTGATGTCCTTATTTTTGGATAAAAGAGGTAATAATTAAAGGACTATAAGAATATGTTGGGAAAGAATGTCAGTTCGAAAGAAGTATCAAAACATTTAAATAGTTAGACATGAAAAGGGCTGCTGACCTTCATGGTCTCTCTATAGATCGCATTCTATAATGGAGTTTCCAGCAATTAAAAATGATTATATAACGTGTTCTGAACGTTTTCCGTTAATCTTGGTATCTGCTGATGATAAAATGAAATATATGTTTTTTTAAACTTTTCAAATATAATAAATCAATGTCTAGTGTGAAAGGTTCTTTACACAATTGGCAACGGGTTATCATCGTGACGTAGCATAAATATGAACTACAACGCATCAGCTTTATGAATGTGCGTGTATTCATACGCTCATTTTAGGTGCAACCATTAAAAGTTATAGTATTTATGGTATTATTTTATTAATTCTCAATAATAAGGATATGACAATAAAATTAAAAATAAATTCAAATAAAAAAATTACTACAAGTGGACTTTAAAAGGTTCTCCTTAATTTTCTATGCTTAAATTTAATTCTTTTATGACTGTTTAAATTTAGTCATCAATTTCATTTCTTGGATTTCTGGAGTGCGAGTTTTGAATGCAATTTATTCTTTTATGTGCCCTAAAGATAAAAATCTATGGAAGTCATAGACCAGACATAGTTACAGACCTAGCCAGTCATGTTAAGACGATATATAATTCGACCGATTTAGCGTTCGTTAAACAGCACGTTTCAGGTATTCACGCACATCAGATTCATAATGCGCTGAAGCCCCAAGCCCGAGGCCCCATTTAGTTACATATGTAAATATACACGAACGAAAAATAAACATTTCGTTTTTATAAGTTTACAAAAATCTCAGTAGCTAAGCATTTCTGGATACCTATTCCTGACAATTTTTGATAGTTGTCATGAGTAGAGTCATTTGTCGAACTTAAAGGAAAACGTCAGGAGTACGTATAATAAAATCAGAAAAGAGCTGCCCATAAGTTTCATGCTTGTTCTTCTTGATCCAAGACTGCCTTCGGAGTGATTGATAAAGTGGTAGTATTGCGCTAAAAATTATGACGTATTACGAGTTTTATTTAACAAGGTATAAGACGAAGATATTTTAAATTTGAAAAATTTGAATTCATTGGTAGTAAACAGAAATGACTCAAATTTCCTTAAAAATAAAATAATCTTGAAGTCAAATCTTTTATATAGATCTCACTTTTGACAGTGAGTCGCTTTATCAATCGTGAGTGCTGCTGGTGAGTGCTGTCGCTGTGCCGTACTTCACGTAGTATCAGTTGCATTTGGGATTACCACGTAATGCATATGCATTTCGTTAACTCGATGATACGTCCTCTTCTAAATTTGTTATGATATAAAATAAGACTTATTTAAAGAAATAAACGAAAATATCTGATGACAAATAAAAAATTAAATTGGTACAATATTTTTTTTATTGTATCAAATCTTTAAGATGGATAAGTTTAAATTAATTTTATTTGTTGATTTTAAATTTTAAATAGGTATTAAATTACTTATTGTCATAAACTCATGCCTCTTTCTCAGCAGAATAGGCAGAGACTACAGATTTTTACACGATACAATATTTGCATATGCCTCTTGCTTCCCTGCATCCATTCCTCTTTTCATGCAAGCTCGTCGTTTTTGGTGCTTAAAATTCGACTTTTTTTTTTAATATGTCACCAATTTGGTTCGCACAAGATATCCTAGGATGGCCTTTACCGACCTTTTTAACCGACTTCAAAATTAAAAAGGAGGAGGTGTCTATTGCTAGGTATATTGTAGTGTTTCCTTGATTGACACCGACTCCCAAAATACCAATAATTTTAACTATATTATATTAACGTAATCATTTTATTGACTTTTAAGTAGTCTAATATTTTTCATTTCACCTTGCTTAGGAGAACTCTAAAAAATATTTAGATCATTGTTTGTTATTCATAGGTATGTGTTGAGTTAAATCTGAAGTGGGTAGGTACCTATCTACCTTCTTGCGTGGTAAACACATAGATCGTACCTACATATTGATGAGTAGAAAAAGAAAGTTGATTCTTAAATTGTAGAAGAATTCGCAATTATTTTTTTACTTCTTAGTGCATATTAATTTGTTATGGAATAGTTATTGTTTTGAAGTGGGTTTTTATTTTCGTTAATTTTTTTTTCTTCCCTAGTTGCTACATCTTCTTTCATTTTCTAAATTTACGTTCCTACATCTATCCTTAAAAGACACTCCGCACACACCACGCATCTGTCGTGAGTTACTTATTTTACTATTCATAATAACAAGTAAGGTCCCATTCACTTTTTGTACATCCAATATGTATATCATGTGTACCATCATTAGCAAACATGCTATTCAAGTTTGCAAAATTTTATACTTGTTCTAATATCCGACATTTAACCTTATATATATCGTATTCAGTAACGCTATAACTTTTTTTAAACATTTATGACCTTAAAGACCTTAGTCTTGCTGACATTCACTTTCATACCTCTTTTGTTATCAAAGAGTTTCAGTCGGTTTAGGGCTAGAGTTATCAATAGATTTTGACGTTTCACGATTTTAGTAATCTATTCTGACCATTTTCCATTTTAGGATATCCGAATGTTGTGTGTATGCGTGTACGTGTGCGCATGTGTGTTTGGGTGTGTGTCTTTTAAAAATATAAATGAAGTTTTCTATGTAATATTTCTTAAGCTACTCTACCGAAAAATACCAAAACTTAGTTACTAATAGATTTTCCGCTTAAAAAACAATATCGATCTTTGCAAACTGCATTAGTCAGTGGGTTTGCTCAAGAGATATAGCTAGTAAAAATTCGAAAAAAAGGTTTTTTTAAAAATAACGTAAAATTCTTGATGGATTGTTGTTTGGTAAGCGGACATTTTTTTTGTTTAAAAACTGCGCCGAATGCAGTAAAGCAGATCAAAATGCGATCGAAAGATATAGTAGCTGAAAATTAAAAAATGGTTTTTTTAATCCATATAAATTTTTGAACACGAAGAGTTCAAAACGTATTTGAGTTATATTTTTGAGCTCGGAGAAAAAGCATAAAATCGATCTGTTGAGCTTGATGAATTTAATAATTTATTACTACTTTATTTTTAACGCTTTGAGTTCGAAAATAGTGAAAAAGTTTCAGGAATGGCTTAAAGGGTCAACCGTCTCTGGAATTTTGAAGCTCTAATGCTCATATTATATATAATTATATATACAATATGAGCATATTATTCACAATAGCATAATAGCACTCATATTATATACAATTATATATATAATATGAGCATAAATATATAATTATAACTCAAGAAGCTCAAAGGCATATCGATAAATATCATACCGGAAAGTTTTACGAATGGCCCGTAGGATCAATGGTTTTTTTGCTATTTCTTTTGTTGTTTCACTACTTCTATACGTTATTTATACTAACTTTTACTACGTTACATAAGCGTTTTGATACTGTAGACATCTATATATGATTTTTGTGAATTACATATGATTATTATTCATAACAGTAAAGTAACATCTCTTATTCACCTTGTTTCCGGTGCTTAGTCTCCTCTCAACATCTCCATCACGCCTATCTTTAGTCGTAAACAGACTGTCCAGATAAAGAGAATCTTTCATTTAATCAACTGTCTCAAGTTCTGTCAGAATAATACGCACATAGTTATCATTTTGTCCATTTAAAAATGTATACTTTGACGTTCTTAACTTTTAATTTCGTATCGGTTCTTTTTCCGACAAAATCGTTAACGTCGGATAGAATGTTTTGAAGTTCCAAAATGGATGTTGAAGAATTGATTTTTGTATGATCTACTAGGGATCGATATTAAGGGAAATGGCCGATATGCAGCCCAGTCCCTACGGAGGCAAATACCACAAAAACTTTCGTAGTACTCACCTCGTGCCCTTCTGAGGTTGCGGCGGTGCGGGCGCGTTCGGAACGGAGTTATTGCTTATAATAATCCATAAGTTAGACCTCGAAGCCCGGCGTAGAAGCGGAAGTACCTACTTCGTCCTTTTTCGTTTTACTACTACTCGGCGCGTGAACGATGACGCGGAAGTTGCGACAGTGGACATTGCAAGAATTCGGTTGTAAGCTTTAATGAAGCATTTGACGGGTTACTACAACCCACTTTTGATCTGAAATAATACGTTTGTAAAGGGTTATATTAATTGTATCACAGCTTTGGTGTCGCTGCATATCTGTCTGTCTTTGATATCTTTATGGATATCAAATCAGTCAGTCTATGTTCCACATATTTCAATGCATGCATTGTCTTTCTAAAACTGTGATTTCAATAGACATTTATAATCACGCCATACAAAGATGGATTTATTACCTTATTATGTATACCAAAATATCGTTCACTTAAAATTATCGTGGCATCGTCGGCGCACGAAAAGATTTGCACCCCACCCAATTGCAGTTCAGGTAGATTATTTATGTTAATTAAGAGCAAAGTATTTCCGATCACGCTGCTTTGTTTCACACTAAGCCTAATGTTCAAATCTTACGTACAAAAGAACAGAAGAGTCTTATCTGTAATTTGAGAAGAGTCTTTGGTTCTTGACAGTAATTTAGCAATATTTTACAGGGATAAATCTTGGTCTAGCCTTTTTAAAAATCTTTCTTTCAAATTCCCAATATTATTTATCTTATCATTCATATATCTTTCAATTTCATTTTTGCAATCAAGTGGCAAAACTACAAAGAAAACTATGGTGCAGTAATTCATCAAAACCTATTGTGAGCCCTTCTTCTCTTTCTGCATTACTTATATTTAGAATTCCGTAATGTTGAAGCAGAACGGAACCCTCATAGGATCACTGCGGTGTCTGTGTCTGTCGAAACCCTTTTTTTTTTTTGGAACACGCAGCGGTAAACAGTTGACATTGTGTCTGCTGTCCCTTTAAGCTGTAAAAAAACCGACCGAAAGCGTGTCAGACCTTGCTAATTGCAGGGTTTCGTAGTCGTTACTGCAAATAAATGTATTGAAGATGAGAAAGATATGACGTTGTTACACTTTTTTTTTCATATTTTCTGCACAGAGTTGGTATAAGCATTTTAGTTGCGATATTTCAAATGCATTAAAACATAGTTAAAACAAAATGCATAAATATGATATGAAAAAGGGCACTAGCAAGACAGCGTATCTTCGTGGCACTTACGTTATTTTATTGAGAAGCGCAGTTTTTCGGTAATAACTCAAAAACAATGTACCTGATCATGTCTAAAATAATTTAATTTGAAATTATTTATTAAGTGTTACCTTTATAATTTTTTCTCATCTTTTGGACATAAGATATGAAAAATAATGGAGACATACACGATATCTACTACTTTCGAAGCGGTTATTTACAAAAATATTCACTTAACCAAAAAAATTGCTTTGAAACCTTAATGTTTAAAAAGTCTGTCAAAATATGTGCTACATGATAATATTTGTAGATTTTTTTTTAAGCTTCAGTTACACGGATCATGTCCCCCTCCTAAAAATATTTATATTTGTAATTTAACTACTAAACTAAGTAGCGGCTTATATAATACACCTACAATCCAAATTTCATAAATATAATTCTTGTAGTTTTTGACTAAAATGTTTATGACTTGCGGACGGACGGAGGGATATAACGAAACGACAAAAGTCTGTTTTTGCCATTTTGGTTCGATGCCCTAAAAATCAAACTTCTAAGTCAATATAGTTAAAAAATACGGCCATCTATGCATCATATTTTGAAACTCTCACGGAAATTAATAGAATTATGAAATTTGGCAAGAAAAAGGTAAAGGAAAAAAAATCTGAAAATTGATTTGTAGTTATATCACATAATTCTTTTTTTTTTAACATTACAAACCTACCCTTATAATTGAAGTAATTTTGTATGGAACCATCAGGGAGCGACTTCTACTTGCATTTTCTATTAATGTCCTATTTTTCAAAACCATACATTGATAATCTAACCATACTTCTAATAACTGGCTCCCTCTTTTTATGAGGGCTGCTGTTTATTTATGAAACAGGCCACATACAGAATAATATTTAAGAAGTAATTACAACATTTAAAAATGTAACTCCTTGGCTGTAAAATACAGTTTATTTCATGTAACTGTCAATTGTTTTATCATTGTGGCGTCATTTTGAAAATTTTCTTGTGATGTTAAAGGCGTCCCTGGGCATAAGTATGACGAGCGTACATTACATATTCTACGAAAATTTGGCTGTAAAAGAAATTTATTCGCATTGGATTCCGCACAACTTTAGCATTGATCAAAAACAGGCTCGTGTCCGTCGATGCAAAAAAAAAGTAATAAAAAAAAACAAAATCATGTTGCGTCTAAGGGTGTTTATAATATCTACACACGTGATAAATCTTGGATCTATGCGTATGATCCCGAAACTAAATAATAGTTAACGGTGTGGGTGTTCCAAGATGAGCCGAACCCATCAAAAGCGATTTGTGCCAAAAGCACTTTGAAGCAAATGGTTGCCTATTTTTCTTGATATAAATGAACATGCGGTTACAGTGCCACAAAAGAATCATAAAAATGTTAATTTGGAGTGTTTCACGACTATTTGTTTTCCAGAAGTCTTTGAAGAAATAAAGAACAATCGACAACGCAGAATCATTCTTCATCATGACAATGCTGGCTGTCACACGTCGGCCGAAACAACTCAGATTATGGAAGGTCAAAAGATCGAATTGACGGGTCATCCGCTGTTCAGCCCCGATTTGGTACCCAAAGATTTCTATTTATTCCCAAGCGTGGAGAATAAATTACGTGGTCAACGTTTTTCGAGCCGCGTAGAAGCCGTTGATGCGTTCAAAATGCACATTTTAGACATACCTCAATCAGAATGGAAAAAGTGCTATAAAAATTGGTTTTAAGATATGAAAAAGTGCATCGATTATTGTGGTAAATATTTAAGCAATAAAACCATATTCAATGATAGATGTTTGTTTCTTTTTGATATTCCTGACACATGAATAGTAGCCCTCGTAGTTGGGGAGTTATTAATATTGGTAGTACATTTGTTTCGAATATTTATAATTTAAAGCATTTGTAATTTTAATGAATGAATTTGTGAAATATCTTATTTTATAGAGAGTGAGATATTTTTATTATAATGTGACAGTGAGATATATTTAATATAAATTTGTAAGGTACCTATATTATTTTTAGAGAGAATGAGAAATTTCTTTCATCTTTCCAAAATCAAGAGTTTTATTTGGTTTTTAAATATATTTTATCTGAATAAGAATAATTTTATCTAACTGATAATAATTTGACTAATAATTTTCTAAGACTTTTAAATATTTAGTAAAAGCTTTCGATTAATCTGTGTTACTTCATTGGACTGATGGTTTACTTAATTCTAGAGGCGTTCTAATAACGAAGATTACGCTAAGTAACACATTGAAATTGATCAGTTGCGTTACTAAGTAGTCCTGTTTTAAATATTTAATGTGATGTTCGTCATTAATTGCGCATAATCACAATTACTTATGTTAAATGGTACGAGCAAGAAAAACATTAAGACATTTGTAAAGCGGTGATCATATAGTTACGATGTAGCCCTATCGCCAGTTTGAAGATTTAGATAGGTTGAAAAGTGAATATTTATAAAAACAAATGGTGTTTATTTCAGTAACATTGATATAGAGAAATGCACTGTGGAACGACCTTAACACAGTAGATTGATTGCACTTGACTTATGAATGCACTGACCGGCAAAAAAAACCAACTCGCCAGCGCTCGAATTTTGATTTATGTACGTCTCGGCGAATTGTCTCAAATATTTTCCGAATATAAACAAAATTGTAAATCATTTATAAAAACAAAGATGGGAATATGTTATGTCCGACCTAAACAAACAATATTTATCGTAATCGGAGATATTCTGACGGTTATAGAATGTTCCATATTACGATAAATATTGTTTTGTTTGCTTATTGTCATTGGTTAGAATCTAATCAATCAAAATGCGCAAACGATGCAAATGATTACAATTTCGGGTTAAAAATTACAAGGTACTGTTTCCTAATTAATTTGGGGAATTAACATGTTATTGAAATGTTTCGCTTATGAACGTAGTACGCAACAGTAACATACACTTCAAATATTCTGATTCGCAGCAAACCAATAGTTTTCCTATTGGTTTGCTGTTTTTTGCTCAAAGATAGAGGATAAGATTAGTTAATAAATCTAGTACAATAATTAGGAATAACATAAAAAAACTGATGGCTGAGCCATCCCATAAATCCCATGAATTTCTTGATTTATTTTAAATTTATTTTAATATTTTCAGATATAATAGTCCTTGCCATATAACTCATTAATAATGAAAATTTTAAATTCCAATTACTTTCGCAATTCAAGTAAATTAAAAACAAAAAAAAAATCTATTTAGAAACCTTATTTTATTTTTATTGTTATGAGACGTATCACGTTCTATGTAGAAAATCCACGTTTTGATCAATATTGGACACATAAACATATATATTTTTGGTGACCTTTAAAGATGCACATTATTTCAGGTGATTTGTAAAAAAGTTAAAAAAGAGGATTTATGTACCCGATCGACATATAACATGTGCATTACTTCTTATCAACAAGGAGCGCATAATTTACGACTACACAACAGACTTGCATTGATTTCAATATTCACTTATTTAGCCCTTGACAGTAATTAGTTGCTCATTTAAGTTACGGCGTTATAACCGGCGGACGTTCGCTTAGAGCTTAAGAAAGTTGATACATGTAGATAAGTGAGCATAAATTTGTTAGTACGATGTCCAGTACTTTGAAGCAGGTGAATATTAAATAAGAAATCACCGTGGAGGTCTAATGTGTTTAGTTCGAGTTTTAGATTTAAGAAAAATACGATTTTTTTTGTAATTCGCTTACGAGAGTAATTAGTGTAATTAAAAGATTAGGGTTTACCGAATATTTAACGAGTGCCTATTTTAATAAAAAAATACAATATCGAGACGAACTCGTGGGTGATTAGAAGTGGTAGGTATTAAAAAACAAACTAGACACTTGAAAATAATAATATTTATTATTTGTTATTAATACCTTTCTTTTCAAAGTATTCACCCGGAACATGTATACACTTTTTCACGCTTTTGAACAACTTGAAAAATACCTCTGACGTCTGTTTTTTAGACACTGTTTTTCAAATATTTCGAAATTGTAGGCCGTCAATAAGACCCACTGGCGGTCTAAAATTTCCAATTTTTTTGAGGTATTTGAGGTTTTGTAATATTTGTATTAATAATTCGATTATTCTTAATTCCGAAAGGTACATTTCGGAATGTGTATACGAGAATCTTAGTAATGAGTTAGAATCCACTGGCATCAATTTGAAAAACTTCAAAGTGAATCAATTGGACCTGCCTAATAACTATTAATTTTTAAATAAATTTACATCCAAACACCAATCACACGATGTGAATCTGTCAAAACATCGAAAAAAAAATTAATAAAAATGCATAATGGTTGCTAAATTCATATATCGTAAAAGAAAACAACTCGCTTCTTAAACCGTTTGTTCCTATAAAACGTATTTTTCATGCATTTTGTAAACTGATATAAAACCATAACACATAAATATAACTTAATATATATTTTCACTTATCCCAGTTATTAAGCGTTATGAAAAATCCAGAGTAGTTATTGTGTTTGGTGGCAATTCGTTAGATTGAGTTTGTCAAGCATAGAGAAGTTTGATTTTATTATATAGGTTGTTAAGCTATCGCTACAAATCGCTCGAGAGCGTCTCGGACGACACAAAAAAATCAATATGGCGAAGGTTAAATTTTCGTTTTAGTATAAAATACGATTTTTAGGGTTCCGAGTGAAAATTGAAAAAACGGAACCTTTATAGTTTTGTCATGTCCGTCCGTGCATCCGTCCGTGCGTCCGTTCGTCTGTTTTTCATTACATGAATAAATTCGGAAATAATTTCTCCGAAAATTGCAGATATTCTATCTCCCTCCACTACATTCTAAACCAAACCAAACCAAAGGCCAAGAGCGTGTCGGACCATGCCCATCATAGGGTTCCGAAGTCATTATTACAAAGAAATGCACTTCAGGTGAAAAAAATACGTTGTTACACTTTTTCCATGTTTTCCGCATAGAATAATTATAAGAACTTTAATCGCCTATAACTATTATAGAAAAACAAGTAGGTATGTCTATTATTTCTATTAAAGTAGTGTAAACTAAAATGCATCAGCAAAAAAGTGTATCTTCATGGAATTTACGTCCTTTTGTTGAGAACCGCAGTTTTTCGACAATACCTAAAAAAAGTATATACGACCTTGTTCGAAATAATTTTCGTTAAAAGTATTTATTAAACGTTATCTTCATTATTTTATTCATATTATTGGATATTCGGTTTAGGAAGTAGTGAGGGGAGATTTTCAGAGCGAGTGTTTCCGAAATTATTCATGTAATCCAAAAAATTGCTCAGAAATCTTAGTGTTTTTAACAAAAGTGTCCAAATATATGCCACATGTTGGTGTTTGCCGAGAAAATTTTTTTTGGTTCTGTTGCATGTATAGACTGTCCCCTAGAAATATTTATTTTTGTTATTTAACTACCAAACTAAGTAACGGCTTATGCAATTTCATCAATATACGTCTTGTGGTTTTTGAATAAAATGCCTGTGACTTACGAACGGACGGACGAACATGGAGAAAATATAAGGATTCCGTTTTTGCTATTTCGGCTTGCAACCCTAAAAAGGCTACATTAATGCATTTTTTCACAAGTGATCGTATTTTTTACAACTTTCATGAAATATTGACAGGATCGGTTTTCTTATTTGATGTGGTTTTTTTTTGTTTATATTACATAAATTTTTTTTTGAAATTGACAATATTAATCTTAATTAAATTATCTGAAAAATGGCATGCAAATTTTCCTATTTTGGGTACTAACGGGATTACAGCGATAAAAATAGTTATTAATGAAAAGTGAAATAATTTTTCGATCGTAAGGCATTCTCAAACGCTTCGTGTAATGAATCGTGTAATATTATTTAAGGCCTTGCCTTGCTGTTTAATTTTAATGTATTCTCTTATTCATTTAAAGGACGTAGTGAGAATGATGTAATTTTATTGACACAGCTGATTTATACCACAATAAGTTTAATGTCCACAATGCTACAGTTTGTTTCAAACACATTTAATGCCGTGAAGTGAGCTGCGAACGCGGGTTCGGGCAGGTCGAGTCAAATCATTATCTCTGTAATACTCCGCCCGTACTTAAAATTTGTTACTGCGACGCGACTTTTGACTAACTTCTCGGCCGCCAATTACTATGAATCTACCTATTTGTCAGGTTTTCATAACCCCACTGTTTAAGCATATCCTTCCACAATGTTTTTCTTCAGACCTGCTTCCGCCCTTTCTTTACCAGCGTGAACATAGAATGACTTCTTTCATTTTCTATGGCTATCGATTTTGTCGGTAATCTCGATTCCGGCTCCGGCCACACTCTTGGTTCTGATTTTGATCCTATTTGATCCAGATACATATTATAGTACATAAAAAAAACATAATTATATTAATTAAGACAGTGTAGCTTTCAGACAGCTTTTTATGTGAGAAATAAGCGGAATCTAATTACTATTTTACTGGTACATAAAAGGTATCCTAGGTTCCGTTCCAAAATATAATCTACCAAAATGAAAAAAATTATGACAATCCGTGCAGTAGTTTGAGTGTGGTTGGAAAACAAACATTCAAACAAACAAACTTTCACATTCATAGTAAACATATATATATAGATTGGGGTTCTTGGGGTCTTTAAGCCCTCCAAGCTGGTTCAAAGAAAAGCGAGAACTGCTAAATAATCGTTGTCACCAATGCGATGAAAACGTTTGAGTCTGCCTGCTAAACTATACTCTCCGATGCGCGTAACCTGTAATTTTTAGGGTTCTGTACCCTAGGATACAGAACCTGTACGAAATATTTCATTGTTCAGTGTAAGTTTCGTAAATCCATTACGCGCTAATGAATATTCATAAATATCTATTTTAACACCAAATACGTTTTAATGTAGATATGGGTGACATTTGGTGTGCTGCTAAATGTAGGTAGTTGCGGCTTCCATATGGGTTACTTAACAATACTCTTCAGAGACCTTCGAGCTGAAAACTCTGCAATACCTCTCACCTTGGAACAAAAATCATGGATCAGTAAGTTTTAAAAAGTTACTATTTACAGTGTCATCACAGTAAACCGTAATACCATCCGAAAATATTGTGTGTGGATAACGAGTAAAAAGGGCTAATATTAAAAAGTAAATTGGAAAATGAATAAAAGGGAATTATGTATAGGTTTTCATTAAAGATTATTTAAAAATGTTAGTACGAAAAGAAGCAAATTAATTGTTTATTTTGACTAAACCTTGCTTCATTATAAAACCAACTGTCTCGAAATTGAGTTGCTATATTTGATACAAATATAGTGATTAATCAAGTTAATGCAAAATTTGTTTAAAATAGGTCTAGAAAAAATTCTTGCCGGTTCTTTTCCTTTTTAAGTTTGTGATAAACAACTATATTTATTTTGGATTGGTGATAACAACTATATTTATTTTGATTTTTAGTATAGTCTTTAAACAGCCTATATTAATGACAATGGTTTCTTTTGATTCCTTATACGTTAACGCAAACTTTGAAGTATATGGTATTGTTGCAAACTTCCTTCATAAAAGAAATAACAGAATAACTTCCATTTTTTAAAATACAAGAATAGTGTCGCACTTGTTTAGGAAACTCTATATAATACCAATTAATTGTTTCTTTAAGTCAAAAGTTAAATTTAAGTCAAATGTTAAAATGGATCTCTTTATGGCCTAAATATATATAAACGGTCTGATTACACGTATGTGCTTTAGCACGTGTAAACGTGTTGTTAATTAATTGAGTATGTAGCGTGAAACAGTTTGACTTTGAATCAGAAACAGAAGTTCGCCTCTCCCAGGATTCACGATCTGAACCTAGGTTTTATCGAGTTGTCGCGAAACTCTACGATTTGATGTTTCGTTTCGCATGCTTTTCACGCTCTACAAAAAATAGAACTGTTTGCCCTCTTTCTGCGCTTACAGCGATGGGGTGTTTCCTCACTCGTTCGGTATGCTGTACCAAAATCATTCTGCCATAACGAGACCGTATTTAGGCACTAGAGCGATCTCAGTCTAGCTTTGTTAAGTTTTTAGTCTGGGAACGAGCGGCACTTTTTGTGCGGCCAAGTTGATTGCATTATTCGAACCCATTAAGTCTCTCCAATCCGAATGATAATAAAGTGTAGACAATTAATTTCATATGCATACGCTTTATGATAATTATAAGGAAAGAAGTACTTAATTTTTGAGTTTATAGTTTCGGCCACATTGAAAATGTTTGTATAAACTAAAGTCGATGCTTCTCAATCATCGTAACTTCAGAATAAACGTCTTTAGCTCAAGGACTATCAATGTAGAATCTCAGTACGAGACTATTTATATTATAGTCAAATCAAATATTATATCAGCCAATTATCACTTGACTATCATCAAAGTATCACTCAGGTCTTAAATGAGACAAATAATATCAAATAAAATCAATCAAATCTACAATCAAATTTCTTAAGTGCATTAGAGCACTCCGATTTGTTTATATACGTATTAAAAGGCTAATCAATTTCGATAACCGAATTTCTTCAAATAAATAAACTTCAAGTAAATTACACCTCAAAATTAAAACGTGATATGCAAATAACACATTTTACACAATACAGTGAGATAAAATTTAATTAAAGAAAGAAAATAAAATAAAATAAAATGTAAACAGTAAAATATTATAGTTAAGCTTTTAAAATATAACTATTATTATTGTGTTGTACTAGATTTTCTATTTAAACCGTATTTATTTTACCAAACTATTTATTACGCGACTTTATTATAATGTTTGATTTTTGTTTACCAGAACCACCTATAAGGATAGAAGTTCCATTTGCAACGGAGCCAGGCGTTTGATCCGACCTCCTTGCAGATAGAGGCTCATTTGGGCACCCATTTAAACCTCGATGAACTGTTCTGATGCGTATCTGACCTGCTCATCTACCTCCAATACTTTAAATATGACTTCATCGAGATAGATCAAACGCAAAAAGGGAAAGACAATATCTCGGTTAATAAATTTTATTTCAAAATTAGGGACAGCTCCCAGGAGTCAGTGCTCATTCAGATGAATGAACTGCCAGCCTAAAAGATAACTAGTTATTAAGAAATCTGCAAACACGAAAGAGAGCATAAGAATAAATATTTAGTATTTTTTTTCCTGCTAATCACCGTCCGTGACCTTTTCGATGAATTGCTGAGGCCCCTTCGCTGAAACTGGTACGAGGGGCGGCTGATAAGTCCGCGGCCTAAGGCATTAAATGAAAGAAAAGTACGAGTATTTTATTTTTATTTTTCAAAATAGTCTCCCTCAAGCGAAATACATTTGTCACATCTGGTGTATAACGTCTTCAAACCGCCCAAAAAATATTCCTTTTCTTTGCAGTCAAAATGGCTTTCTACAGCCATCTTCATTTGATTGTCATCAACAAATCTACGACCACGTAACTCCTTTTTAAATTGGAAAAAATAGTCGCTGGGAGCTAGATCTGGGCTGTAGGGTGGGTGGTCAATTTCGAGAAGCCCGTGTCCTTCAGGGCCTGCCTCGAAACCCGCGCCGTGTGGACAGATGCATTGTCTTGTAAAACAGCACTCCGCGCGATAACTTCCCACGTCGCTTCTGTACGACTGCCTCGTGCCTGAGCCAATAAATTCGCGTAATATTGGCCATTCATAGTAGTCCCCTTTGGCAAGTAATCAATTAGTAAAACACCTTCACTATCCCAAAAAATTGTCGCCATAAGCTTCGATGCCGACTTTTGAACCTTGAATTTCTTCGGCGGCCTTTCTCCTTTTTTCGTCCATTGCATGGACTCCTGTTTAGATTCCGGATCGTATTGACGAACCCAGGTTTCATCCACGGTTACAATTCGGTCGCAAATTTCGTCTATATTATCCCCGACTAACTCCAAAAAATCCTTACTTGTCTGAAGTCGCCGCTGCTTGTCAAACGGCGTTAGCATTTTTGGTACCCAACGCGCACTGATTTTCTCATATTCATATGCTCGTGTATAATTTCTCCAACTCGTTCTTTACTAATCTGCAACTCTTCAGCTATCTGCCATAATTTTATTCTTCGGTCGGCCAGTACTAATTTTTCGATTTTTCGAACATTTTCCTCCGTCACTACCGTCACAGGACGCCCTGGGCGAGGATCATCTTCACAGCTCTCTCGTCCTTGTTGAAATAAGCGAGCCCATTTTTTGACCATCGTATACGAAGGCGCAGATTCCTGAAGAACTGATACCATGTCTTCAAAAATTTCTTTGGGCGTTTTTCCTTTCTTTACGAAGTACTTTATTACGGCGCGATGTTCAATATTACTGAGATTTGACGATTCGGCTGACATGATGACGTTTGTGCTTCGACAGATAATTTGTTAATGACTTTAATAACGAAAGGAAGCTATATTTATACTAACAAGAAGTGTCGCAATTAGTGGTAATAGTTGTGAAATAATGAGTCATCGCTAAGTACCTTGGGCCGCGGACTTATCAGCCGCCCCTAGTACTAGTGTGGACACACAGCTAGGACAAGCTTCTAAAATCTTGATTTAGCCGCGATCGCCCCTTACCGGGGTCTGCACGTGACGTTTCCGATGATCTTCCCTCAAGACCCGACCTAGTCCTTTGTGATTCCAAAATCGAATCGCCTCTTGCGTATCCCAAAAACAACTGCCTTCACCGCGCGCCCGGCTCAGCGTCCCTTCAATTATTTTTAAAAGGACAAATGCAGCTTCCTCTCCTTTTTTTTGCTTAGAGACTCTGACACAAAAAAGTGTGCACATTACCATTTGTAACATTCATGTAAAGGCGATATTTCTCTCTCTCTCAAGTTCTCTCTCAAGTTCAATTCACACTCAAGTTTATGCTTGTACCATCTTCGCTTTGCAATCCAAAAGTATGCTAGCCAACAGAGAGTAGGTGGTCACCGCCGTTTATGGGCACTCATAACTCCAATGGAGTCACCAATGCGTGACCGGTCTCTCGGGTAGGAAGAGAATATCTGATGTATGGTAGAGTGGGCTGGTTGAAGAGGGAGTAGGTTAATGGAATGAATGTGGGGTACCGGAAATGGAAGAGGGCTGCTGGAACTCGCTACTGCTTTAAACTATTTCCAATAACCAATTTTAGTAACATTTTCACTGTTAAATAGTCATTATTCCAAAAATGAAAACAAACATGTTTATCGCAGCCAAAGACATTGAATCTCACTCAGCTTCATATCAATGCCGCTCACATTTTAAAAACTTTTCAGGTTCATCGGTTGCCATCACGACTTTGCTGGCCTTCATATTGGTAGCGCCACTGATGGAGCGCTGTGGAAGGAAGATCGCCCACATTTCAGTTGTAGTACCAAATATACTATGTTGTATGATATTTTATTTTGCAGACAATATTACGACTTTAATATTGGCTAGATTGATATTTGGAATACCAAGCGGCGGAACTATAGTTCTAAATGCTATAATTATTGCGGAATTCTCCAACCCCAGGATAAGAGGAGTTTTGTTGAATGCTAAGTCGTCTTTTGTTGTATTAGGAGTGGGCTACGCGCATTTATTGGGGCTGTTCTTTGACTGGCGTACGTTGGCGTTGCTTGGACTGATACTGCCGGTGCTTTCGTTGCTCATCACGATTACGTGGCCGGAAAGTCCGGCCTGGTTAGCTCGTCATGGACATTACGAGCACTGTGAGAAAAATTTTAATTGGCTCCGAGGCGTAGATCCGAGCGCTCAGAAAGAACTACATGCTTTGATGCAAGCGGAAATGGAACGGCAAACCGTTAAAATATCTGAATCAGTTCCAAAATCTTTTCCTCAGAAAACTAAGAAGTTTTTTATGAGATTTACGCATCAAGATTTCCTCAAACCGACCTGGATAATGGCGCATGCATTCATTATTATGGAAGCGTGTGGAAGACATGTTTTTCCAACTTACGCGATCAAAATCGTAACAGCCTTCGCCGGTAGTCAATCGCCCCTTCATTACGTCGTGGGGTTAGACCTGGTCATCTTCGCGACGACCGTACTGGCCTGTGTGGTGGTTACTCTGTTCAAACGCCGCACTCTACTCTTTGGCACTGGTAGCATATGTAGTGTATTACTGCTAACAATATCGCTCTATCTTTTTTTAAAATCCAAGGAAATTATTCTTAGTAGCAATGTGTGGATACCATTAGCGTTATTTATAATATATTTATTCATTTTAAATTTGGGCATTTCGCCTATCATTTTGTCGTTGCTGGGAGAGATATTTCCATTAAAATATCGATCTATGGGAGTAATGATGAGTGGGATATTTTTTTCTGCTGCTTTGATGGTCGCTTTAAAAGTAACACCTATTCTAATAGAATCTATAGAAGTTCATGGGACTTTCGCGATATTTGCTATATTTATGATCACTTCATTATTGTATTTATTTTTTAATCTACCTGAAACGAAAGACAAAACTTTACAAGAAATAGAAGAATACTTTAACAATGATAAAAGTAAGACACGGTTGGCGCTTGGCTTTGAGAGAAGTAACAAAGTGGACAATGAAATTTCAGTTTGAAGCAATGATATTGAAAGTAATGATGTAAGCAATATTTAACTTCCAAAGTTTATTTAGGTAAATGTTGTGACTGAGAAAATAAAAACAATAACTTGGAAAGAAAATTTGAATACAAAATTTCATCTAAATCATTAGAGCAGTTTTCAAAAAGCCAATTACATATACTCAATAATTGCTTAAAAAAGGGACTTTGATCCCTAAACGTTGGAAAAGTATCGACGTATTGTGATAAGTGTCGGGTGTATATGCCTATATATATATATATATATATATATATATATATATATGTCAAATAATTGTAGTTATTTATAAGATAGTGTAATTTCAACATGATTTCTGTATTATAAGTTTAATTCATACTCGTGTATACATTATTTATTCTTCGATGACCTCACCTGTTTTGAGTTCAACATCTGCGGTTTCTTAAAACCCACACTCGCCTGTTGCAGGCCAGTCGACGCGATGGAATCCGACTTATGGCTTTTCGACATGCCAGCTCGCGCAATTTGAGTTCTATTTTCAGTTATGGTTTTATTTGGATATTCCAGGTTTTTGGGGATCGACTCTGGGCAGGTTAAAAGAACTTTTTTATTTTATTACAAGGGAGTCTTTGAGAAAATCCATTCCTTTCCGAAAGACCAGAATCAGACTCTCTGTGACTATCTTGAGATAGAGGATGTCTATGTGCCCATGGGTAGCTTGCCTCTTTGTTTGCCTCTTAAAATACCCCTAACAAAATACAGTAAATGAAAATAGTATGAATTAATTTGTTATGCTAATTTCCCACTTTGAAAATTTAATGATAGATTATATTTTAAAATCGAGTTTTTACCATATTTTGACGTTTTAGGGGTACTAGGAATCTATCTCAACCATTTTCAAAGTAGTCTCTCTCTCTCTCTCTCCTAATTCCGCATGGTAACTTTTGAGGAATCTCTAAAACAAAGTTTTCACAAAAAGTTATCTTATATAACTGTTACCCTGCTCTACTGATCAAATCGAAATCTAATCAACTTTTTTCACGAATCAGTTGCATTGACTGATGAAAACTGTATAAAAATAGGTTGATTTATACAAAATACATAGTTGAAGAAAAAAACGTGTTTTTACGATACTTTGCCAATCGTTTCACTGATAGATTTCAAAATCTATTCAGTTGTTCTCTTTAAAAAACAACGTCGATTGTTGCTAAATTCATTAAAATCGGTTCATTTGTTCCAGAGATGTTATTGAATTTTCAAAAAATGTGTTTATTAAAATATTTTTAAAACTATTCCACCGATAAATTCTATAATCTAACGAGTTGTTATCTTTAAAAAACAGCGTCGAACGTCGTAAATTACATCAAAATCGTTTATTTCGTTAAGAGATATAGTTAACTAAAAATGAAAAAAGGGTTTTTTTCAAAAATATTTGCTTTTCAAAGATGTTTGGTTATAAGTTATCTTTTTTAAACCCAAGAAGATCAAAATCAACAAAAACGTGTTTGAAAGATATTGTAGCTGACAGATAATAAATCTGTTTCTTAATACATATAGATTTTTGAAGTGTAAGAGCTCATAACGTGTTATAGCTATATTTTTGATCTTGGAGAGCTTGAAATAGCATTAAAAACGATTTTTTGGAGCATGAAGTACTAAATAATTTATTGCTCATTTTAACACTTTGAGCTCAAAATCTGTAAAAAACTTTTAGAGATGGTCTGAAAGGTTAAAAGTGTTTCAAATTTTTGAACTCTAGAACTTATATAGAATATTTATAATTCAAGGAGCTCAAAACATATCGATCAAATATCATAGCGAAAAGTTTCAGGGGTGGCGTACAGAACTAAAGGTTTTACAGATTTTACTATTTTAGTACTACTTCCACGGCTTTAGTTTTTTGTTACGAACTTATTGCAGAGGTCATTTGCTTTCAATGCGACATAAATTTTTTGCCCTGAATGTACGTTTCGTTCGAGAGTCTGTGGCCGTAAAATAAGGCGCAAAATTTATATTTAACGCTAGGCGGCGTGAATGCATAATGAAAAGTATGGGAATAAACTTTGTCATGTCGGCCGCTAACTAGTGCTGTTTTCAATATTTCCTACTCGTACGACCTTCAACAAAACCACAATGAAGTTTCGTACGTCAAATCGAGCGTGCACACTTGCATGCACCCACTGAGGTAAGGCTGTAGTCACATCATACACTAAAGACTTAACAACAGTCATATAGTTAACAATAGTCATAGGCCAGGCATCCATGTGGTTACTTTTTGTATGTACTAATATTATACAGATGAATAATAAAATATTATTATTTACACGTTTGTTTAAATGAATATTCATTCTTTTAAAAAAATTAAAAACGCTTTTTTGAAAGTTTTCGTTCTCCCTATCTTATGATATTATAAACGATTTCGATAAAGTTTCGCATTCAGCGCAGTTTTTATTAGGAACGAGCTGATAAGTGTCGATATTGAAAGGTATTATAATGCACAAATTATTTATTGATTGCTACCAAATTGCTTTTCAAGATATCTATCCATATCGAGCTCATAGCATTCTAAAGAACTTCACTGAACTTAGTTTACCTAAAAATTTGGTAATATATAGAGACACGTCGTACATACGAGAATTATATAGGCATATAAATACCTGTTCAGTTATAACAGTGCGAAGTGCATTATGTCTTTCGACAGTCTTTGGAAATCTTTGCTTATTTTTAAGTCACGCACCGTCGCTATGTACAGTTTTGTAATACTAATAATTTGTAATGTTCGTAATATTACGAAATACATTACAAAAACGAAGACTGAAAAGGTGCATAGTTTTCTTTGAACTTCTCTGCTAATGAGAATTTATATTGTGTAGTGTAAATAGGTAACAAAACGTAAAAACCTGATATGCCATGGTTATAGCTAGCCTATTGAAATTGTAATGTACAACGAAGTGACAGAGATGGATGATAGCACATATCACAATTTAATACAATTAGTTTTCAAATGTTACATATTAAATCAATAATAAAATTAAATAAGAAACAGCTGAAAACTAACATTTGATGAGTGTCTTTGGAAAAGGGCTAATTCCATTCTATTGTTTTTTTTTTAGAAATCGCAAAAAACCTCTAATATGAAAAATATGGGTTGAATATTACATTAAAATATATGATATTTAATAAACATGTTCAATTAGCATACAATATTTTTATTATATTTTTAAGTATTCACATAAATAAAAAAAAAATTGAAATAAGTACTTTTGATGGAAACTTTAAGAAATAAGCTGTTTTGAACTGGAAGTTTGAGAAGTTCCAATTGGAATCCATTTCCTACATTTTAATAATTTCTGGGCTTTTTCTATGCTTTCAGATCGATGATTTTCATAACTTGTCACCTCACATACCAAAACCTTACCATTTCACTTCAAAATACGTTTCGTTAATAGCATTCTTTTGACTTTCTGTACGCCCTCAAGATTTGATAAACATTATGCTAGACTTTTGATATCTAGTAACTTCCAATTTTCCCCTATTATTTTTTATTCACCATATTTTAAAATATATGAAAACTTCTGACCGTAAATTGTGCACTCTTTTTTTTCTTATAAATTGAATTTTTTTAACTGGATCTTTTTTTATTTTAATAAACGCTACACGCATCAGATGCTGGGCTTGCGAAACCTATATTATATTCATTATGGAATATTTTATGGAACATTGTTTTTTTAACACGTAAGTCTAGGGTCACAGAATTACTATATAATTCTAATATTTAAAGAAATAAGTCTTTTTTGCATAGTAATATTTCAGCATGCTCACTTTTAAAATATAAATAAGCTGTTTTGAATCAGAAAGGTTGCTTTTATATAGCAAAAGAAATATACTAGAAATACACCTTCTCGTAACGGATATTATTTTCATGGCGAATTTCCTGTGAAATGAAGCACTTCGGGCGTACAACAAAGCAAGGGGTAATGGATACATGTGCCTAAAATCAAATAATATTTAAAACAAAATTTTCGGGGAAAGTGGAAATAAACACTTTTGAAGAGACATTCCTTATTTATATAATTGTAGTCTGTACAGAAATAGAAACTTTGTTTAAAAAAAATATATCAAGTTACTGCATATGTGGCTGACACTTAAAATTTTTAGAACTGGCTATTTAGAAACTGCAAGATATATAAAAAAAGCATTTTTAAATTAAAAAATGGAACTCGATCAAATTTATTATGAATTGCATTCATCTGTCATTTGTTCTTGAAAATTGGAGGCAAAAAGAAAATTGACTAACGTGATCATGAATTGAACGCGAGTAAAATTTCATGCAATGATTTACTTTGAATTTTGTTGCCATTTAATCCAACAAGATTTGTTTTGGCCTTTCATGATGAAGCTCTATATTTTACCACTGCTTATAAACTGATTTAATGAGTTCAAATGTCGTCGCACTACTCTGATTGACGATCTGCGTGTGAGACGCCCTTCTACGGTGACGACGAAGACAATATCAGTGCTGTGCGACTCGTGATACAGACTGACAAACCAGTGACCTACCAGCAGATTCGGACAAGCTTAGGCCTCGGTATGATTTAGTTAAATCGTGCAGTTACATAATTTGTACAGTTGCACAAAATCTCTCATGAACATTTAGTGGTCAGGAGTCTTTGTACTCGGTGGATACTTCATAATTTGACCATAGACATAAACACCATCATGTTAATTGGTGCCGCGAAATGATGCAAAGATTTGCCGGTAGTGACTCAAAGGTCGTATACGATATAGTTACGGGTGACGAAATCTGGATTTATTATTACGATTCCTAAACCAAAAGACAGTCCGCTCAGTGAGTATTTCCTTTCGAGGAGTTGCCTACTAAAGTAAAACTAAGTCAAAGCATCAGAAAAAAGCTGATGGCCTCTATTTTCAGAATGACAGGTCATTATACAACAATTGTTTTAGAAGATAAAAAACAGTCACTGCAGACTGATGCACTGACAATTGTTTGCCCCTTGTTTTGGAAAAACTTAGGGGAAAAGTGACCTTGCAGTAGGATTATCCTTTACAACGCCTTACAACGGATTACAACGCCTCGCCACACACCGCTAGACAAACAACTAAATAATTTGGAATGTTAGGTAAATAAATACTAGCCTACGTGCTTTACAGTCTGCATTTCGCAACAAAGGATATTGAAATTTTAATTTATTTTTTAAAATAAAAGAACATCCCATATGAAAAGGCCTTCGAAACGACTCCTAAGTGCGAGTAGGCAAAGAGTTTCTTTCAGTGGTTCTATCAAATGCAGCGATGTACTGATCTCAACGGACACTATTTTGTATAACAATGATAGTGAAAATGACTTGCTAGTGTGCTCAGTTTTTAATTTTGCATGGACTTTGAGATTGTCTCACATACTGATAGCGACTTAATGCTATTTTTCCGTTGCATAGAATATGTTCACCATTAATTATTGTAACCCATAAGATAGGTGGTTCGATAAGTAGGACCCTTTTTTACCCTACTGCGAGACACAAAGGAGGGTAGGTAATATGTTCATCAGCCTATATATGTGTGTTCATTTGTGGCGTTTCAGAGACCAAACGTGTGGATTGATTTTGATGAGTCTTAAGTTAATCGTTTTGTTTTAATTTTGTAAGTATCAACTAAAAACATGACAGTAATTAAAATTCAATATGACAGCAACCAAATGCCATTTTGTGAAAATGAAAAAAATGAAAATGAACGAATCACGACAAGTGGGGTATCATTGAATGGGTTTTTGAAAATCATCTAGACTATAGGTTTCTTTAATCGTTTTTCGTTATAAACGATCGTTTAAGATGCACAATGATTTAAAGTTAATTAGCAACCATTCTCACTTAAATTTTCTAAACTTATAATAAAGCTGTCATAAAGTTCTTATATAATCGTATAAATAGGTCTTATTAATGTAAAAATAAATAATTATTATAGTATAATACAATGCAATTATTATAATCGAACGACAAACTCAGAATTTTACTGCTTCTGAAGATAATTTTAATGACTGTCACCTAAAATGTTACTAAACATAGTGAGAGAAGAATAACCTTATTAAGAATAAATAATTAACAAAAAATAGAGAAAATCTTAATTATCAATTATTAACAATATATCGATAAAAGAAACTCATCAAGATTATTACAACAAGATAAATAAAAAGAGAACTAATTGAAAAAACTCGAGCGCTTAAAGTGACCTCAAAATATGGAAGCACGATGATGTAAAAAATAAAATATAACGAGTGTTTGCAGTAGAATGCGCCAGATTCATGTTTCTTTACTTGCTACGATTCTTGCTGCATCAGCTGCATGTATGCCTCTGACTGCAAATATTTATCATATTTGATTGGACGATTTTTACACGTTCTAGTTGCGTCTTTACAGTTTACTTATAGCAGTTGTTGTTTAAGTTTATTTATTATTTTGTTTTGTCCAGTATATCGTTTGGTTCCTCACTGCATTAATTTCAACCTTCTTCAGACTGATGGAACTAAGGTGTGAATCAAAAGACCTTGTTGATCATCAGCGTGCACGCGACAGCTAAATTAATTAAACTTGTATTCACTTGATAGTTCACTTTCTTCCATTTTTCTTAAGAAACTCTAAATCTTCTAGCTCAATCTCTATATTGTCATTTTTGTATATTTTCTTCTCCTGTTGCTTTCAGTTTTCATATTTTTAAAGTTATTCGAAAGGAATCCAAGTCCAAAAGTGGCTTTTACTAATCTTAACGAAAGTGTTGCGTTCCTGACGCACCGAAAAGGTTTTTAGATGAACAGTTGGAAGATAGGTGGGAAATGAAAAACAATTAGAGGTAAATAGTGTATGTAAATAAAATAAGCTGTAAATTACAGATAGTCCCCACACCTAGGAATAAAATTTCTTCTGGGATTCTAGGTTTGACATATTTGCCCAACACATAAAGAACACTATCAGCAACATTATTCACCTCAACATCTGATAGTAGTTTCTGTCAAATGATGGAGTGTGATTCATTCCTGAAAGAGAAACCCTATAATAACTTTGAGGCTCATTTAAATCCGCTGTATAAATTATTAAAATTTGTGGAAGGGGTTATATTAAAGGAGTTACCAATCGTTCTGAGGTCAAGGCTTCTATCATTTCTTTTTCCCATTTTCCTAAAAAATCAAAAGGAATAACAATAATAACCTGAATATTAAGATCGTAATTTTCGTACTTTCACTGCTCCTGTCCGTATTGTAGGAAATTACTATGAACATTAGTTTTACGTTAAATAATTACATCGTCATGGGTACAACCCTCGAGATAAAGAGAATGTGAATGTGGTCACAGCGGACCCTCGTCGAGCCGCTCTGTAAAAATGATAAATATTTGAGATACAGTTCCGGCAGCACAGACTTTTTATTAGGGAAAGGATCCAAAAAGAGCAGGAAATTCCTGCTCTTTTTGGATCTTTTTTGGTATTTCAAATATCTATAACAGTTTCCGATATATTTGAAAAAACCAAACCACTTTTTTTCTCTTTTCTATATCGTTCATAATTATTGTAATTTTTATCGGCCCCATTTCAAATTTTTAAAAAAGTTTCCTGATGTTATTCCGAATCAAATGAGCCTTCAATCATAATTTTCGGTGCCATCAATGAGGTTTTCACCAAAATGGCCTTTGTTGACTAGACTATAAGTATTATCGACTCGGCAAATGTATTTACAGCATTAATCAAGATGGAGTGCAGAATTATAATCTTAAAAAGAAAACTAGAGCCTTTTTTACTCCTTCTCGCATACAATTCACGTATTAGACATCGTATATACAATACATAATCTACCAATAATTTATCAATTTTAAACAATTTTTAGAGGCACTAATGCGCTATCTTTTTGCCTAAAATAGGAAGGGATTTTACCAAAATTTGTATATTAAAAATATTTCTGCTTATACGACTCTAGTTCTACTATATAACACGCTTTTTTTGTTTGTTACTGCGACATCACATTAACTATTTGTGCGCGCGCTTTGAGCGAGGCGATTAGTGAACATGTACAGTACAACGCACGAAACTCTACCGCTCTGAATTGCCTGCGAATGATACAATGCGCAGGTTCAGCGTTCCCTGACCCATCCTTCTTCTCCCCCGCGTGCCAATTTTACGTCATCGCGACCCTTCCGTAAATAATTCCACAACGGCAGAGTTTCGCGCATTGTTGTGTACGTCACTGATGCGTAACGAGCTCGTCCATATTGATAATCTGAAGTGTGTGTTTTGATATTATGAGTAGTTTTGGATCTGATGTAATCTTTAATATTCATTAAATATCTTGTATTCTGTTACACTACAACGCACGAAACTTTGGCACCTTGAACTGCCTGTGAATGACGAAATGCGTAGGCTTAACACTCCCTCGACCCTTCTTCTCCGCTGCCTGCCAATTCTACGCCATTGCGACGCTTTCGTGACTAACTTCACAATGGCAGAGTTTCGTGCGTTGTACTATATCAAATTGTGGATCGAACGGATTGCTTATTGCTTACTCACGGCGAATATGTTGCGTACCCGCAAAATACTCGCTGCATACCCGCAACGAGCGTATCCGCGGTAAACGGTAGTGTCGGACAAACAGACTCACAAATCGCTAGTGTGATATCACCGTTAGATGTTTAGAAATATGTATGTACTCGAACTCAGTTTATATTTCAATGGTTATTGTAAAGTTCGCTAATTTTTGAGATTATAATTCAATGGTATTTTGACACAAATTACAATTTTTCACAGATATGGGCGGCACTTGGAGTGTTGACGAATATAGCAAGTATTGGCTTCCATTATGGTTACCCAACACTACTTTTCCGTGATCTTCGAGCTAAAGATTCTCCAATACCTCTCACCTTGGAAGAAGAATCATGGATCAGTAAGGTTTAAAGCTATTTGAGCGCGAATAAGGTTTAAAGCTAAGCGAGCTATTCATGCTGTTTATAATTTGAGATCAATGGCATTTCTCAGAGAAAAACTTAAGGCAATTAATATCTTAACTTTAGCATCGCACAACATGTATACGAAAAGCTGGTATATGTTAAGCGAAATATAAAATCGTTCCAAAAAACACGAGCGGCATCCATAGCATTAACAATAGACGTAGAATACCTTACTGCTTATAAAACCCGAGTCAGTAAAATTAACAAGTTATTCAACAGGCAATGTATGGGTTTTTGCAGTGCATTTTTATAATGAAATGTAAAATAGATGCCAGTTGCCAAATTTTAAATTTGGCCATTTTATGAATGTAAACGTTTCGTTAAAGGAAAGTTATGTGTCCGTTGTAATTCCAAGTGTAATTCCATTACATATGAAATAAAGATATTTTTGATTTGCTTTGATAAAAAAGAATTGTTTGCACTATCAGCGCGGTAAAACGTAATATGTAAAAAACCGTATAATTTATGAAGTGAGAGAAATAATAAGAAACCTAAGAAACTAAACTTTAAAACAAGTAAAAATTAAGTAATCGTAAATTTTACAAAATATTATGTAGGACTTTATTTACAAAAAAATCACAATAACTCATATTTCGACATAGTAATGAATATAAAAATTGATCCATTTATACAGATGTATAACGTGAGGTTCAAAGATAGGATATACTTGACGATTTCTACCTGATGATTTTTAAGTTGCTTTTACAGCCTCTTTTTATTTCAGTTAAAGGCGCTTGAACCTCCAGCCAAGATTCAAGCGCTGAACCTTGCTAACTCATAGTGGACAACTCCACGTTGGTTCATTATGAGTTGAAGTAATTTAGGCTGTCACTATGGCAAAATCTTAGACCAAAGACTTAATATTCAAACCAAGGTACAGTAAGTACTTTTGGTGCAAATATTTGCAGTTTTGTTTGGTTTGGTGCTTTCGTTGGTTGGGATTTGGCCATAGAGGTACATACTTCAAGTGCACACACTGAAACAAGGACGAAATTAATTTTAATCGAAGAGAACGTATTGTAGAATTATATTTCTGTGTAACATCATACAGAAAAAAAACACCAGATTAGTGCTAATAGGACTCCTATTTTGAAGGTTCTGTGCAAACTTAATTGCGTATAGAAGAATGTCATTCATCCAAGAGTGTCGACCAGCTGGATTTAGCTGACGCCTCGTACCAAGTATCCAGACGCTCGAGTCGCGATCGTCTAATGGCAATTTTGTGTTTTTTATTTTCACTCCCGTTAATGTATTTTTTGTATATAAGTACGTCAATCCCACACGGCCCGCGTTTCCTTTTTTATTCCACACGTCCACGCATAAGCGACGTACATCCGTGCGTCTATCAGTTTTGTTTGGTCCACGGGAGATAAACTATAATATTTAAGGAGAGAAAATGGTGAAAACATACATTATGTTTGTCAAAATATATCAAATCAAAATTATAATAGTGAAAGGTTTATCAAATATGTGAGCAATTATTCAAAAACTCTAAAATGTGTTTACATGACGATGGCGTATTTCACTCTCTGATATAAGGAAGTAAAGTCATTCAATTATTTAAAAGCATTAAAACATCAAACCCATTAACTTTAGGCTTATATCTATATTCTTGTAAAAATAAATATTTTGAAAAAGTGATTTGAAATCCATTGACAAGTGCTCTCAATGGATTTGATATATTTCATACTATTTTTTTCTATATCTACATAGATATAGAAAAAATTCTATATTATTAAAATAGTATTATATATTTACTTTTTAATATTATAAAATAGTATTAAAAAGTGTAGTACATACTACACTTTTTAATACTATTAACTTAATAGAAAGAATTTGGATTTATCCAAGGTCGTTCAACAATCAATTGATACTGGTGTTGAGTTTATTCAACAGATTATCGGCACTTGGGAGGATTTAAGGAATGCAGTTGAAATATTTCATGAACTCTCCAAGTCTTTCGCTTGTATAAGTCACGAATATTCGATCGGGAAATTGCGTCGTTGAGAGACGGGCCGGGCAATCGAACTTCTTAGGTCGAAAATGAGTAACAGGGTTCAAAGAGTTGATATCAATAGCAAGAGACTATTTGGATCTGTGTATTGTACGGGGGGGCTATAGGGATCAGTCCTTGGTTTGTTTCTCTTTTTCAACGTCTTACCTAGTCTTTCTGGAGATATTCGTGAGATAGTACTGTTTGCAGATAACACATCATTGCTATTTAAAATTGAAAGACAACAAATCGTTTATGACGATTTGAATGTGTCGAATGTAGAGAAATGGTTTACTGCAAATTACCTATTTCTTGATGAAAAAAAAAACAAATTATATAAAATTCACCATGCAAAATGTAAGCTTTCGGTACGGAGCTATTTTAGTATTAAAATAGAAATTAGATTTTTTATACAGTTTTGTATTCCTGGATATTCTCTCGATAAAATACTTCTATGGGGTGCTACGCCGATGCAGTAGTAGTAAGTTGGTAAAAGCTGCATATACAGTTTTCACGTCGTCGTTGTACCAGTTCAAAAAAATTTGTAATATGTAGAAATTGCCAGACTATTTTGACTGTTCCATAGCCTGATTTCCTGCGCCGTTTTGCTTTAGGGCTATATCATCGATATATGTATTTTTCTTGTGCTGCAGAAGCAGGCTATTCGGACGATTTTACAAAATATGATTTTGAGCTCTGGAGAAATAAGTTCAAGGAAAATATGATCTTAATTTTGACATTTCAGTTTATGTTCGAAAATTTAATGGATATAAAAAAAATAGATATGCTTGAGAAAAATTAGAAACGATTAACATGGCTACTAGAAATAAAAATAAACTCTGCTTATAAGTCATTATATTACATAAAGTCACAAACTTGTTTATGGAGCTCTGTGTTGCATATGTTCAATGAAGTCCTTGTGCATATTCAAACTTTTCCTTAAATAAATTTTATGTGATTATTAAACAATTAGTGAAATGTGATAAAAACAAAAGGATCGTTATATTATGTGATTTTAATGACTGGGTGGATGTACAGCGGGATGAATATGAGAAGTCTTAGGTAAATTTGAAGATTAAAAAGTGAATGAGAAAGGTGACTATCTTCTCTTACTGTATCAAGAATTTAATTTGTGTGTAACAAACACTATATTTGACTACAAAAGGATATACGGAGAGGAGAGGAGAAGACAAAAGCATGATAGACTTTATAGTTGTGGATAATTAGTTGAGAAGCAAAATTGTGGATACTAGAGTATACAGTGGTGTTAAAATCGGCACAGACCACTGCTTGTCTCTCGAATTAAAGTTTTATGCCAGCGTTAGTGACACAATCCGAAAATAGTCACTACTGTAGTGTAGGGAACTTCAAGATCCGAATACAAAAGATGAGTATGTTGGGCAATTGAAAGATAGTTAGGTTAGTGGTTGGACAGTGAAATAAAAGAGTACGAATGGCTAGAACTTAACTAATTATGGAAGGTAATAAATTCTGTATTAGTAGAGACAGCGAAATGATATGTGGATGGAATAAGAGAACAAATGTTAGTAAGAAAGATAATGAGTGTTGGAATTTTAAAGTAAGGAAAGTAATTAGTGAAAAGAAGAAAACATGGCTGGATTGACTATCTGCGAAAAACCAACCTCAGAGTGCAAAGAAAGAACATTTTAAAAGATAAGTTAAAAGAGGCAGAAAGTACAAATAAAAATTTTAAAATGCAAGCTAAAAGATGCGTGAAAGAGAAGAATGAAACAAAAGAACACTATAATAGAAATTTTTTTTGCAAACGTCAAAAACGTTTAAATTTTTTGGCGATAAAAGCGATTGAAAATGATATACTTATTGGAAGAAATCGCCTTTTAAGACGTTTTAAATCCTTTTGTATCTAAAAAATGGAGAATAGTTAAGATTTAACTACGTTGATGCGAAGTGTGCTCGCAAGCTAAGAATAAATTAAAGTAAAAAATATTTACTCTAAAAAAATATTTGTGAATAATTTTCTAAACATAGAAAATTTTCTTTGGCGCAACAGTGTCTTCCCTCCCTTCATCACTTTCTACGCATGTTTATTGTTATTGATGTGGCAAAGTTTACATATATTTAGCTTGGCTGTAATGAAAGACAAAGAGTGAATGTGCTTTTTAAATTATGTCAATGTTGGTATGACACCTTTTTACTTACTCGCTAACTAGTTATTCATTAATTGTAGGTAGTTGTAACTTAGATGAAAATATTAAATAAAACCAGAGTTTATTACAAAGATCTGCTCTCTTTTCATTTTAAAACATTATTTATTTTAAATGCATTATTTTTGGGGGACAATTTTTCAGAGTGCAATTAATCTTTTGTGTTTTTTCTTTATGTTAAACGTGACCTGGTTACGTCTTATTTTCGTACAATAATTTATTGAGGTATTTTTGTTTGAAGAACATTCTAGACAGCTAGTCAAGGAGTATTTATATAACAGAGTTCGGGTGCTAACAAGTGAGATTTATTTCTGCGCTCAGTACATTCACAATGGAAGTGTGGTCAACTACAAGCATTCTAAGGATTCAGTAGCAAATTATTGTTAATCTATTTGTGAATATAAATTTTCTGTTATCTGTGTGTTTACTTTTCGTCTAATCTCTATATCTTTTTGTCTAATATTGTAATTTAAAACGATTTATTAGAAAACATATTTTGTGTATATTTTCCAATTCCTATGATTTTTTTATGGAATTGGGTGATGGCATATCTACATAATGTTGTAAAAACAGCGTAATTATCAACAGAATTCCACTAAAGTAGAAAAAATATACATTAAGAAGTTAGAAAACGGTAAAAGCACCTTGAGACGTGCATTCCATATGGGCCCCGATATGGTTAGTTCGGCTCTAAATTCACACACCCTTACGGTTCTCATGAAGAAATTCAAGATCATTCAATGTGCTGTGTTAGGCATTTTTCTGCGAAATAAAAACCAAAGAGAGGAAATCCGTAGAAAAATCGACATAGCTCAGAAACTCAGCAACTAGACATTGCAGTGTGAGACATCTTCTCATTAGATGAACTAAAGACCTCCTAAAGGTCGCAGGTCACATTCGGTTTAGGATCGTACCTCGTAAAAATCTAGTGACGAGACTCAATCCAACAGTGAATGTCCTATGACTGAAACGTAACGACATGGAAAAGGTTTTTATCACTAGTTATTCGTAGTATAAAATTAGTACTACTAAAAATTTGTGCCACTGTGCTGTTATCTTAATTGATTATATGAATTTTAATTTTGAGTAGGCTTAGTTACGTCCATTTGCCAACTGCCAAGTCGAACATAATTAGGAGACCAAAGCTGTAATTCTATGAGTGAGGAAATGAGCTTATAATAGTGAAATTGTTGTTTATGTTATAAAACTATGAACTATGGGAGGAAATAATGTAGTACATTGCTTCGGGATACAAAAGTAGTTTATTTTATTAATTTAATCAAAGATCTAATCTCTCTATACATAAGTACCCAATATTGATATTCTATGAAATATAAAAAATGATCCTACAAAGACAAAAAAGAAAGTTAGCTTACTTAGATTGAAATTATAGAATTATAAAAATTTTAAACATCATAACAAGCTGTTAAAAATTTCCTATAAATTCTATAAATGGGATTTAAGTATATCTTTACTCAATAAGGCAATTATGAATTAATTTAGTGGTTATCAGTTTGAATCACTTTATTTAACACTTCACATGTTACATATAGTTTAATTTTTACAGAATGTAATTCATTAAATTCACGATTTATTTATTTAGTGGTGATCCAATAAAAATCACATCGAATATAATAAGATCGGTATAAAATCAGATATAAAATAGATATCTAGTTGTTTTACTTGAATGTTTAAGTATTTTTAAATTATATAAGGTTAATTAATTTTAATCACCTTTCATTATGAAATAGAATGTGAGATGCGATGTTATACTGTAAAAGTCATCAGAAATGATAAGCTATTTCTCGATTCGTTTTAACTTTACATTTGTATGTTAATGCCACTCATACTTTAAATGTCTTTCAGCGTCGTCGATCGCCATCACAACGTTGCTGTCCTTCGTGTTGGTGGCGCCGCTGATGGAGCGCTACGGAAGGAAGATCGCTCATATTTCGCTTGTCATATCAAACGCAATGGCTTGTGTGATATTTTACTTTGCAAATAATTTCACAACTTTAATGTTGGGCAGATTAATATTCGGAATTCCAAATGGAGGATCTATAGTTCTAACAGCAATCATTATTGCGGAATTCACCAGCCCCAAGTTAAGGGGAATATTATTGAACGGTAAAACCTGTTCAATCGTGTTCGGAGCGAGCTATGTGCACTTTTTGGGGCTGTTCTTTAACTGGCGTACGTTGGCATTATTTGGACTGCTGCTGCCAGTGCTTTCGTTGTACATCACGATTACGTGGCCGGAAAGTCCGGCCTGGTTAGCTCGTCGTGGACACTACGAACGCTGTGAGAAAAATTTCAATTGGCTTCGAGGCGAATATCCGAGCGCTCAAAAAGAACTAGATGCTTTGATAAAAGCGGAAATGGATCGGCGAACCGTCAAAATATCTGATCCTGTGTCAAAATCTTTTGCTCAGAAAACTAAGAATTTTTTTATGAAATTTACACGTCGAGATTTCCTCAAACCGACCTGGATAATGGCGCATGCATTTGTTATTATGGAAACGTGTGGAAGGCACATTTTTCCAACTTACGCAATCAAAATCGTGACGGCATTCGCCGGTGGTCAATCGCCCCTTCATTATGTCGTGGGATTGGATCTGGTCATCTTTGCGACGAGCGTACTGGCCTGCGTGGTGGTTCACATGTTCCAACGCCGCACTCTACTCTTCAGCACCGGTACCATGTGTAGTGTGCTACTGCTTGCAATATGTCTCTACCTTTTCTTGAAATCCAAGCAGATCATTCCTAGCAGTAATGTGTGGATACCTTTAACATTGTACATGTTATATTTTTTCTTTTTGAATTTGGGTACTTCGCCCCTCGTTTTAACAATATTAGGAGAGATATATCCATTAAAACATCGATCTATGGGAGTGATGATGAGTGGAATATTTTTTTCATTTGCTCTAATGGTCGCTTTAAAAGTGACGCCTCTACTGATAGAATCCATCGAAGTTCATGGGACGTTCACAATCTTTGCTGCATTTATGATGGGTTCTCTATTGTATCTGTATTTCAATTTACCGGAAACGAAAGATAAAACATTACAAGAAATAGAAGAATATTTTACTAGTGGTAAAAATGGAACACAGTTGGCGCACAACTCTGAGAGACGTTTGACGGTGGATAACGAAATTTGAGTTTGTACTAAAAACAGACAAGGTTACAAATATAAGATTTTTTTTTGTGATAAAAGTTTTACTTTACGAGTGGCTCGTAAGTTCTCTTAGTCTGTTTACACGTGTTCAAAATAAGGAGATGGTTCTCAATTGGACTGCTTTTTTTATATGTTTTACCTTAAAGCATTTTCAATTATAAATTGAATAAGATATATTTCTTTTAAATTAAAAAAATTGCGTGAATAGGGTGATCCCATTTTTGTCAGAACTGAGATGATATGGGATTCATGAGAGATCAAGGTATCTCTTTAAATATTCTAATAGGCACACGTACAGAAATTTGGATATTTTATATAGTGGCTTATGCATTTGTTTTCGCAAAATTTTATTCAGTAAAATGGTACTGATGATGATGACAACAAATCACCATGGAAACCCTACAATTATAAACATTTTAAGGATTGCAATTTCATTTCGTGGAGTTCCTTTAACAATTTATGCGCGTCACAAGATGAAATCGATGACATAGTACTAGTTAAGCTCTGATGATGGAGTCGATGAGGTATCAATGGAATTCTTTGAACAGGTACACTCACAACATCTTTTCATTTTGCGTTTGAGTTCAGAATGCACATTTTATGAAAACAAACAATTAGTACCTATCGAAATGTAGTAAAGTGAAACTAATTTTTAAGTGAAAGGAGAACTCCTCTAGATTCCAAAGTTTTTATCGGTTCTCTACTTTCGTAGCTACATAGTAAAGCATTTTATACTACTGTTATTTACGTTCTTCGGTTCACTGGTATGTTGAAAAAAAATTGAAAACTTAAAGTTCTTGGAAACTAACCGACTTAACCTGGAAATAGTATGAAACCGATTAAAATCTAAATAAAAATGTAGAAACTCTGGAATATCTGTATTAGAGCCACCAGAAATTTAGGAATCGAAACTGGTTTCCCACTTTTTCCGTACGTAGGTAAGGGCAACAGCCTGGTTAATTATATATATTTATAAATGTCTTGAGTCGTGAACACAACCTAAGTGAGTTATAAAATTTAAAATCTGAATGAGTTACAAAATTTAATTACATGATCAATAAAATGAATCGAAGGTTGGCCGTGTCGTGAACGCGGCCATATATTTTACTTGATTACTTGTACGTAAAGGATAATATTTTCTTTGAGCGAATAATACGTATAATTGTTTTTAAATATTAAGAAGTCGGATTTCGTGTAGTTATAAACGTAGTAGTGAAACATGTACTAGTTGCTGCTAAGTGAGTCTTTAATAATTCATATTCACATATAATCGATGTCTATAGAGTCCAGCGTTTATATAAAAGCAATTATATCATCCACTTGCATAACCTCGGTCGCCCCAGCCGTAAGTGAACTGGCGCCGTCGTTGCTCTCTCTACCTGGACGCCTTCATTATTTTACGTACCCGGCAGTCATGTAAAGTTTTATTGGTATCTCTGGATAGTTTTTCAGAAGCCCTTTCCAACCCTATACGATCTCCATATTCTGATTTGGTTTTTTGACTATTAATGGCCTATATTGCATTACTTATTTCAATTTTTTGCTTTAACTCTATGTATATTTTCTACACTTTTTTCTCATTCATATTTTATACACCTATTCGATAGATTTTGAAAAGAGCTGAAAATTGAAACTCAAACGAAGATCGTAGCTCCTACGAGTCAAAATTTATACTAATAAGAAATTTTGTGTCGTAGATAAACGACACAAAATATCGGCTCGTCCCCCTCCGTGGTGTAATTAAATTTTGTGTAGATGATAGATATGTAGCTGCAGCATCAAACTGTACCTCTCGATACTGTTATCATCAGTTTTCAGAATTGCCTCCTACTATGGAAGCAAATTTAAAGACGTATTCACGTCAAAATTGATTTTGTAATTACCCACTAATGTACTACTTTCTTTGTATAATTAGTAAATAAATGAATAGAAAAATTCTATAAAACATTTGATACTCAGCATACACTTATATCAAGGCGTGTGACTTGTTAACCCAGACGTGCGTAGAATCAAAAAAATTTGGAAAATCCAAAAGTGCACGCCTCATAGCGGTTACTCCATTTTTACTAAAGAAAAGTGTGTATGTCAGCTCCGACGAACGACTGGAGCTCACTCTTTATGAATTATTACAAATTACTTGGTATGCATTGTTCAATACTCTAAATTCTATATATTAACAAAAATTTATACCGTAATCGTCATTTTTTTTAAATTGAAATAATTTTAAAAAAAAGTACCGTGGTGTCAAAATTTTTACTTAAACAATGAGAATAAAAAAGACAGTCACACTTCGGGTTTCTTATGTTCTCTAGATTAAGATTTAATAAAATAAAAAAAAATTTTTTACTAAAAGACTCGTCAAAATTTTGTTTATTAAGTATCAATTAAACTACATCGAATTAGACAGTGAAATTCAATAGGCTTCTATTCAGATGCATACTAAAGCGAATGAAAAAAAAAAACACTCGATTAGTGAAGTATTTCATTCGTTATCGTGACCACATACAGGATCCGCACGTACAGACACACGGACGTCCACGAAAAACATTCTTAAAACAGTTTTTAAAATATATTCTATAACAAAATGTGTTTGGAAGATGTTACAGATATTAAAATCAGTGATTATTGTTGCCGTTTGAGTGCATACATTATTTTACAAGTGCAACATGTAATAAATAAAGACATTTAAAGTTCAAAAAATCACTCGTTTTACGTAAGGCGAGAGTAGAGCACTACCTCATGCGCTCCGCTTATGAGACGTGCGATACGAGTGTGTATTGCGAGTTGCGGTGGTGTAACCGGCAGACGTTTGCGATGTTGCCATTCAAGTGACGGCGTTAATTCGTCAATATGGTCTCTAGTACTCTCAAACAGGTGAGCGTTCTTTCCATAAAAAAAATGTTATGATAATTCTATGTTCTCATTAAATCGTATATGAAGTGTTTGATATTTTTATTATCTGCTAGGGAAAAAAAAACCGATAGTAATAAAAGTGAGATAAAATTTACGCTACGCTAATATTTTCTATAATGTCCTTCTGTCAAAGCAGAACCACTCTATGCGTAGAACGACACGCCCTTGTTAAGTCTTTTGCACAGTTTATACGTGTAATAAAATCGAAGAGTTCGTATGTCTGTATATTAAAAATTTTTTCTTGAATGTAGCTTGGTTGGCTCGTATATGCAATTAAATTTTATGTTTTTGCTGTCACCCATAACAAATTAGCTATATCCATAGAGCAGATTAAGATCAACACCGGTTTGGTACTAAATACGCTACTAAGACGGGAATTGCGATTAAAACGGGTGGCGAGATTGTTTTATAATAAAATACTTCCGTGGCAGCATGTGTATTGCCGATGTTAAGGTGTACATTTCTCTGGGACGACTTGATCGGAATCAGGATTCAAATCGAGACCGCCACCCGTCGAGGTGGCGGGTGGAAGTGGGGCAGCAGATGCGTACGCGAATTTACTTATAAAAAAAAAACCAAACTAATTTTGTAGTTCACGCAAACGCAGCCGCGGGCGTAGCTAGTACATATATAAATTTAGAATTAGAAAATCGCATAAGTCTTCACTTCTATCGTGTTGTAATAAGCGCGGACAGTTTGTTTCATTAATCACCGATTAATGTCCAGCAGTATTGAAACACATAGTTACCATGTTGTTCGACTCGATTATATCAAGTTCGACAGATGTTACTTCCTTGTCGTCATTTTATTTACACAGTTGATATCTTTCTCAGATGTGTTGTGAATCGAACACACAGTTCTGGCTTAACACGTCGGTTTAACGGCGTATGAATTTCAAAGAAGCGGCACTTCATTATTACGTATTACAGAACACTAGGCAGACCAGTGCTAATAATTCGAGAAAAATATGTACACCTTTTTAACAATTTTTTTTTTATTACTTTCAAATGTTTATTACTTTTTTCTCTTGCTTATATTACATTTCGAAACTCAAAGACGGATGTAGAAAAGTTTTTTTTTAGACAGACATAATTTAATGACTTCATATAGTTGATTCGAAGCGCTGTCCCATGAAAACTAAACTATATATTTACTAACAGGCACCCGCTAGTTTCGCTGATCGTGAAATTAAATTTAGCAATTGTTTTCCTGCATTGCTGCATTCCTGCATTTTTCTGAATTCCTGCATTTTCTATATCGACCGATTTTTTGTTCAATTTTGATGACGATCGCGGTCCCACCCAGACCCACACAAACATACCTTTAGCTTTTTTTGTATTATAAATAGCCTATAACCATTTACAAATGATTCTGCGTTGAATAGTCAATTTCCAATTACAATCCGTCCAGCCTTTAGCGTGTGACAGTGTAAGACCCACACAAACGTACCTTTATCGTTTTTTGCATTATAAATAGCCTATAACCATTTACAAACCATTCTGTGTTGAATAGCCGATTTCCAATTACAATCCGTCCAGCCTTTAGCGTGTGACAGTGTAAGATCCACACAAACGTACCTTTACCGTTGTTTGTATTATAAACAGCCTATCACCATCTTCAGACGATTCCGCGTCGATTGGTCATGGTTCCATACCCATAGGTTATTTTGCAAAAATAAACTTAAAAACCAGTGATGAATTTAGAATTTTTTTTAGAGGATCATATCGGCGCAATCATAATAAAAGCTGAATCGAAGCGCTCCCAGGCGAAAACATCTTGTTATACATAGGGCGCACTGAAAATTTACGAAATTAATGAGGAAAAATTACTATGAACTGTCAAATATGGCTTTATTGCTTCTCAAAATATTCTCCGTTGGCATAAATGCCCTTTTCAAATAATATACAACATAATAAATATTTTTGACAAAATTTACGATTTTATACAGATATGGAGCGTCTGTGGTGTGCTCCTGAACGTTGCCACTTGTGGCTTTCACTTCGGTTACCCGACAATACTTTTCCGGGACCTTCGAGCTAAGGACTCTCCGATATCCCTCACCCTGGCAGCAGAATCATGGATCAGTAAGTTTTTAAAAGTTACTCTTTTACTATGGTTAAGCACAAAAACATATGTATTGTTAAGAGCATGAGTATAATTATTAATTAAACACGTGTACAATTCGAAGTGACGGAAAACCTTTAAAAAGAAATAAACTGAAATTAAATAAAAAAGAGTACTTGATGATAAGTTTTGATGATTCTATTGACGGATAAAATTGTGATTTGGTACGGTAGACAGTTGTTAAGTGACCTTATCCCGGATTTATTAAATTGTTAAAATAAGATATCAATTCTATTTCTATCTCTGAAGACACTTCAACTGGAAATCCATCATTAGGTCTAAGAAAATGTTCCCAAATGAGAAAATTACTTGCAATGCAACTCTAATGCACTGAATTTGTTAAAGCATCATCAGTTGATAAAAAGATGTAGTAGTTCATTCTTTTTTATATGCGGGTGAAAGCTAGTATTAAATAAAAATGGACTTAAAAGATCTATAAAGTCGTCTGTCTATCTGTTTAAAGATGTTGATATACAAAAATACTGGAAAATATTAATTTCAATCATATTCTAAACGTGTTTCAGCATCATCGGTAGCCATCACAACATTGCTGTCCTTCGTGTTGGTGGCGCCGCTGATGGAGCGCTACGGAAGGAAGATCGCTCACATTTCACTTGTCATATCAAATATAGCGGCTTGCGCGACGTTCTACTTTGCAAATAATTTCACAACTTTAATATTAGGAAGACTATTATTTGGAATTCCAAGCGGAGGAACTTTAGTTCTAACTGCAATCATTATTTCAGAATTCACTAGTCCCAGTATAAGAGGAGTTTTATTGAACGCCAAGACGTCTTCTATCGTATTCGGAGCAGGATATGTACACTTATTGGGACTGTTTTTTGATTGGCGTACATTGGCGTTGTTTGGACTGCTGCTGCCGGTGCTTTCTTTGCTCATCACCATTACATGGCCGGAAAGTCCGGCCTGGTTAGCCCGTCGTGGACACTACAAACGTTGTGAGGAAAGTTTCATTTGGCTCCGAGGTGAAGAACCGAACGCTCAAAAAGAACTACAAGCTTTGATACAAGCGGAAATGGATCGGCGAATCGCAAAAATATCGGAACATGTTCCTAAATCTTTTTTACAAAATACCAAGAAGTTTATCATGAGATTTACTCAACAAGATTTCTTAAAACCAACTTTGATAATGGTGCACATATTTGTTATTATGGAAGCATGTGGAAGGCATGTTTTTCCAGCTTACGCAATCAAAATAGTGACAGCCTTCGCCGGCGGTCAATCGCCCCTTTATTACGTCGTGGCATTAGACGTGGTCATCTTTGTAACGAGCATACTGGCCTGCGTGGTGGTTAACATGTTCAAACGCCGCAATTTACTTTTTGTCACTGGTAGTATATGTAGCGTTTTACTGCTCGCAATATGTCTTTGTCTCTTTTTGAAATCCAGAGAGATAATTTCCAGCAACAATGTGTGGATACCTTTAACATTGTTTATATTATATTTTTTCTTTTTAAATTTGGGTACTTCACCTATTATTTTGACGTTGTTGGGAGAGATATTTCCATTAAAACATCGATCTATGGGTGTGGTACTGAGTGGGATATTTTTTTCTGCATCTCTTATGATTGCTTTAAAAGTGACACCCGTTTTGATAGAAACCATCGATGTCCACGGCACTTTCACGATTTTTTCTCTGTTTCTGATGGGTGCTTTATTGTATTTGTATTTCAATTTGCCAGAAACGAAAGATAAAACGCTTCAAGAAATAGAAGGATATTTCAATAGTGATAAAAGTAACACACGATTGACGGATGATGTTGAACGACGTTTAACGGTAGTCAATGAAATTTAATTAAAACTAAGATTCGGATTATTTATTTCAGATTATTCATCCATATTTCTTTTACAGTACAATTTTATGACGTGGATCTATTTAATATATAGGAAAAACAGATATGAAATTGTATAAAAACAAATAAAACAAGATACAAAAAAATAAAAACAAAATAAACTAAGACAACTAATGACTATCCTTTGCTGCAACCAAAGTCTACATAAGCGCATGTAGCCAAATTCAGTGGTTCATCGTCAGAGTCTCATCGGTCCGCCAGTGTGCGCGGAATGCTATTAGAACTGCTGCAATAGCTTTACATCCTGGAGGCAAGCCGCTTCGCATTATCGTGTAGAAGCAATCGAGTTGAAACTCGGTAAACAAACTCGAGGCGCTATAAAATCACTTGAGCTCCATTAACCTTCTGAATGCTTTAATTTACTGGACACGTAGATAGCTGTATGCTTTCCGGGAAAATCCACCTACAGACTACATGTACAAAAAGAATGACAATTACGCCTTGAAAATCGTAACATTTACCTCCTTAGTACAATGTGCAGACCTGCGTACCAGCATATTGCCCTGAATAGCCAACGATCTGCGCTCCCGATCATCGTCCATGTTTTCATTTAAGACCTCAGCGATCCAATGGCCTAAATACTTAAACCGTGCTACTTTATTTAAAGGTACACTATCCAGCGTAATATACGGTATACTATAGTTCCCCTGCTCTGAACAGTATCACATAACTTTTTAGGGTTATATCTGAGACCATATGTCGCTGTATAAGATTCATATATGCCTAACAGCCTCCTAAGGGCACCAATCGAAGGGTTCATAAGCACCATAACATCTGCACAGCTTATATTAATTATACATACACCACCCACATAGCATCCAACATTCGCACTGCTGAGCTCGACGATCAGCTGATCAATATTTATAAAGATTGACAAGTGGGTGAGGTTAACCCTTTCTGTCTCACCCCGCACTCTCACCTGTACTGCTTCAAAAGAGAATTAGCTCATCGCACATGACTGTTTTAATTTTTATACCAAAACCTAAATAAACTCTTATTTCTTTTTGTGCACTGGTATTCTCTAGTTGGTCCCAGACTTTATCAAGCAAATGTTTTTAATGAAATGCCTTTTCTATGTCGAGATAGTAGGTATAGATTGGAGGTTTTTCTGCAATGTAGTATTGATAGTCTGCTTGAGACATTAAATACCATTTTCGGTGGACACATTGGGTCTAAAACCCACTTTTGCATCACTTAGCTTAATATGCACTTCCAAGCGTCAACCGTCAGTAGACCCTTCAGCTCCTTACAAATTATAGTCGTCAGTGAAATATTTCTGTAGTTAATCGGACGAGTCACCGGCTTTGTTCTTAATGATAGGTGTGACCAGGGCGAGCATCAGCCTCTCAGTTAAGTAGAAGTGACCAATTTCAAAAGAAAAAAACTTGGAATGTACTCGCGGAAGGTAGACCCTAGCACGTTGCATATGCTCGATGCTGAGACCGTCACGACCCGAGGATTTGCCTCATACCATGTATTATTTTGTTGTAGCCATTTCTTTAGTCGTGAAATATAGACTGCACTGGCGTAAATGGCTCTTCCGCATATACCTGCCGCGCAGGCGCTAGTGGTGACCTTGTCTTAAAATGTTTTTGAAACAGTTTTGCTATTACTTCGGGTTGATGCACGCCTACAACGCTCACGGGGATCCTCAGTTTGTGATTCAATTTGTTGTGTTTTTCCAAAATTTCGCAATTTTTTTTATTGTGTGTCATTCGGAAATTGTCAATTTTAACTTGTTCATCGTTCTTTTGACTCCACTGTAGTTTGGATTTGAAAATACCTTTTGATTCACAGATTTCACTTTCGACTTTATCATCACTAGATATATTATGTACGGTAATTAGATAAATAAATTTAAGTATAAATGACCCCCATAATAAATACTAAAACATAATTAGTAATTTTGTTAACAATGTGAAATTTTGATGAATGAAATTTCTTTTATATTTATATTTTATGAATTACTTTCATTTCAGTTTGCTTTGTATTTTTTAATTAAATAAAAATATTCATAGTATTTCCTTCAAAATTGAGTACAATGATTCATATTTGGAAACCTAGTCATGAATGCGAAAATTGAAAACGAATGTGAGAAGCGTAAAGTCCAATTAATGGAAATATTGAGAAAGATAAAGTTTCAGTAGTCTATTGGAACTTTGATTTGATTGAGAATGAAATACACATCTCAGCTCGACTAGCTGCAGTTCCGTGAATCAAACTGAATCCATATCACATTGATTAAACTTTAATATAATAGTACGTACAAGTAATAACAAAACTTGATATTACACATGGAACATCGAATTCACGTTAACCGACAGAGTTTCGCTCCTTGAATTTGGTAATATTCTAGATTAAAAATCTTGATGTGGTCTATAATTCATTTGTATCTATAGACAATTATATGATAATGCAAAAATTAATACTTCATTTAAGGTTTCTAACTCGCATAAGGCATGTTAAACTACATTTTATCACATAAAATATTTTATTTAAAAGGATAAAAAAAATATTAATAAATTAGTCCCTTTGACTGTACAGTATAACATGAAAAACGGCTTAATTAATCTCGAATCTAAGTAGAGATCGTACTAAGTTAGCCTAATTGATTGCGATATATAAATGAGAAAAAAACTCAATATTTCTTTATGTCATCGATCTCTCGTAGTTCATAGGGTATTCCAACAAAGCGCCTATTAATTATTACCATAGATTTTAAACCACTTTAAAAACTACGATATCGTTTCTTTTTAATTTAACTCTATAGCATATACTAAAAGTATTATGAGCAGGCATAACGGCATGCTGCTCAAGTAAGAAAAATATCCCAATACACGCAAGAAATACAATACATGAATTTAAGGAACAGGAACTTTAAGTTTGAGTTGCATGTAAACCGTTTTAGATCTCTATAGATTTATTGACTAAACACTTGTTTCAATATATAGAATTAGCAATTTAATTTATGCCATCGTGTAGAAGAGAGCTTTTGACAAAATTCTGCTTTGGTCAATGACGTATTTCTTAACGTTATTTATTTTATATATGATTACGCAGGATATTTATTCCATTTTTAACTTCACTTCTTTTTTGTATTAATGTAAATAAATTTCATTGTATAGATTAAATTTGCTTAAGCTTTGTCAACGATTTTCAAGTGTTTAAACAAATTAAACAAGATTTTTTTTCCTTTTTGTCATATGTGATGAAATTAATAATATTAAAAACATAAGTGAGAACGCTTAATAAAAAAAGGATAACGAAATCCCGTTGGCTTTAAATAAAACAATATTGAGACAAATGTTAGTACGGAGCGTTGATTTTTTTATAGTTGTTATTGTAAATTAGTCGTTAAGGAAAGAATAAAACACAATTATTCAAGAAAAATTTTTTTTTATTGACAACAATAAGACTTCCCGAATTTGTGTTGTGCTTCTCCGTATTCTACCGGTTGTTTCTTTAATTTAAGTCGTTATTGTTTGTTTCTGCTTCTCGACTTTGTTATTGAACCATTAATAGTTTTTAAGATCTATTGCTAAGGAAGTATTTTAACACAACGGCGTTGAGGAAATTTGAGTTGTCTTCGTGCGTTCCTCACACGGCACAGGAACCCAAAATGGGGAAAGGATGAGAACTGCCACGTGGGTTTAGACTGAAAAAGGGTTAACACTTTTTAAAAGGGGTTATTACTTATTGTAAAGGGTTTTATTATTTTGTGAATTTATTTGAAGTTTTGAATTATTATGCTGTTTCTACTTTGCTGATTGTATAACACAATCTGAAAAATACGTAGGAACTAAATTCAAATTTACTAGGGTCGACTTCATATAAAGTTAGCATAATCGAATGCATCATATGATCTGGAAATGGTTTTAATACTATGCTCGAGGCCGTGACTTTGCGTAGAATGTGCCAACGTACATCCGTTCATATTTTATGATCGGTTTATTTGAGCTTAAAAGTAAGCGACGGTTTCTACTTTAGTTTACCTATATAGCATAATAGAAAAATGCTTTTAAATGAAACTCGAATCTTAATCGACAACGAGGTATAATTGAGTGTTGTACAAAAATAAAAAGTTTCAGTACTTCAATTGAGACTGTGATATTACAATATAATACCATAGTCTCAATTGAATTATATATTATATAACATGAATGTTATATATTATATAATATGGTATCCGGCAGTTTATTACTTCTTGTAATATGTCATTGGAAGTTTTAACGCATGCAGTTACTTGTAAAGGATAATACAAATATGTGTTTGCATTGAACTCGAATTCGAAGCGACCTCATTACTTAGTTAGTATAATTGCACTGCTGCACTCGAGTTGGAAACATCTCAGCATGAATATTGCAATTCCGGGCTTAAACTTGCAGCGGTGATGTTACCTAACACCCTATTACTCTTTGTTAAAGCAATTATTTGAGGCTGGAATAAATGATGTTCTTTCTAATTCACTTTGAGTGCAGAACGTATTACGAAAATATCGTTTGAAGCAAACTCGAATTTGTATCCATAAAATATCGGAAATATAAAAGTACACTTAAATTGTCTATGCTCTAAATCAATAAATTTGCTTATATAATTTGGGCTTTCGCTCGTCCCTGTTTTAAGGACACTTTATAGTCGGCTCACACTGCAATGTAAAGTTTCAGGAGTAAACTTTCTCATACTGTGCCACGACTGAGTTTTCGTCCCTGCAGCGCCTACTAAAGTCCTTTCAGCAAACATTCTTAATTTCTGGAGCATTAAATGGTAATTCGGAAAAAAAAAGAAGAATACCAATATAAATTCCTGAAGATTTAATTATACTCATACAAGAATTAAGCAATATTCGTATAAGTCGTCAAAATAGAAGTATAATATATTATATACTAAAAGTAGTATATAATATATTGAGAATTTATCAGCTTCTTTAAATGGACCTTTTACTTATGAGCAGCGTTAGAATTTAAATACATGCGATCAGCCATTCAGAGCGCTTCGAAGAACGGATGGATCATGGTGAGACTGAACTTCTCACATCTGATTAGTGTAACCGCATTATCGATAAATCATCGATTTACGTACGTGGAGCTCGACAATAATTTATTAGAAAATAAAAATCATCGTTTTAATGAGCATTGTGAATGCTAGCCACAAAAGTGAAAGTGTCTTGACCGACATATTGATTGACCGATTATAAACCTTAGGAAATATTTATTATATGGCTAAACATCGTATAGTTTGCTCGTAATAGTCATGATGTAGTAGTAGCTGTAGTGGGCAGTAGCCACTGGAAAGATTTCGGCAAAATGATATATTTTCATTATCCAATTGTTCTCTTACTTCACTGTAGGCGAAGAAACAAAGGCTAATTGTATATCTATTATAATAAATTCTTGCCAATTTGAAATGAAACTAATTCTAAATTTCCTTTCTAAGCTCTTCTTTAAGGGATCACGTCGCTGGCGCAGAAATGCAGGAAATTCACTATTACGTATTAGAAACGCTTTACGAAACTATTTCAAAAAATGTCGTGGTCGACACATCTCCAAAACTTAAAGCGAAAGGTAATATCAAGTTACCGCATACACCAACATCGAAATTTAATATGAAATATTGTGGGCACAACATTTTTATTGGTCTGTTCGATTGATTAATTAATAAAAATAAAAGTTTAGAAAAAAATCAGTAATTGGATTATCTCATAAGTCTTAAAAGATGAACCATTAAATTAATTGGGAATTTACAACTAATTGATAATAGTTATAAAAAGGTAATTTGTATTATTAATGATCGTTACTACAATGAATTTGAGATCATACTTGAAAATACACTGTACTTTTAGACATAAGCCCAATTTGTAAATCTAGCACTCAAACTATAAAAAAAATGGTATCTAAACTTAAGTAGAAATTAGCGGAAAAAAAATTGAAAGAGCCCCACATAATCTTGGGATTCCAAAATTATTTTGTATTTTTTCTATAAAATGAGATTTTCTATCAAATAGAGAATTTCAATCAGAACTAGATCCAAAAACAAACCCTATTATTTTCGATCTTTTACAATTCTTAGAGAAGCGTTGAGCGTTAACTTAAATTGGGACTTACAGACCCAATCCCTAAACCTCGGCGAAAACCACCGTTAACCAACCGACAATAAATGGTGCGATAGAAGCTAACAACAAACGCTGTGACAACTGCGGATCAACGCAAATCAACATGTCAAAATTGTAAGTGTTCATATGAGATTTTAAATCGTCAAAAAATTTAGTTGGACAGTTCGATACAAAGATTGGAATTTATCAAGACCAACCAACTCTGTAAAATACGTCTTAATAAACATGTTGGCAGGTGCAAATTTCATTTTAGATGCTTAGAATTTGAAGGTAAACAAAACTCATTACTAGACAATGATGAAATTAAACACTGTTGCAACTGCACCATCTCATTGTATGTTGCGAAAATAATTTTGTATTATTACCGACAACAGTAAAAATAATCCGAGATAAAGGCTCGATAATATTTGTACAAGTACTGCTGGACAGGCATAATAGATTTTACTAAATACAAAATTATATATTAAATTTTAAGTGTTTTAATTAATACATCTACTACAGTCGTAAAATTAAAAAATACATTGTGTAAAAGTGTATTAGCAAAAGAGCGTATTTTCATGGCACTTATTAGAATTAAAATTAAAAGATAGAAAGTAAAAATAAAACAGAAAAAATTCGTATTAAAGAAAAATAAATCTATCATGCTAGAATATAATACAATACAACATACAATGATGTTCGCTAAGAAAATTTTTTCAGGGTTTGTTACATGTATAGTGTCCCCCTCAGAAATTATTATTTTTGTTGTTTAAAAACTAAGTAACGGTTTATACAGGACATCTCTACTCCAAATTTCATCAATATACATCTTATAGTTTTTCAATAAAATGCCTGTAACATACGGATGGTACGGACACGACGAAACTTCAAGGGTTTCGTTTTCGTCATTTTGCCTACGAAATCCTAAAAATAAGTGCGATTTAAGTCGTTGAGAAATATTCTATCTATTTGTTTACATCTATCAAAATATTGTAAACAAAACTTGAAATGCCAAAACAATGCTCACCTACCACACATGTGACTTGCGTATAACTAATGTGCAAGCAAATACTACAGAGTTCGTCATCAGCGCTATTTATTGTACACAAATATAACTATGAGTTGTTGTCATAAGGTTAATTATTCATGAACTTCTCAAAAAAATTTTAACGGTCCATTTTTCACTTTAAAAGGTACTAAGAGGTGATTGGGGGTCAAATTTTAGAGTTGTATGTTTTGAAACGCGAAAAAAAATTAGTCAAAAAAGTAAAAGTAATTTTAAAACACTATCGCAACGCCACCTACGGGGTACAATTGTGAATCTAAAGCATCCCACTTGGCCCTGGTTGTCATCTAAGGCAACGGTTGATTACTGTTTTTGAGCTCTAAGTTTTCAAAAATGAAAGAGCCGTAAATTATTGAGCTTGTCACACTCAAGAGATCGATTTTAAGCTTTTTCAAGTTTTTGGAGCTTAAAATATAGGTCTAATAAGTTTTATTCTTTTCGATTTCCAAAATATGAATTTATTGAAAAAATTTTTTTTTTAATTCTCTTCAACAACGTCTTGAAAAAATAAACCAGTTTTCATGAATTTAGCAACGATTGACGTAGTTTTTTAAGGAAAATAAATGAATAGTTCTTAAAAGTATTATAGTAGTTTAAAAGATATTGTAAAACAAAACCCTTTTTAAATTTTTTCTCCAATGATATCTCAAGAACAAATAAAGTCATTTTTATACAGTTTGTAAATGCAACTGTTTAGAGAAAAGAGTTGATAAATTTTGCTATCGATTGGTAGAGTAGTGTAACAGTTAGTAAAAAAGTATACATCTAAAAGTTTTATTTTTAAGGTTCCTCAAAATTCACTGGGCGAAATCGATTCAAGTTTTCAGGAAGTTTAAATTGATTAAACTCTTTTTGGGTGCCTCAAACCGCGTTTCGATCGGCTAATCTGTTCCAAAGGTTAGAATACGTACGCACATGCGTACACGCGGACGTTACTCGGAAAATGATTGAAATAAATTTCTGAGACCTTAGAATGTTAAGATCTGCTGAAAATTCTAAAATCGGACTGACAACACTAACTTTTCAATTTGATGAAAGATCTTCAATTTTCATAGCGAGAAGTAATAAATATAGTTTAAAAAAACTAAAAAACACGCTTTTATAGTGGAATAAACTAAAAAGTAGAAAATAATTTGAATATAGAAATCAATTAATGAACCAACAATAAATATTATTATTGTGAAAAAGCGTGGGGCGCTTTTCAAGAACGGACAAACATGTAGAGCGCCCCACGCTTTTTCACAATAATAATATTTATTGTTGGTTCATTAATTGATTTCTATATTCAAATTATTTTCTACTTTTAGTTTATCAAAAGCGTGTTTTATTTAAACTATATTTATTCCCTTTTAGCGTTCGATAATAAAATTTGAGGTGTCAAATTTCAAAATGAGACTGAAGCAGATAGTATAGAGAATCTCCAACAGAGGGCGGACAGAAGTCAGATTTGTTTTGAACTAAAGAGAAAATTTGCAGTGATAAATTCTAAAAACAATTCAGACTTTAACGTTTTTATTTGAAATTGAATTTAATATTCATTCAAATTGAATTTAATATTAATTCAATTAGAATGTTTTTTTGATTGAATGATTTTATTCTAAATTTATTTCTTAATTATCATGTATGTCCAGCATCTTATTTATTATAGCCTTTTGATTGTCGGAAATACTTAAGTATTTATTATTTTACCACATTTAGGCAGGATTTATAGAAGGACAAGTTTGGAGTCAGCAGCCGCCAAAGGAGAGTTACAAACATACATACATACAAACATACAGGTGAAGTTAATATAAAGCGTGTAAAAAAGAAATCATTATAATCCGTCCAACCGCTTATGAGGAGTTCAATAACCGGCCAACGTACAGAAGAATTATATATATATAAAGAAGATGATACACATATAAGTCTTTGGGCTAAATATGCTGGAAGATAAAATTTGTGTGTCGAATCGAGCGTGCAAGTGCACGGAAGTAAGGCTGCGCTCACATCATACACTAAAGGCTAATTAATTTTTAATTTAATTCACATGTTGGGTTAATCGAAGGCAGAGGGCAATAAGCAACGCTAAATCAATGATCAGCCATCATAAAAAAATTGTAGTCAAACTGATATCGTGAAATGGAATGTGTAATATAGTTTTCTCTTATTATCTTTTTAATAGGTGTCTTAATCAGAGAGTAGGTGATCACCGCCGCTCGTGTTTAGGGTTTCATAGCTCCAAATAAAAAAAAAACGGAATTTATAGGAGGCTGTAAACTTATATGGAGGCTGTAGTTCGTTTTGTTTCGGTTCGTTTCATGCTAGTCATTAAGATGGTTATGATGCTATTGATGCTAAAAGATATGGATCCGGCTAGAGAAATGACGACAGAATTTGGCGACAGGAATAAGATTGAATAATTCTTCTGAGCGCTCCACGTAATTTATGCAACACAGCATGCACGAAGATGCAAAATCTTTACGCAAAGTCAACGGGTCGAACTGGCCGAATATTACAGTACCTTCAACGATTCCAGACCCTCAACGTTGGAGACAGTCTAGAAGTTGATTTTGAAATGCACCAGCCCATAGATGACAATAGTACTCTAGATGTGCTTGAAGCTGTAGCTTGTAAAGTATTAGGCGTTATTACAGACTTTAAGAACTGTGTTCCTCCATTGAGCACCTCATGCTTTTTAAGAGCTCGTTTCATTTTGTCCTCGGGATGATTTCGATTCAATATGTCGACATCAAAGATCCCGATACTTGGTGTGGCACTATAATTAATATAATTAACAAAAATACCTTGGATTAGTTTTATTCTTGACATGTGCATACGCTATTATCAAAAGGAGGCGTGTGAGATATCAAATCACTCGACTTAGCACTCAACACTGACAAAAGGACGTTCGCAATGCGAGCAGTCAAGTGATAACATTAATTAGTCAACATGGTATCTAGTACATTCAAACAGGTGAGTATTTATTTAAAAAAAAATGTCATTACAATTTTATGTTCAACAACTTGAAATATATGATTTTAATTAATATTCCATGTGGAAATCACTAATGAAGTTAGAATAACAAAACAAACGCATGAAGTAAATGTATTTGACTGATTAGTCGGGGCTAATGCAAATAAGAAGCTAATGTGATAGAAAAAATTAGGATAAAAATTTTGAATGGGATCTAAAGGTTTTTTCTCACAGAATATAAATTTAATGTGGCATATGTTAGAAAGCCCAAATAAACGGAGTGTATTCTGTAAATGTATGTACATTAAAGCTAAACTGTCACTATGATCATTGCATGGTTCATAATGCGAAGCACTTTAGAGTGCTTTACGATTGAAATGTTTTTCTAGCCTCTTGTCAGCAACTATTTATATCGCTTCAATACACAAAAATGGCATGATTTGCATAACATTCTACATATGACTTAAAGAAGATTCATTCTATCAGCTTCAAACCAATTATCAATGTGACAGAAACGAAAAAAAAAAAATTGTTAGAAAAACTTACTAGTCAATCAACGATGTGTAAAAATTGAAAACACGATAACTTGTAAAAAATCCAGTAATTTAACCTTTAGCAAGTATTTAGCTATTAAAAACGGCTGTGTTATTCGGCAGCTTTTAATTGTAACTAATAAATATTATTTTTGAGATGAGAGTTCACCGTCAGCTCATCAAGTGGGTAAAAGTACCTATTGTATTCTAATGCAATTTAACGCTTGCAGATGTCATAGAAAGTTGTTTTCTTATCAGTTATTAATGTACTATTTTTATTCTCCGTTTCACTGTCGGATAAAGCCGACATCGGAATTTGTTTTTTAATAAAAATTAAATGAGCACTTTGAACCGTACACGGTTTTCCAAATTTTATTCTATCATAACGGTTTTTTTTATGTTGTTTTAATTCACTCATTACATTTTAATAAATATACTTTCATCATAACAATTTTCCTGGACTAGATGTCTGATTTATTGTAAAAAAAATTTAATTTTGGAGCAATTTTCCAAGAGGCCACTTCATAAATTTAATTGGAAGACAATTCTTTATAAAATTTTATTGGTCAAAGTAGCATGTCAGCCATCGGATAGTAGGTGATCATCACCACCCATGAAAATTCGCAATCGCAAGGCGTTGCCGTTTTTTGTTGTCATTTTTATTTATCTATTATATATATATTATGGGATTTTCCTAACAAACGGGTAAGGTACGTAATTTTGTTCAGGGAAACGATTTGGCATATGTCAAAATCAAAGTGAAAATACCAAATTGATAGATATTAAAGTGGCAGATATCAAAGTGATAGCTATTGTACTATGTAAACAGCTAAAAGAAACCAATATAGCGGTTTCGAGGTCTGATAAATTTCGTATTTTAGTAACCGCGTAAGCTACAGAGATAGTTCTTTTCGCTAAATTACTAAAATATGACCCCATTGAAGCCTGTATTATATTATCTTAAATGTTTCCCAGGAATACTGTAATATTAACAAACTCCCATTTTTATTTCGTACTAAGTTAGCTCCGAATCCATATCTTATATTTGTAAGTAAGAATTCTATGCATTTTGTTTTTATTTCATTACGAAGTAGGTTATTTGCAATAAAACATTTCTTTACTTTAGAGATAACATTGTGCATATCGCCATAAACTATGAATAACAGAGAGGTGTCGTCTGCAAACAGTACTATCTCATGACCATCTTTAAGAAAGCCAGATAAAATACAGATAAAACCAGAAACAGGCTAAGAATTGATCCCTGTGGTATACACTTGCCAGACGAACTCATTTCATCGACATTAACTCATTAAATTCTTTGTCTCGAATACTATTTGAGAAAGCCGAGTGGCCGGCCTGTTACTCCGTGGTGACGTAGTTTACCGATCAGAGTTTCAGGATGATCAAAGTCTTGGAGATGTCTCAAAGCGGGTTCAGACCGATGGTTGAGTGAACCCAAATAAAATTGAACTTTTTTATTAAACATTAATTTGTTACTACAAAAATGTTCCAGCAATTCATTTAAAATAATTTTTCGGAAAATTTTACTAAGTGTCAGCTTTAGTGAAAATTTTTCATAGATTATAGGCCTAAATACGTTGCGGGTTTGATGCACTATCATTTTCAAGTGAAGGAATCACTTTCATTCTCCGAATCGGGAAACACGTCTTCATGGAGGCAGTTACAAAAGACTAGTTTTTGCCCGCGTTTTCGTCGGTTTAGACATAAAATCATCTCGTATATAGCTCAATCACGAAATAAAAATTCCGACCGTTATCCAGTTTTTGATCTTAGTGTTGCCTCTCATTCCGATTCCGGTCATTCTTTCGATTCTAAATTTGATATCGCACTCGATTTCGACATCGCTCTCGTTCTCGATTTTGATCACGCTATCGACTATTAATTTGTATTTGTCGTCCTGTATGCGATTTCGATACTGCTACCGGTCACGGTTCTGATTTAGAACAAGACGTAGCGACTGCTGGCAGTATCAAAATGAAAGAATTTTTAGAATCTTTAATGGCTGAAATATGAAGATAAAAGAGGTTTGTTTTTGAAAGCTTTTCGTTCGCGCATTGAACATATAGCTAGTTTAATAGTAACCAAATAAATAGATTAAGCAAGCGAAAACAAAAAATATGGGCAAAAAACACATAGCAGTTTCAATTTTCTATAAAACATTTCACCTTACTAGAGCTGCTTTTCCAATAGTCATACATGTAGTTGTTTTTCATTTGTGATATGTAGCTAAAAAATAAAATTTTGTTGTTAATAGCTTCAGCCCTTTCGTTTTTTATGTACATAATTGAACCCTTATTACACCCCTTTCTGGGTTAATTTTTAAAATAATGCATGTCATTATTCTTCATTAGTAATGATTAGCTGAAATAGAAATTTTGGCATATATAGCTTCAGCGGTTTTGATTTTCCATTCGATCATCCTCTATTTTATCCCCTTCAGGTTAAATTAAAAAACATGTATATTTTTTTTCTTTATTCCTATAAGTTACAATGTTAAGTTCTATATTTGTAGCTTCAATGGTTACGATTTTTAATACAACAGTATTTTACCATTTTCACCTCCTTATGTGTTACGGACAGCCGCGCAACTAATGTAAATTGAAAGATTGTATTATGTCTTATACGGACTTGATAAAGAATTATTTGTAATTGATATTTATTTTGTGTGTGTTTTATTAAAGAGTTTTTTTGTATAGTTTTTTATTACCCGGGTAGGGATTAGTTTTAAGGAGAAATATTTGTTTATTGTTTGCTTAAGAATTTTTGTTTGATAAATTAAACAATTGAAATGTAATGTGCGTGTGAGTTGCATACGAAATTGTGCTTTGGTGGGGAGGACCAATGATAGGCCCTGAAAAGCGGCCGTCATTACGGCACAGCCGCTAATCGGTGTCTCGGGCGCTAGTGGCGCCAATGCAACAGTTTCAGTTGACTCCCGGCAGCGGCCCGCAGCGCACGCCTCGGCGTGGCGCAGCGGGATCGGACGCCAGTTCACCACTATTATCTTCAAGTCTCCCGCGAGTGCGAGTCCGGATTACATCGCAAACACCTCCGGCACAAGCCGTTGAGGACGCGTCCGACGCCCAAGGGAACCAATACAGGCCGTCCTGCGTGCGTGTGTGCTGCCGAACACGCGCGCCACGCGCCGTGCCTCGGACCGGCCTGCATATTCTGTGACTACCCTCAATTTGGTGAGATCCCGGACATACACCACCGCACCAAAGCTGAAGTCGCCGCATTCTAATTTATTAAAATGCAGGCGGCTCCACCAACCACCACGGACGTGCAGAGTGCACTGGTACGACCGCCCCGGCGTTTACCGGACGCTGAAGTGTCCGACGCCGCGCGCCTACCACGCTGCAGACGGCGGGGCGCCTGCCCGGACATCGTGGGAACAATTATTCTAATTGTGAACCGATGCTTCGGGGCCCCTCGCCGATCGGAAGAACGACCCACACGAGGGCCGGGCGAAGAAGAGGACACCGGCTCGCTGACGCGTGCGTGGCTGAGCCGTGCCCCGCCTTCGTCAACCACCACTCCGCTACCCGGTGCCCCGCCGCGAACGCATACGCAATGACGCGCGCGCGCGCGCCCGGCGTAGGCCCGTTGAAGATGAAGAAGAGCGAAGGTGAAGAACGAAGGGATAAGGACGCGGCTCGCTGACACGTACTGCACTGGCTGCCATCGGATGCGTGGATAGCCTGATCAGCGGTCGGCAGGCGCGCTCGGTTAGATCTACGCCTAGCGGGTCACCGATGCGTGCCGCCTTGATCGGTCGGCGTCCACCAGCGTCCGACCACCGGCGGTCGGCTGCGTGTGCAGCCTGTTCTGTGCCTCCCTCCCGCCCCCGGCAACTACCTCTTCACAACCCGGTGCCCCCCCCACCCGCCATCGAGCGTATACGCGATGACGCACGCGCCCGCGGGTGGTCCGGCGTAGGCACCGGATCGACACCACGACAAGGGACAGAGAGAAGAGAAGAGGTGGAAGGACGCGGCTCGCTGACACGTACTGCCCTGGCTGCTGTCGTCCGATGCTTGGATAACCTGATCAGCGGTCGGCAGGCGCGCTCGGTTAGATCTACGCCTACGCGGGTCACCGATGCGTGCCGCCTTGATCCGGTCGGCGTCCACCAGCGTCCGACCACCGGCGGTCGGCTGCGTGTGCAGCTTGAGCTGCGCCTCCCTCCAACCCTCGTCGAGCACCAACTGTCAAGCCGGATGCCCCCCTCCACCTGCCGGTTGCGCATACGCGATGATCGCGCGCGCTCGAGGGCGGTGCGGCGACGGCACCGGCATGATTCCAGATCAATGGTTCAAACCATTGCCACCTGATCCGTCGGGGTCGTATCCCCGACGAGAAGACGCCCGGGCATGAGGCAACAATAAGTCCTCCGTCCCGCACCTGCACCCTGAAAATCGAGGGTGTGGAAGATCCACGAACGAACGAACGCCAATGCATATGCAAATGAAGTGCATGGCCACGCCTCTCCAATTAAAATGTATGCAACTCACATGTGCAACGGATGCACCACCTATAAAATGCAGTGGGAGTGGTACATCCGGCACAGTTGCATTGCAACCGTCACATTGTGAAGCTCGGCTGAATAAAGAAGTCTGAAGGAAAACGCTGTCCATCATTGATCGCCGCCACACCGCAAGAAATCCGCTGAATCAGAAGCGTGCGCTCGTGAAGAGAAGCAACACGAGGTGTGGGCTTACGCGGCGATAGCTGAAATCGCCGTTACATTATGAGTAGCATTTCTGAAGTACTAAGTGTTTACCTACGTTATAATAAGAATCTCTACAAAATGTCAAGTCTCTAGACCGAGTAGTTTGGGTTGTGCCTTAATATGTTAGTCAATCAGTTTCCTCTTATAGGTATTAGCTTCCGCCTGCAGTTCCGCTTGCACAGACAGAATGAATTTCTTCATTTCGTACTGTAAGGAATTGATCATGCATCTTTCCGCAAATATTTATTATCTCCTTTTCTTTTTAGAACAATTTTGTTAAAGATACCATAGTTGTTGAAGAGCACTTTCCGAGCAAAACAGCTTAGAACATACACTAAAAATTATACAACCGTAGCGACTGCTGACGATTGTGCGTGATGCTGCGTCCCCATTCCTCCCCTCCCCCCCATTCACCATGTCCTACGTTGCTAAGCATGAAGCGCGATCTATAGTCGTCCGCGTCTCTGAAGCTATATGAATTTCGCTCATTCGCTGTTTGTTAATTTTTTAAGATAGAAACGTTTTTTGTAACAATAGAATAGTATTATTGCTTAGGCTACAGTTATAAGTGTTACGTTTATAATATTGATGTTTTTGAAACTAAGATTGTGTGTGATTGATACTGAAGTGTTTAATAATAATCTTTCACTACTATCAAATATGCAAACAAGATTTATTGTTGGGGAGTTTGCAGAAGTGACATTGCTGTGGCTCTCAAACTTTATAGTGAAACTTACCCTACGACCAATTAAACCTACTTACCCTATAAACCTACGATTCTGCAAGTAATATTGAGTGCTGTGTATCGTTTACGCAATAATTTGCCTAGTTTGTTTCCAGGCGAATGGAAAACATGAAAAATCAGAGACAAATTTAATAAAACCATCGGCGACCTTTACATGACTGACAACATCAAATGTCATTTGTAGGTAAGTAACTAGATAAAGTCTTTAAAAATAATACATCGCGGAGCCCAAACGCGAGGCAGAATTTAAGTTCACCATGTGGCACCGCAACCTGAGGACGGTGATAGCACTTGCAGCCTGGCCGAGCATTTATTAGGGTGGTGACTATATTATCTTATATTATTTCTAAGAATATTTTCAATGATATGTTTTTGTTATAGTTACTTTAGCAAAGTTGTTCTGCAAAAGAATGAGATTATAAATATTTCCGAAAAGACGTATGATCGATTCCACCCTGTATACTAATATGTAAATCTATAACGCCTGTATGGACACTCATGTGTTTGTAAATTTTCTGATAGATATTTGTTTTATGACTAACTGATCCAAAATCTACCCTACATGATCGATCAATGTAAAACCGGCAACCGGTATGAATATGTAATTGCCCCACATAATATGCTAATACCCGTCTGTATGTTTTTTCATAACTTAAGAACGGTTTGACAGATCGTAATGAAAATCGATATATTAGAAAAACATAAGATTGCTGACATGATAGGCTACTGTTTGTCTGCCTGTCTGTTCTTTTGTAACTCAACAAAGGTTTCACCGATTTTAATAAAAAAATGTGTACAGCAAGGACATCTGATTGCGTAAATGATAGGCTATTGTTTGTCTGTTTTTTGAGTACATGTTCTTTTAAAACTTAAGCATCGTTTCACCTATCATGATGAAAATTGGTGTTCGGTAAAAACATGTGATTGTGTTAATAATATAATAGATTTCTCTATATCTATCTGTTTCTTCATTGCTTAAAAACTGTTTGACTGATCGTGACGAAAATTGATACACAATTAGAGCAAATGTTGACTATTATCTGTTAGTCGGTATGCTCCTTTATAACCTAAGAATGGTTCAACCTATCTTGAATAAAATTAGTATACAGTCAGGACCTGTAATTACGTAAATGATACGTATTTCCATAAACCGTATGACAACCATAAAAAATAATTATTTTTTTTTTTTGTTTAGTACCCATATTAATTTCTTTTGATGTAGTTGCATGTGTGTTTGTGTGTGTGATTTACTTCCTTTTGTGCTGGATATTTTTACTATTGAACTGAACAACTAAACTGTACTAAGAATTGTTTCATTAATAAGAGACTCCTTAAGTAAAATAGGCTATTAACACTTCGCTTTGCATATTTATATTATGACGGATTCTAAAATTTTTTTCGCTTTTATAACGTAATCCTATCTCCAAGTAATATAACATATATTTTATTTTGATACAAGAATTTTCCCTGACTTCATTCAAATTGGAACTGTGACCTGTAACGGAATCGAAATTGCAAACGGGACCAGGAACGGAAACGAGGGCTGAAACTGGAAGGGTTTAAAGTTGAAAACGTTTAATTTTTCTCCTACTTGTAAATGACCGTAGGACCAAAATTAAAATCAAGATCGTGACCGGAATTGGAATGAGAAAAGCTCAGAATCGATGGCGCGACCGAGATCGAAAGCGGGATAAGAATTGAAATCTACTTAAATCGAGATCGGTTTTGGAATCGAGAGTTATACAAATTAGCATTGAAAATAAGATTGGGATCGGAATTGAAAACAATATAGAGATCAAAATCATGATTAATTCTTGTAAAGAAACGATATAGCGTATTTATGTACCGAGAAACTAATGTCGTTCATTCCAATATATCGAGAAATCAACGATGTCTCCGATATATCGGTATCGGATGCATCACTATAATGTACAGGTTGGAAGCGATCATGTATCTTTTTGCAAACATTCATGATCTCCTTCTTTTTTAAAACAACTTTACTAAAGTAACTAAATCAAAAATATATTAATAAAAATATGTTTATAAATAATATATACACAATCTTAATAAATGCTCAACGAAATCGCAAGCTCGGCACGGTCATCGGGTTGTGGTGCCACGTGGTGAACACGAATTCTGCCCCGTGCTCGTGTTCCGCGATGTATTATTCTTAAAGAATTTGTCTAGTCACTTACCTACAAAGGACATTTGATGTTTTCAGTGACATAAAGGTCAACGATGGTATTATTAAATTAGTCTCTGATTTTTCACGTGTGTTCCATTCACCTCTAAACGAACAAGGCAAACTAAGGAAAATGATTACATAAACGATACACAACAAGCAATATTACTTGCGGACTCGCAAGTTGGTGACTGTCAGAGTAAGTTTCACTATAAAGTCTGGGAGCCGCAGCAATGTCACCTCTGCAAACTGCCCCAACAATAAATAAAGTTTGCATATTCGATAGTAGTGAAGGGCATTGTTATTAAACACTTCAGTATTAATGACACACAATCTTAGTTTTAAAAACTTTACTATCATAATCTTAACACTTACACTCTAACGGTGACCTAACAAAAATATTATTCTATTGTTACCAAAGAGTCTCAATCGTCAAAAATTAAAAAAGCAGTAAATAAGCAAAATACATCTAACTTTAGTGTTGATTTCGACGACCGAACGCGGTTGTGTGACTTGGACGACTGCAGGCCGCGCTTCTCGCTTGGCAACCTTGAACTGAGAGGGGCGAGGGGGGCACAGCACCATGTACGATCGTCATCTGTTGCTAAAGTTGTGAAATCGTAAATTTTTCATGCATTTTCTAAGCTATTTTTCTCAGAAACGGCTATTTCAATGAATTTGTTTTCTTTGGCAAAGTTGTAATAAAAAAGAAGGATATGTTGCCAGAAAGATGCATGATCAATTCCATACAGTATAAACGCCAAGTGCGGCGCAATGCAATCTTCAATATAGTTTACAATCACAATAGAAAGACCTTGAAGGTCAGTCGTCCTCTTCGTGTTTAACGATTCAAATGTTTTGATAATAAAAAAAAAGGTATGACAAATTGTAACATCCAAATAATTCCAAAACCTTTATGCTTTCATGAGTGGCATTTAATAAATTCACATTAAAATCTCACATATTACTACGTTTTAATTTTTGTTACTAATTTTACACAAGATTTCATCCATTGTCGGCTCACACAATTCTCTATAAGCAATCACAGCAGGCCGCTCGAGTCCCATACAGGCTATTGATCCATTCAATAGAAAATTTCACCATATACATATTTTTTTTAATTTCAAATTATATCGGATTAATATTAAAGATCCGTCATGTATTCAACTCTTTCTGCTGAAGCAACTTGTCGACTGACAAAATAAAACTGAAATTGGCCTTCTGAGCCAGTGTTATATTACATTATACTTAAATCGATATTAGCAGAGCTCATAAACAGCCAAATCTCTAGTTACCTCGAATATTTTAATGTAAGAAGCTAAGAAAACATTGATTTTATTATTTCTAACTATGCTATTATTATTTAGATTAAAGTTAAATACACTAATTTTATCTGACACAATTCCATAGCCACACTTTGTTGTCTTATCATTCGCGTTAAGGATAGATGAAAATAATTGTGCAAATTCATTATTGCCGACGAAACCATGTTTATTTTAATGAATTAAATGAACTAGGGTTTATCTTTATGCCAGTCCCAGTAAGGGTCTCTTCTCTATGCCAGATTTTTCAGATTTAAGCAAACTGCATTCCATCTTAGAACTGGATCCTGCACTGTCACATAATAGAGTAGTACCTAAATGTAGACCAAATTATGGGAAAATAAAGAATATATATTATTAAAATGAATTATTTCATTTCTGGATTTTCTAATACAGCCAAGAATAGTAAACATAAATCCGATGAAGTACGTCTATTCTTTTTCCACTAATATTGGTCACATTCTGGGACTGAATGAAAACGAAAGAAATGGATAATTGCATTGAAACATTTAATTTCTAAAGAATTTAGAAATGAATATTAAGTTAATAAATTTTGTATTCACTAATTAACACGAATGAATTTTTATTGTTCGTATCTAACCTTCAACCATTTCCTCTTTTAACATGTATGTTGATAATTGGCTTCCGTATCAAAATATCACAAACTATAGCGTTCACTAGCGCAAGAGAAATCTGAAAAATCTCTATAATCGTCTTATGTTCACACAGACGTTTTCAGAAGCTTACTGAAAATGTCTGTCTGTATAAACATAAGATTTCAATAAGATGCACACAAAAATTTGGATGTAAAAGATAAAGACCCTATAGTACCTGAGTGGCTTCTTTTCAATTTAACTCTTTATAACCGAAGCACAGGTGTGCTCACATTTTTCAGGCAGACCTGCCCATGCAGTTACCAATAAGAAATATAGGGATATTATTAAATTGCGCTGATTGAAAGTATTTAGAACATGGACAGCGAGTAATTTCTATAGATGTCCAATAACAATTCATTCAAAAAATTTCTCCTTGTCATCTTAAATTGGTACATACATTTTAAATTTACGCTTGAGCTGTAACTCCTGGCACTTGTTGCTGTCTTACCTTCTTGGCCAACTTTTCTGTGACATCGAAAACAAGCCTCGGCTTGAGAAGCTTTTCGCGTTTTAATTTTGATTTTGGTCTCGCTCTCGATCATAGTTGATCGATCGAATCGTTTGTTATGGCTCTAGCTCATATTTGGGCAACCACCGGCCCGCTGTAAGATTTAATCCGGCCCGCGAGACATTTTGAAAAATTTTATGTCTGATATATATCGCTAAAAATTGTGAACACTAGTTTAAAATGCACTACTTTTTGAACGCGGCTCGCGAATGTATTTGCACACTAAAGTTTGACCCACAACATGTCAAAGGTTGCCCATACCAAAGGTTTCACATAATTTAACATTAGATTCGCTTCACATTGGAAGCAAAATTCCGATCCATGTGTATTGTTAATTTTTATACTTATTTTAGTATATGGCTTTGAGTTATCGGTCTTAGCTAAATACCACGTCCGCTCGTTTTCAATAGGACATTTAAATATATTTTTTTGCTATGAGCATAGGTTTTGTCTAAGAGCTCGGCGGCGTAAAACTAGTCGAAAAATTTAGATTTTACACGCTGCGGAGTTTGAATGATAAAGAATAGTCAGTCAAAAATGTAGTGCTGTTTTTAATATTCCATATAATATGAAACTTTGTGTTGAGTGTGTGCGTGCAATAAATTAAGGCTATGTTCATATCGCACAATAAAGACTTTGTAATTAATTCGTCTTTTAATAGTTTCACATAATAATTAATGATTGAATGGTAAGGGAAATGTGTAACATTCCTCATTGAAATACTGCATACAAAAAATGGACAAGTGCGAGCTAGACCGTGTGGGTTCCGTACGACCTTAATTTTGTATGCAGATAATTTATCCATTATCATTAATCATACGATATGGGCGAGATCTCGGTCGCAGAAGCTTTTGATATAAACTTCAAATTTTCTTAAAAAATATCAGAATTTTTCAACGACTAAGATTTACGTAGCGGAAAGTAAAAAAAATGTTCTCCCATATAATTAATAAACATCACGGTCTATGATTTAATTAAAAGTGTAAGTTTATAAACCTAAAAAATATTTTTTTCAAGTGATATACCTACAAATTACCAACTTTCAGAGTTTTTCTTTTGATTGTGCTGTGAGACCTTTCTCCTTGAAAAATATTATGATTCTACGTCAATGGGAAATACTCTACGGTGTTAATTTACTTGCAACTTTCAAAATATTAGGTCGGGTAAAACCTTTTTTGTATTCTATAAGTAAAAAGATGTAATAAAATTTCTTCGGTTGTGCTGTTTGTATCTGGCTATTTTTGATTCAATTAAATGGGTGACATTATTAAAATTAAAAATAATAATTAAATTCAGTGTCCAGCCATTTTTCTATTGTTTTTCTGGCCACCAACGTAGAAATTCGATAAATTTAGAAGTTTCGTTACGAAGAAGCGAAAAATGCGACAGAAGCCGCGAAAAACATTTGTGACGTTTATGCACCTAATGTAGTGTTGGGAAGTGTATCGTAAAATTGGTTCAAGTGTTTTCAGTATGGTAATTTTGATGTCGAACCTTGCTCTTGTCGACCTATTACGGATAAAGTCGATGCTAATCCGGGACAAGTAGAGTTAGATCAGCATATTAGTTTTTTCGACATAGCTGAAGAGCTGAGTATTGACCACAAAATGGTTTGACTGATTTGAAAAAAATTAACAAAAAAGCTCGATACTCGGGTCCCGGCTCGCTGAAACAAAATCTAATGAATCGTGTACTCATTTGCGATTCTCTATTGAAATATAATGGAACCAAACTATTTTTGACAAGACTGATCACCGGTGATAAAAAATGGATTACCTACGACAAGAACGTGTGAAAATATCATGGCCAAAAGGCAAGAAAGCTCCACAGACTATAACGAAACCCGATTAACTCGCAATAAGTTGATGCTACGTGTATGGTGGGATTGGAAGGACATTATCCATTATGAGCCGGGCAAAACCATCAATTCGGATCTCTACTACCAATAGTTGATGAGACTCAAGAAAGAAGTAGAATAAAAACAGTTGTAATTGATCAACAGAAAGGGTGTACTTTTTCACCATGACGTCAGACCATACACGTCTTCAGCCACTCAGCAAATATTGACAGAGTTAGGTCAGTAAGTGTTAATGCATCCACCATTAGCCCTAATTTTGCACCCTCAGATTTTTACAATTTTCGGTCTCTTAAGAATTCGTTAAGTAGTGTTAACATAAAGGGAGTACTGTCAATACTGGTGTAGCAGTTTTTTGATCAGAAGTCCCAAAATTTCTACAGCAATGGGATTATGTCGCTACCTACAAAATGGCAACAAATTGTTGAAAAAAAATGGAATTTATACATTATAACTAAAGGTAAATAAAATATGATAAAATCTTGAATTTGTATGTAAAATACGAAAAACCTTTTTTTCCGACCCTATAGGAGAAATAAATGCAAAATTTTGGCAGTATTTTCTGATTATTTTGAAGCTTGATTTTTTTATAACTTCAAGGGACCGCAGAAACAAGCGTTTGATGTTAATTTCAACTTTATATATCCACGCGGTCCTAAGAAAAAGGATTTTCCGGACAGACGGAGAACGAAGCGATACTATAAGAGTTCGTTTTTTCTTTATACGTACGGAAGCCTAAAATATGCAAAAATAAATTAAGAGAAGGACAAATGTAATGTCCAATATTTAATTTATGCAGGAGGCATTCAAAAATCGGGGCGCGTGGTTCTTATTTTATTTTGACCTCTAACTCATTATTGTACTCCGCTTTAGAGCTGATATGTGTACCTGTTCAGTGGCTCAAATAAATAATCAATTTGCAATGTGACGTAATGAACTCCACCCGACAGCAAGTGTCGAGAAAGAGAAAATAATAAATATTGGACTTTTAGACTAACAGTTTAAATTGGACAGTAAGTTTGGCAAAGCATTTTTTTGAACAAAGATTCGTATCTTGTATATTATGTGACAAGAACCATCAAGGAGATATTTAATGAGCTGGAGTCGATTCACAGGTTATCGCATCACCTGGATAATGAGACCGCCACCCTGGTTCCCTCGACATTCCTTTCTTCTGTTCCGCAAAATCACGACCGCACACTTTGGCATTCAAAAAACAATTTTGTCTTGACGCAATTCCGTACGAACGTACAAACTCAATTGGGATGGATTTGACACACCATTTGACAGACGATCTATTCATTCAAGAGAATGATTGAACGATATTTAAAATGCTCAAGTGCTTTTGAATTTCTCTTTCCTTCATGATCTAAATCTAAGTCAATGTTGGTGTTTAAGAAAAACAAATAGATCAAATTTCACTTATACATAGTTATTATTCAATGTATTAAGTTTTAGTATTATACAGAAATCTAAATACGGTTTAAAATATCTGAAAATTAGTCATGTATAGAAAATTAAATAAAAACGTAAATATCTGTAATTATGTTTTGAGAGAATGACAACACTCCTATGCACACAATCATCTCTGATCTGTTAACGGTTGGTTTTAGTAGTATTACAAAAATTCTCTTTAAGTTCTAATTGAATGTCGAAGTATTATCAAGTTTTTGAATTCTAAAATAACGTAATCCCTTACTATACTGTCATTCTTCCCTTATTTTAATGTCTTGAAAGTTAAATTTCCAACAATACCTCCATAGGAGACACACTATGTCAAAAACAACATCTCTATCGATATTAAAGTTTACGTCCCACGCGTTTTCGTAACGAACGCGTACCCCATTTACCCACAGTAGCGCAAAGTAAATTGTACCTTTCGGCAGTCTTTGCTTGTTGCTGAAAATTTAAATATTTAAGTTTTATATTAATTTGGCCTGTTATTATTTTTTAATCGAATGGTATAAGTCGATCTCCAACCAATCCACTTGACCGATTGAATTGAAATGCTGCACACTCGCCCTGTAGATCGATTACGCAAATTTTAAACGATGTAGTCTGTATATTTGTGACGTCAAAATCGCGTCAGGCGAGGGTGCGCGAAGGCAAATTATCTCACCCTGACGTAAGTTCGACGTCATAGCGCGAATGCTCGATCGTTTTAAAATATTAGACTTTCAGCACCAGTAACAATGCAATATACCGCATTCGGTTTAGCGTTTTTTTTTTTTATAGCAAAGGCACGCAAACAATAAAAGAGTAGATGGTCACCGCCTTTCATGGACACTTGCGAACCCAAAGCAGTTACACCAGCGTTTTGCCGGCCTCTTGGGAGGGAATAGGATATCTAATGACGAAGGATCGGGTCGATGGAAGGGGGAGAGGGCAGTGGGCCACCGGAACTCCGATTCACCGGATGCAACAGAAAACTGCTACTTCACATCCGCTTTTGTGACAGCCTGTCGAATTGGCCCATTTTTGTGCTAAAGACAACTTGACTACAGCATGGCTGGACCATAGTAAAATATAGCGTTTTTTAACAATAGCTGCCACAAGGAAGACGGTAAACTTATTTTGTTTCATACAAGAATGGTCATATTTTTAAAAAGGTCTCACTAAGAAGTTTTTACTGAAAAAAAAAACAAGGGTTTTTAACAAATAAGTTTTCTTATAAATTTTCCTCAATCGCGAAGTTTCTCCAATAAACAAGTCTCTGGCAAGAAAACTTTTACAAAAGACAAATAAAATTTTAGGTAAAGATGGACATATAGTCAGTCATCGTGACCATATAACTGCCGTTATCTTGAGTTCAACTTTCTACATTAATAAATGTCCATCAATAACCATAGTGCTGGTGTACGGACGTAAAATTATTTTTTTCCAATTTACGTATTTTAGGTTTAATAATATACAGCTTTCACAGTAACTAACCGACATAAGTTATTTTAGGCGATCCGGATCCACATGAAAAATAAATCTCATTAAACACCTTCTTTAACATAACATGTACATACATCCTTATTACAACGGCGTATGTAATTCACTCGTATGTTCTCAGACGTGCATAGACTTCAATCGTGCGTTTAGCACTTGTCGTATTCAAAGTTGCGGCTTTGTGACCGGCAGACGCTTGCGATGCGGGCAGTTAAGTGATTTCTGTCATATTATCAACATGGTATCCAACACCCTGAAACAGGTGAGCATTTTTCCAAAAACAAAACTCATCGGGGAATATTCGTACAGACAAACTTACAAACAACCCTTCCATGGGTAGAATGGATCGACCCCGTTGTATTTTTTCACGGGTATTAGCATATACATTTATTAGTCCGTCTAGATTGCGTAGGTAGTCTTCTATAGGTTTTTAAGTTTTAGAGCTACTGGTTCCAGTTCGACCCAGCGCAATAACTCGAAGTAGCTATTCATTTTTTGAATTCTAATCATTTACTTACGTAACTTCTATTTGTTGCCTTCACTTTAGAAGTTACCATGCACTTGTCCACCGTCGTTCATATTCGACGACCATTGCTCACATTTGTATAAAAGTAATGATTTATAAAATAAAATGAATGGGGGTAGCCTGCAAGGTGAGAAACCGTTAATTTTGCAAGTCAGTCCCAAAACTTGTTGGTTTGAACAATAATATCTTCGGGCTCGGGAAACATGGACGCATTATTACTCACCTTTTCGAGCTCGACATTATCAGGGTTCTCTTTCAAAATTATTAGCGGTATAAAATACGACATAACTTTTTTTCTCAAATATTTTGTCATAGGTATCTTTCAAACGAAATGCAACCGATTAAAATGAAGTTTGCGACAAAAGTATTTAGATTTGGTGAATGATCGTTAATGAAATGAAAAGGTAACTTGGAAAAAATTTCTTTTGTTACATTTCTACTACGATAACCTTCGATCAACTTAATCGATTTCAACGACACTTGCAATATTCGACGCAACTTTGCAAAAATTTAAAAATGAAAATACACGTTACAAAAAGCAATATTATAAAAATTTTTCATTCAGTTTATACATCAAAGAAATATATTCAAACAAGTTTATGGCGGTTAACATAACTGCATTAGAAGTAGAGTTCATATTAATTCATAAAAATATTTTTTAGATCTTTTTTTATCAAAATCTTATATATTGAATTGTTAAATTTGATATCCCTTATCACTATCATTCAAAGAATAACATAAAATTTAAGAGTTACGTCATTGGAACAATTTGCGTTTTTCTCGCAAAATGATGAAAATATCTTTACAAAACTGTTTTTTGGTTTCTACCTACCTCTTTAAGCAATGGCTGTGAGTTTATATTATGATTATGTAAATAAATGAGAAATTACTTTTCGATGCTCCAACTCTGTGAAACCAGAATAATATTTTTGGGGCAAATAGACACTATTTAATTAAATAAAAAATCAACTGTTTCAATATAAGAACAAACAAACAACGGCTGTAAAATTGAATATTTATGTGAAAGCAAATCATAATTATTCATTTGTTAATTTAACTTGAATATAATGTTTAAAAACCACTGTAAAAGACAATTAATTAAAAATGCTTATATTTGGTTATCGGTCCTCCTGCCATAGTCCTTCTCCTTGGATTTTGAAGATGTTTAAGTCAAATGAACTTCTATTCTTTCTAAGAAATGTAGCTCACTGCTGTAGGTTGCAGATAGACCCGGCATTCGTTTGCACTACAGAGTTCAAAAGACTTTATAACTAATTAGTAATAAAAAGGGGGTGTGAATTATTCAAATATTTTTTATGTATAATTTAAATTTAAAGTGATAAACTTGTTTCAACATTTGCCCCCTCCTAGCCCTTCAGGAGCGTGTAATTCAAACATGCAAATAAGTTCTGCATACACTGTAGTCCCATACATATATGCTTCTAGGTGATAAATAACTATAACTCATAAAAAATCATGGTGCTAAATTAATCTACGTAATTCGCTACGCTTTCGCTTCCCGTGTTTATTATGCGCAACCGCCTTTTAATGTTTTTTGGCCGTATTAACAAAGATAATATACCTGTGCTGGCGAAGGGTGTATAAATAAATTAAATGCTACCGCTTTTTCGTCGTAATATTTTGAGGTTGAGGTCAAATCGATTGCGTACGGAAGGGAATTTATTTACTTTTTTTTGTATATACATTTTTAGAAATATTTTCTGAGACGATTTTTGTATGAAGTATTGCAGAAAAAAAAATTGTGACATTGTTCACCGTGTTCGAAAAATTAAGGAATTTTAAACTTTCGTAGAACTGTACACAACTAGATTTAAAATAAATTACAACTTTGCTTTGGAACCCACCTGCGACTTCCCTAAAAGAAAAAGCGATATTGATAATGTTGAACGATATAACTGGCGCGTGTTTTGCGACATTATAGACAATATTTTAAACGAGAGTCATAGTCGCTGCTAAAATTGCAATTGAAAACTTTTCTTTCTGTCGTACAAATATCTCAGATAAATCTGTCGTTAACTTACTCAATACACTCGATCATTCTTTTAACGTAGATTACTTTAGGAGTGGGCTTCAAAACGTTTATAAATCGGACAAATCAAAAACCTTGAGAATATTCGATCCTATTCAAAATTTACCTTCAAACCATTTAACTTCAATATTTCCTGAAGTTTATAAATTAGGAAAGTGAATAAATAGTTATGATTCCAGTTACTAGTGCGTCTTTGTTATCTAAACAGAATTCATACATAATATGCATGAATTTCCTGCGAAATAAATAGGACCTAAACAGACTCACAGATTTGTCTATGATTGCAGTTGAAAAAGATCTTTAAGTCATTGTAAAACTATCTAGCAGTTTTTGCGATGAAGTTTTGCAGGACCATCTGAAACGCGTCGACTTGGTTTGTAAACATTTACTTGTTTTAGATAGTAATTAGTTCATACATGAATTAGGTAATTTATTACATATTTTTTTATTTAAGTTTAATTAGTCTACGCAAAGAAACCAAACTTAACTTATCACGGCCTTTTCAAAGTCTACTTTGGATATAATTTAAGTGACTTGTTATGATGTCATCAATCACTTATTTAGATATTCGCAGTGGTCGCAAATAAACATCATGCGAAGCCAATAACGCCATGCGATAAGAGGCAGATAGGGTACGTACCCACCGGCGGTGATTCGCCTGTCGGAACAATTCTGAAAATGGTGATAATGTTTTTAGCCCTGCATACCCTTTCTGAAGTCTCCGTGCACGCCGCTGTACCCGCCAGCCAACGCATGTACAGGTTAATATTATGACGTAGTTCTATACCGAATTAATTTGGCAGGCGTCGCTGGCTTGTCCTCATTTTATTGACACAGTTGATTTCTTATTCAGATAAAATCGAAGTATTTAATGCATTTAAAAAATATATATTTCGGATTTCACGGCGTTCGAGTTAAGAGAAGCAGCTCCGGCATTTATTTATACAAGTGTAATATAGCATAAACCTACGGCCCCAGAGAGATAGTTTAAACACTATAGACCTGTAATTGCTCCACACCATCTAAATATATTTCTCTTCTTTCACTGATATTTATCAATTGTTCAATGTAAGTTTGTGCTTTTGACTAGTCGATACTGATTATTATATTCCAATTCAAAAATGTTAGATATCTATTTAGATCAATTAAATTTCTGAAGCCAAAAAATCTAATAATAGTATAGAATATTCACTATATGATTAGCGAATCTATGTAGCATTAAAATTTGCAATAATATATATCTTTATTTATAAATAAATGATCTTTACACAAATAGTAGTGTAAAAGCTGCGGTTCCGCCCGCATTGATAAAGATTGCATTCCTTAAACCTTCATATTCGTCGATCTTGTGGTCAGTCTGAATCTTTTTCTCGCGTTTAATTCTGATCTCGGTCCCATCCTTGATTTCGATTCAGGTACCGACTTTCAATTCTGTTTCTCGTCTCGCTTTCAATTTTTCTACTGGTCATGATTTCAACTTGTATGAAGCCAGAGTAAAAGTAAGTATCAAAATAAACATATATATGTATGTAGTTTTATAGTAGTAAAAATATTTAAAGTCGGTGTCATAGTTCGATTCAACAGTATAAATACGTGAACGAAGTCGGAGACAAATGCTAGTATGTATAAAAAAACACATGCGTATATTCAAATACTCTGTAATGTCAAAATTTCAAGTCGATCAAAGCACTAATTTTCAAGTTTTGCGGTGACAAACATACGGAAATTGAATTTTTGTACATAAACACGAGCAGTGCTCGGCGAACAATCGGAAGTTAACATTCTCTTGGTCGTACACAGGTACGATGGTGACCAAGAGAATGGTAACTTTCTGACTGGACGACAAGGAATAGGAAAGTGCCGGATTTAAGTTCTGATCTCGGATACAATTGACCAGTCATTTAGTGACTTAAATCAAAATAAACTAGTTACTCCGTTCTAAGTCGTCGATTCCATACATTACCATCCACATGGTAACAAATGTGATTAAGGATTTTCGACACGCATTATATTAGCGTGGAGAGTTCAAAGCGCGATCACTTCGATTTGAAATAAAACATACAAGGATATGCTTCTCTGCGTTGATATATATCATAGACTACATACAAAATAAGTGATATATCACTTAAGTAACACGAATATAAGTCATGCAAGAGAGATTAAACGGATCGGCTGTATCAAAGCTTGGCCGCTTTAAAAAAAGTGGCCAAAGTGGGAGACACACTCCCACATCCGATATCACGTACCAATGAAATAATATTGAGAAATTTGCTGCAATCAATGAAACTGCAATTAATGTAGTAAATGTTATGAAATTTGCGATTGCAATGAGTTAGACTCAAACGAGTGTCACATCGCGTGTTGTAAATTTTTAAAAATTTAATATGTAATAATAATAGCCTTTATTCAGACATTTCTTTATACAATTTATCTCCTTGAAATTATTGAAACTAAATAGTCTCCAAATGTTTCCATTCTTCCTATTACTGGCTTTTCTGAACCATGTAACACCTACTGCAGTATTTGTTTCATCAACACACCTTCTGACAAGTTTGCCCAGATTTCTTTTCCTGTCGCTTGTGTACCAGCACATAATTGATTGTAACCATTTTTCTGTTCCTCTAATTATATATTCTGTCCACTTCCACTTTAACTTCCATATAGTTGTTTTAACATATTTAATTCTTATTTGTTCTTTAATACATGACGTTCTTATTTTATCTAATAGCTTTTTTATTATGCTCCTTCCCATGGCAAATTGACGTGTTTCCAGTTTTTTAATGTGAGTTTTGGTGGTCGCCCAGATTTGGCAATCATATTTGAGGACAAGCAATGTACACGTATCGAAAAGTTTTCTTTTAATATTTAATCTTATTTCCTTATTTTTTATATTTTTTAGGCTCCAATACAGTTTCCATGCACTTCCTTATGGCATCTATCGATTTGTTTTGTAGTTAAATCTGTTGTTGAAATTATTTACCCCAGATAGGTGTATTCTCTTAAATATTCATTTATGTTATTGTTGATGCAGACAGTTTCTTGTTTACCAGTAGTCATTACTTTAGTTTTCTGTGTTTTCATAGTTAGTCCTACATTCCTACTCAATCTATCGAGGTCATTAAACATTATCTGCAACTTTTCCTTTGATGTGGAGAAGATTATCAGATCATTTGCAAATCGTAAGTGAGGCAGATTCTCACCGTTTGTTGGTATTTTTGCCAGTATAACTGACGGAAAATTTCTTCCAAAACTGCTATAAAGAGTTTAGACAAAATCGGATCACCCTGACGTACTCCTCTTTTTATTTTTATTTCTTTTCCTTCCTCCGGATGGCGGTAATAACATAAGTTATTACTTATGTATTGTAATTAATTCGTAATTACAAAAATAAATTGAGCTTGTAGTTGATTTTATTTTTGCCAATAGATGGAGGTAGTAATATAATTACATTCTCGTTAAAAATGAAAACAAAATCATGCATTAAACTACACATATAATTTTGCATTATAATGTTTAATAAATATGAAAAAATTACCTATCTTTTTTTCGATTCAAGTTTACTACAAAACTACTTAAAAATGAAAAATAAAAAAAGAGGATTTTTGTTAAAATGCTCATATGTTACCATAAACCTCTAATTTAAATAATAATAATACGTATGGCACGGGCGCTAAGGCATGCACTTTATGTTTTACCAATTTTTTTTTTATTTTATACTTCTTGGTTTTTAAGAGCTTGCCGTATCTTTACGTGTTCTAATGAATCTAAGGCCTTAGTGTAATCTACAAAGCAGCAGTAAAAAGTTATGTTATATTCTTTAGCTTTTTCGAAAATTTGTTTCACTACATATATGTGCTCTAGAGTTAAGAAACCACTCCTGAATCCAGCTTGCTCCCTAGGTTGATTCTCATCTAACGTCGTATTTATTCTGTTCAGTATTGTCTTAGATAGGACTTTGTATATGTTCAACATTAAGTTAATAGGTCTATAATTATTAACATTGTTTTGGTCTCCTTTATTGTGTAGCAATATAACTGTTGATGTTGTCCATTGTTCAGATATTATTCAGTCTATTGCACCTCATTGAACAAATGTATAAGTATAGGTACAAGAAGGTCTCTATTTTCTATTAGAAGTTCATCATTTCTGATGCCATTCTAACGGGGAATTTTATCTTTTTTTTTTTTGCGATCTCACACCTTCGTCCACTTCTGTCAATGACATCTCTGGTACTTCTTCTCCATCTTTCAAATCTATTGTTGTATTAATTACTTATTTTGAATACCTTCGAAAAAAGTTAGTGGCTTTTGAAATTATTTCTAACCGTCTGTTTTTGGTTTTACTGTTTGAACCTGTGATATTAAATATCCTATTTCTTTTTTCTGCTAGTAGCTTGATTGATTTTCTGGTACCTTCAATTTTGTGAATGTATTTTTATAACATTTCCAGCCTGTCTTTGTTGATCTTTTCTCATACGTCGTTTGATTTCTTTACTCTTCACATCTATATCTCTACATATGCCTCTTGTCTTTCCTGGTATACTTGTTCAGCTCTACTTTCTATTAACGCTTTTGTTTCGTTTGTGAGTTATTTTACCGTATTATGTTCATTTTTTGGATCATATCGATCTTTTGTATTTAAAAGCTCTTGTTACCTTTTGTACTTGTCTTGAATGTTTAGGTGTTGTATAATTTCAATAAAATTATTCAGTTTTATTTTTCAATTCTTCAGTAATCACCGATATTTTAATGTTAGTTTCCTTTATCTTAAAAGGCCTGTTTCTCTTTGACATGATAATATTTAGTTTGGTTCTTACCATTCTATGATTACTATCAAAATTTATGTTATTCACGACTGCACAGTCTTGAAAGTTACTACTTTATTAGTTAGAATATAAACAATTTCAATTTTGTGCCGCCCGCATGGAGATATGCATGTCCACTTATTGTTTTTGCATTTTTTGTATAAACTATTAAGTGTTTTCAAGTTCTTCTCTTAGGCCAGTTGCATGAGTTTTCAACCATTTCGTGTTCTCTTTTCTAAAAATGTGGTCCCGATACTATCTCTTCTCCATCTTCTTTGCTTCCTATTCTGACATAGAAATCTCTCATGACTTTTGTGGGTTATTTTTGTGGGTAAGATTAATTGCGTCTGATAATGTAAAATAGAAAGAGTCAATTTCTTCATTAGTTACTTGTTCAGTTGATGAGTGGATTTGTATGATAGACCATGTTTCCTTATTATATGGTAATCTCAAAATTAATATTAAAATGGGTTCCAAGACGCCTGCCTATGAATTTGTAAATAAATTGCTTCAATTCCTTTTTTACCAAAAATACTGTTTCGAATTGGCCAGTTACATATGCATTGTAATAAAAAATGAAATTCCTATGTTCTTCTATATTCTGCCCTTTAAGTCGAACTCGCTTAATCACACTATCGAAATAATAACGGATCAAATATTGAATTTAGTCAAAAATTTCATGCAATACGATATCTATGATTTTAAAATCCATATACATATTAACATGAGCCGATGATTAGATCATTACTATTAATAATTAAGGGTTGTAGATGTTTAAATAATTTAAGTATAGAGGTAGTGCAAATTTTTTTTAATTTTATTTATTGAACTCTTTTTTATAAAATAATTTCTATTTCTAAAAAAAATTGTCAAATTTTAATGAAATTATTATTAAAAATCTGATGGTTAAAGTTATGGTTATGGTTTATAGTTAAAAATTCAAAATCAAAATTAAACGTATTGTAAAACGACTTTCATCTCAATGTTCAATATAAAGACTGATAACTTGTGAGATCACAACATAAGGATTGTTTGACGAACATTTTGATTTTACGCAGACATGGGCGGTACTTGGAGCGTTGCTGAACAATGCTGCTTGTGGTTTTCACTTCGGTTACCCGACAATACTCTTCCGGGACCTTCGAGCTAAGGACTCTCCGATAACCCTCACCCTGGAAGCAGAATCATGGATCAGTAAGTTTTTAATAAGGCATCATTCTCAATATCAACGTAGACAAACGTATTGTGCATAAAATCCAGAAGCGCATATTCACGAGACATGAATAGACACTGAGAAGTGATTTGTAGCGTTAAAAGGAAATTCATAAAATGAGCGTAAAATCTGGGCAACCGATGATGTTGGTTCTAGAATACCGTGCATCGTCGAAAAATGTTGGTTTTACCATTCGAGTATCGTAAATGTGATATCTAAAGATATTTTTAATTCGATTGGTTTTTTCGAGGAAATAAAAAGAAATGTTAATATATGGGACGGTGTCAATGGACGAACGGGAAAATTTCAAACGAAAATAATTATTATAAGTGACAAGATTGTGAACATTTGTGGCCAGTGTAAAAGAAAAGGAAATGTACACTACATTAAATGTCACTATAAACGTATATTTAATGAAATAATAGATAATGTTCTTAGCGAGTTCCGAGACTGCTACAGAAATTTAAAAGATTTAAAGATTTTCGCATTACTATCGTACGAAAATTTTAGGAGGCTCATGTTTTTACTTTTTTCCCTGATATTCTGCTCAATGATATTGTAAATTTTTAGAATGCCCACAAATTTGATTGAGATCGTTTGAGAAACGATTTGAAATGTATAGACAAATCGTCTGAGTTTCAAAATCTTAATGTATGTAAAATAATGGAAGATTTGTATAGATATAATTTACAAAATTTTTGCCCTCAAGTCTTACGACTGGTGAAGTTGATCGTCACCGTTCCCGAAAATCCCGCAATTAGCTTCTCTGCCAAACGATCATTTTCATGTTTAAGACGCCTGCGCACCTATTTATGCAATACGTAGGGACAACAACGGCTTACAACGGATTTCCATTAAAAAGAACTGTTGACCGATTTACAACGATCCGCAATCTTTTACGACGACGTTTTGAAAATATATTTTAAAAATGACAGAGGAGTGAATTTAATGTACAAATGATATACTATAAGTCTTAAAGCAAACATTTGCAATTACAGTTTGCATATTATTATTATATATCTTACTTAGGTTTATTACACGAAAGTGATAGCAGAGTCATTACAACGGTCTTTAAATAGCCACTTTGTTTATCCGATTTGGTTGTCCAATAATTGATAAGTAATTCAATAATTTACTTGAATATCTAATGTGGCCAAAGAAAACTCAACGACTAGCTGGGATAGACGGCTCTTATTGAGTAGATTTTTTTTTATATAATACAAGCAATATCTGAAGCGCATATAGGATTTAGCTGTTTCATGCCTACCTTGAAACAATTTCCTATGACTGTCACAAGTGTACTTATTCTATAGTGCGTGGATGCGCTTTGCGGAGAAACTGCTCATCGCTTACACCACAAACATGGCTATGATTATGGGTTGTTTGTATTGTTTGAAAATGCTCTTAAAAAATAGGGATTCAAGTCACAAATACAACGAATTGCTCTTTACTAAAAAGAAATATAATTGGTGGGTTGCATCCATAAAATATACTGCAGAAGTAAGCAAAGTAAACCAAATGCTATTCTATTTTAAAACGTAAATGAATTAAAAGTACCAAAATAAAAACCTGTGCTCTTTTCTCTCTACTTATTCATTCTGCTTATCATCGATAACTTACTGAAAAACATTAATATACAACTCTCAATTCCTATCTTTAGAGTGCATCCAACGTCGAGGTTTGTCGGCGATTGTTTCGACCAACACTAGGACTAGCCTTTTGATTTTGCTAATAAATATGCCATCTCTGTGTATACTTTATTACTTATGCTATGGAGAAATATTCAACCTTGTTCCAGTCACTGTATTCCGTCCTCCGTTTCGCTTGCTGGAAATACAGTTTTAATAGCTTGTATCCTACTATCGTATACTCCACGTGCAATTTTATCTCACGCATTAAAAAACTCTGGAATGAATTACCGTCAGTAGCATTTTAAATCAACTGTTATAAGATGGTCTTAAAGGCAAGAGACTATTCCTTTGTAAAAGGTCAACAACAAAATAATACATCCCTTGTGGTTGTGGATTTTTATGGGAGGCGATAACTACCTAATATCTTGTGGTTCTAATACTCGTTTTGAAAATTCTTAAAAAAAGGAAATTATAAACGGCACTCCCTCTCATACTGTATTCTACAAAATAATATAGCATTAGGGGAATCCATCAAACTTAAACACCTTCCAACACCACTTTCAGACATAAAACTGTCTTTGCTTTTTGACCAGAAATAAAGACACCTCTCCCGGCTAGTATATCTTGTCTAGACTACTCCAACTATACTTTTATGCATATAAAAGTTGGTGTATATGTCTATACGACCAGAAATATACCTGCTGCTGACGTCTCGATAGTTTAAAGATAGGGATATATTTGGGTATTCCTTGAGTATTCGTAGACTGCAATGATTACTTCGTCTGCCTTCACTAATACCATTGCGGTAGTGCCAAAATAGACCAATCCATTGAAAGTATTAAAAAACAGCGATTCATACCGTGGTCAATTTGATCCCGTCCCGGATCAACTTCTATCAAACCAACTTTGTTGGATCATCGGTTGACCATATACCCCGACAATTATAAGCTCTTCGATGACGCTCGTTCGTATCGTCATGCCAATAAGAGTTTAGAGTGTGATGTCTCTCACACGGCCGGATAAACGTAGATAAACACCAAACTTGAAACTAAAGATCGGCGAACTGAAATGTGACCTTTTTTGCAACTCACCCGTAGGGACGTGCTTGTTTCAATTAAGATAATCTTATACAGGCTCAATCACCGCAGTGGTGCTACAGCCTATGGATTTATATGTTTCGAAGTATGTGGTGCCGCTAGATGGTAAATGTAAAACTCTCTATAGTAACGTGCACAAAACAACTCCTTATAAAAATCAGAAATGTTTCTAAGGCTGGATGAATGCCATGACGGCTGGAAAAACAAATGCCAGGTTTTAAAAGACGATAAAAGGAAATCTAAGTCTAAACATGTTGGCAGAAATAGTGCAAGATTATCGCAGTACCCTTCAAAATTCCGAGCATTTTAGTATCTTACCAAAACTGTCCAAGTTTATTTTTGTCTAAGGCTTTCCACACCAACACATGAAAAACAGTTCACTCTCCTATATTGCAAAAGAGAAAGCCAATCTCTTGAGCACTCTTATTACCTTCCATTATACATAAAATGAGCGTTCCTGAGTTGACATTGTTTTGACGCATCTATTTCGCCATTAATATTCTTGCGTCATAGTCTCGAATTCCCGAAATAACAAGTCAGTGTACCCCATCTCTAAGAAATATGAACTCTCAGATCCTTCCAATTACAGATCTATCAAAAATAATTATCAAAAGCCAGTTTATAAGCTGTTTAAAGAAACACCAGGAGAAAATATAAAATTCCACGCGTATAATGTCGTGAACACGATCAACACTTTACGTGATATATTCTTATTAAGTTTTATTAATGAAAATGAAATGCTTAACACTGTTAGCCATTTAATTCCACACAATTCAAAATGTAATAATTGACTCAAACGATTAATAAGCACTTTGTTACGGAACTTTCAAATCATACATAAGACTAAGGATTTACCTACCACTATATCTTAACCACAATTCTTCATTAATATAACATCACTGCTATGTATACAACGCTGCTTCCTGATATTGGACAAGTGAAATCTAGTCATTCACGAGAATTATTCTTAAGACCATCTATGGCGTTATGTTTTCAACTAGGTAACCAGTTAATAATACATTATTAAGAAATCTAACAGCATGCACAAGTTGATACTTAAGTTCATTGGTATAACTTCATTTGAGCAGGGCTACCTTTATTTGTTGTATTGAATAAAATTAAGGATTTGATATTGTTATCCAATGTTAAAAAGATGACGTATAATGAGATTATTATTTATCTTCTAAACATATTAACTATAGAAGGTGCAGAATACAATCTCTTGTATTTTTTTTGTATGCTAGATACACTATAGCATATTAATTTAGCATACAGAAGCAATTTTAATACACTTGTCCTGCAGAAAATTGTCCGAGAATGAATAAGAAACTAATAACTTAGAAAATTAAAATCATGGATTTAAATAAATTGAATTAAATATCATTTTTAAAAAACTAATAAGTTGCCATGTGATGTTGAAACAAATCTTGTAATAATGTCATCATTTTATTATATTATTATAATATGTTTACATATATATATTTATATAATATTGTTACTATGAACTCATTCAACACGTATTTAATCTGTTACGCTTAATTTAATTATTTACATGTTTCAAAGTTCTATTTTGTCAATTTTTAGTTTTCTTGAAGCATAATACATCACATTATAGTACACTGTACTGCCACCAAAAGCAATGACAAAATTTTGCATTCTACTTTCAATACCTTTCACATTTTAAATGTTTCAGCATCGTCGGTCGCCATCACAACGTTGCTATCCTTCGTGTTGGTGGCGCCGCTGATGGAGCACAGTGGAAGAAAGATGGCTCACCTTTCACTTGTGGTATTAAATATAATAGCTAATGTGACGTTTTACTTAGCCAACGATTTAACGACTTTAATAGTAGCTAGACTAATACTAGGAATTCCAATCGGAGGAACTATAGTCCTGAACGCTATCATTATTGCGGAATTCTCCAGCCCCAAAATAAGAGGAGTGATGTTGAACGCCAAAACCTGTGCAATCGTCTTTGGAGCAGGATACGCACATGTATTGGGATTGTTTTTTGACAGGCGCACTTTAGTGCTGTTGGGACTTATACTACCTGCACTTTCGCTTTTTATCACCATTACGTGGCCGGAGAGTCCGGCCTGGTTAGCTCGTCGTGGGCAATATGAACGCTGTGAGAAAAATTTTAATTGGCTTCGAGGCGAAGGTCCGAGCGCTCAAAAAGAACTTCATGCTTTGATACAAGCGGAAATGCAGCGACGAACCGTCAAAATGTCTAAAAACGCTTCGCAATCCTTTTCACAAAAAACTAAAAAAATTTTAATGAGATTCACGCGTCAAGATTTCTTGAAACCATTATGGGTAATGATACATGTATTCATTATTATGGAAGCATGCGGAAGACATCTTTTTCCAACTTACGCAATCAAAATCGTGACGGCGTTCGCTGGTGGTCAATCGCCCCTTCATTACGTCGTGGGATTAGACTTAGTCATCTTTGGGACAAGTGTACTGGCCTGCGTGGTGGTTCACATGTTCAAACGCCGCACTTTACTCTTCAGCACCGGCAGCATATGTAGTGTGCTACTGCTCACAATATGTCTCTACCTTTTTTTGCAATCCAAGGAGATAGTTTCCAGAGATAATGTATGGATACCTTTAACATTATATATATTATATTTATTCTTCTTAAATTTAGGCACTTCGCCTATTACTTTAACTTTATTGGGAGAAATATTTCCAATACAATATCGATCTATGGGAGTTGTAATGAGTGGAATACTTTTCTCTATTATTCTAATGATTACTTTAAAAGTCACACCTATTCTGATAGAAACTATCGGAGTTCACGGCACTTTTGCGATTTTTGCTGTATTTATGATCGTTTCATTGCTGTATTTATATTTTAATTTACCCGAGACGAAAGATAAAACCTTACAAGAAATAGAGGGATATTTTACAGTCGATGAAAATAAAGAATTGTTAGAGCATAACGTTAAAAGACCTTTACCAGTAAACAATGAGATTTAAGTTTAAATGTTCTAAAAAAATGTATTATAGCATTATAATGAGTTTTTGTACGAAGGTATGTGCCATGACTTTATGTATTCCTTTTTTTGAAAATATACGAACAAATGTGAAGATGATTATTACTGGTTTTTGTTTAGAAGTGCTTCCTTGCCCCATATTTTGATCGTGATCGACAATGCTAATTAGAAGATATACCATATGGAATCGACCACGCGTCTTTCTGCAAATATTTATAATTTCCTTTTTAGAACAACATTTCCAAAGAAACCATAGTCATTGAAGTAGCTGTTTCTGAGAAAAATAGCTTAGAATGTGTACATAAATAATCTCAGAGACAAACTTGTGAAAAAAAGTGTGTGATGCCGCGCCTCTCGCTACCCGTCCCCCAGTTCTATGTTACGGCCGCAGCCGTCTGCACAGTGACAGTCGAACGCGTGACCCAGACGTGCCCGGTGGGCGTACTCATACGTGCGCGTACTTGTCCTTTAACTTACACGAAGTTCAATGACAAGTAAGTATTTTTTAGTATAAGTGTTACGTTTACACTAATGCCGTTTTTTATACTAAGATTTTGTGAATAATATTTAAGTGTTTAATAACAATGCCCTTCACAGTTATTGAATATGCAAACACGATTTACTGTTAGGGAGTTTGCATAGGTAACATTGTTGCTGCTCTACGATTTCATAGTGAAACTTACCCTGACAGTCAACAACCTGCGAGTCAGCAAGTAATATTGCGTGCTGTGTATAGTTTATGCGATAATTTGCCTTAGTTTGCCTTGTTTGTTCAGAGGTGAGTGGAACACATGTGGAAAATCAGAGACTAATTTAATAATACCTTCAGCTACCTTTGCATTACAGACAACATTAACGGTCATTTGTAGATAAATAAATAGACGCCGCCACCCGTCAAATTTTCAATAAAATATAGTATAGTGGAAATTAAAAACAAAGAAAAAAATATACGACACATTTTAGGATTCCATGAGGATTATGAACAGTCTTTATAATTTAAGTGATTTCAATGAAATTTAATATGAACATAACTAAAAACCAAGAAAAGAATATTCGATATATTTGTAGAATTTCGTGAGAATTCCTAACACTCCTTATAATTAACCTATGTTAATAAAATAGAATATGCATATAAATGAAAATCAATAAAAGTATATGTGATACATTTTTAGAAATTCATATAAAATTACTGAGAACCTTTATGATTTAACCGATTTTAATATAATTTGGTATGAAGACGAATAAAAGCAAAACAAAAAAGCAAGAAAAGAATATTCGACACATTTTAAGCTTTCGTGAGAAATACTAAGAATCCTTACAATTAACCGATTTCAATAAAATTTTGTTTGAGGACAACTGAAAGTAAATAAAAGGAAATTCAGTACATTTCTTATGGTTCTATGAGTATTACTAAGGGTTCGTATAGATGAATCGATTACTTGGAAATTTTCACAAGTTATTCTAGTTAGTAAAAAGAGTAAGTGGTTAGAATGGCTTATGGTTCTATGATTGTGTTTTGTGAGACTAATAAGCATTGTTATATTTTACTGATTTCCAAAAAAAATTCTATGTAGAGGAAAATAGCTAACCAACCAAGCTAACTTGGTTAGCTTTTGCTAATCAATCAAAAGAATGTAAATTACATTATTTTAAAATTTTAGTGTTTTATGGTTAAAGATCATTGAAAATTATTAAAAGGCATTGGACCAGTTTTACTTTAAAGTTTTTATTTTGTGTTACGAGAATTTTTTTCTCAAAATATAACAAATCCATGTACGCCAAAAAAGTACAGTCGGAGATGTAACAAATACAGCTGAATGACAATAGAATTTACTGTTTGCATGAATAAACGATGTCGCTAAATTATTATCAAATACATGCCAATGAACACTGAAAATAAAATAAAGAAAAAAAAAACAATACAATGAAGCTCATAGCTACGAGTCTCTTTTTTAGTTTTTACTATGTAAAATAGGTATTGACAAGTGCCTAACCGAGTACATCAGAAATCTGGTATTCTTGAGTAACAGTCAAAATTGTATGCCGAAATGAGTTTAGTGAAATGATGACAGCGACTGGTAAACAATTTTAGTATTTAATACATGATTAAGTTGTGCATGAAATATTTCGCTAAAATTCTTCATAATATAATATTTTTCAATCATATATATATATACTTATATACCGTTAATTATTTGAACGTTTATTGTGAAATAAAAATATAAGGTTGGAGAAGAAGTTTTTCGTATCTTGTCAATAAAGAGTTGCATTAAAATCTCTTTTGTTGTGCTGTTTTTATCTGACTACAGATGATATCATCAAATATATGGCATTTTATACAAAAAAATGACAAGTAAAAATGGTATGTCGTAATTTTTTTTGTCTTTTTGTCGACCAAAATGAGTGAATCTAACATAGAAATTTGATACATTTTGAAGTCTTATTACAGAAAAAGGGAAAAATACGACACAAGCTGCGAATTGTGACGTTTATAGATCTAATACAGTGTCGGTAAAAGTAGCATAAAACTGGTTCAAGCATTTTCAGTCTGGTAATTTTGATGTCACAGATGAACCTCACTCTGGTCAATCAGTTACGGATAAAGTCGGTACCATTTTGGGAAACGTAAAGCAAGTTCAGCATATAAGTTCTTACGACATAGCTGAGGAGCTCGGCATTTACCACAAAACGGTTTTGTTTCATTTCAAAAAAAACGCTGGATATAGAAAAAAGCTCAATACTTGATTTCCACACGAGCTCTTTGAAAGAAATCTAGTGAATTATGTCCTAATTTGTGATTCTCTATTGAAACTTAAATGGAGATTACCTATGACAAGAACGTGCGAAAAAGACCACGGTCAAAAGGCAGCTGCCTTTAAATAGGGAAACCTGGATTGACTTGCAATAAGTTGATGCTATGTATATAGTGGAAATGGAAGGGCATTATGAATTATAAACTTTTACCGCCGGGCAAAACCATTAATTCGAATTTCCACTGCCAACAGCTGATAAGACTCAAGCAAGTTGTTAGGGACAGCCGCGCACTTAACGTTGATTCAGATGTAAAATATTGTATTTTTGTCTTATACGGGCTTAGTTAATAATTATTTGTAATGACTGTTTATTTGTGTGTGATTTAATTATTGATGTTTTATTAAAGAGTCTTGTTTGCATAGTTTTTATTACCCGGGTAGGGACTAATTTTAAGAAAGAATATTTGTCTATTTTCGTATATTTGTTTTTGATATAAAACACTGAAAATGAATGCAACTCACATGTGCAACGGATGCACCACCTATAAAATGCAGTGGGAGTGGTGCATCCGGTACAGTAGCACTCCAACCGTCACTTGTGAAGCTCGGCTGAATAAAGAAGTTGTTACGTCTGAGAAAAAACGCTGTCCATCATTTAACCGCCACACCGCAAGAAATTCGTTCACCCGAAGCGTGTACTCGTGAAGAAGGGCGACCCGAAGTGCGGGCTTACGCGGCGATAGCATAAATCGCCGTTACACAAGTAGTAGAGAAAAACAGCCGGAATTGATCAACAGAAAGAGTGTGGTCGTTCAACATGATAACGCCAGGGCCACACATGTCTTTAACCGCCTAGTAAATATTCAGAGAGTTTGTTTGAGAGGTGTTAATGTACCCGCTATATAATCCTTACCTTGAACCCTCAGATTTTCAACTGTTTCGATCTTTTCAAAATTCTTTAGGTAGTGTTACCTTCATTGATGACTTTCTGTTCACACAATAATATATGAAGAATACCGGACGACCCCCACTCAACTGCTGCTGGCGATTTCACTCGACCGCCGATCGGACTGCGAAGCAGACATTAATCACGCACGAAAGATGAATAGTTGATCTGTATCATTTATTTAAAGTAGACTTGTAATTTAAACCATTAAAGGGTGTAATTTAAATCCTAAACAAGTTCTTGGCGACCGTGATAATTACTGAGTGGAGGTGCAGTACTTGTATTTGTGATTTAACCGAAGCAAAGGCGGCGAATCATTGTTGCATTAGCAACGATGGTGATAGCAAGAAAATTTGTGGAATCAAGGGTGCAGCAGTGAGCTGACTTCTGAAGCGAGGTTTACCTGTTCCTTTATCATTTTCCCTATACTGTATAGCTTGCAATTTAATTATACTTAGTTAATTAAGATATTTTATTTGGAAGGTAGTTTGCATTTAAAATAGTAATGTCTTAGTTTTTAAGCTATTGCATAGCTTCTATTGCGGGCCTTGAGCGTAGAGACCGAATCCAGAAATTCCGTAACGAAAATAACCTAACACCCCCCACTCCAACCGGCACAGCGGTGACACTTTTTACTTTTGCCATCTATCGATGAATAGCAGAACTTTTAATGACTTTTTTAAAATATCACGCTTGTCTCTTTAATTCAGCAACTCGCCTCTAGGTGGCATTGGTCGTATCGGCGTTATTGCGCATACGTAATCCCCCTCTTCGCCCCGCAATCTGGTGACTCATGCCTGCTTAGAGTTTCGGCATAAAGGCACCTCCTCAAAAAAATATTGCATAAATAAAATAAATAAATAATCATAATTGCATAAGTTGATAAAAAATACTATGCAATAGCTTTACTGCGGCAGTCCCCGAGTGCCACACGTGTTTTTTTTTATTCTTGTGTTGTAAGATGCAGTTAACAAAGTCAAATTAAAAAAATTCTGTAATCAAATACAAACACAGGAATTAATTTTTTTAATATTTCCTATAAAATTTGATGTAACAAAACCGTTTTAAGAAAATTGTTTTTTTTTTGTACGCCGTAAATAATAATTAGCGTTTTTTTTAATATACTTCGATTTTAACTATTACAAATTTTAGCTCTCGGCTCCTTGACGGCCGGGCGCTGTGATCTTATAATGTTAGGTATTGCAATCGAGTTAGCGGCCGGTGATCGGTCTATTGTTCTCGTAAACGCGCGGCTGATTCATAAGTATTTTGCACATAAAGGTGATGACATACATTTAATTTCTTTTTTAGCAATATATACAATACTTATTAAAATTTTAATCGCTCACGGCAATGACTGACACAGAAGCTAAGAAACTAAAAAATCTCGTATCTGAAAGATCTTCAGTTGAAGGTAGATTCAAAATTGAAAATTAAAAAAAAAAATTAAAGACTTCGATCATGTCAATAAATGCCAAATGCCAATTAAATGAATTAAAGGTTAAATTAAGAAAATTAGAAGGATTATTCAATGATTATGATTTAATTCAAACAAGTATTGAGATTAAAGATTTGTCTGCCCAGAGTGACAGAGAAGAAACAGAGAAAAGATTTTTAAAATCAACAGCGGAAGCTCAAGAGTTGATCGAGGAATATGATAATTGCGCGTATTCAGAAAGCTGGGTGTCATCACATTCTAATAATAAAATTAATGTGAAATTACCCTCAATAACACTTCCATCTTTTGATAGAGAAATAACTAATTGGCTTAAGTTTAGAGACACATACATTTCACTGATTCGTAGCAATGATTCTTTACTTAAAATTGCAAAATACTAATGTTTAAAAGGTTCCTTGTCTGGCACTGCGGCTAATGTAATCGATTCCTTGGAACTTAGAAGTAAAAATTATGATATAGCATGAAATTTGTAATGGATCGTTTCAATAATAAACTGCAGTTAGTATACATGCACCTTAAGGCATTATTCGATGTTCCTAATATCAATAAGGAATGGGGTGTATCTATGCGGAACTTAGTTGATCATGTTTGTAAAAATCTTCGTGCATTAAATAGTTTAGAAGAAAAAACTGAAAAAAAAACACGTGTGGCACTCGGGGACTGCCGCGGTAAAGCTATTGCATAGTATTTTTTATCAACTTATGCAATTATAATTATTTATTTATTTTATTTATGCAGTATTTTTTTTGAGGAGGTGCCCTAACGCCCAAACTCTAAGTAGGCATGAGTCACCAGATTGCGGGGCTATGAGGGGGATTACGCATGCGCAGTAATGCCGATACAACCAATGCCACCTAGAGGCGAGTTGCTGAACTAAAGAGACAATCGTGATATTTCAATTCAATTTCAATTATTTACAAAAGTCATTAAAAGTTCTGCCATTCATCGATAGATGGCAAAAGTAAAAAGTATCACCGCCGTGCCGATCGGAGTGGGGGGTGTTAGGTTATTTTCTGTATGGAATTTCTGGATTCGCTCTCCACGCTCAAGGCTCGCGGTAGAAGCTATGCAATAGCTTAATAGGACACACTCATTATTTTTGTTCACATCAAAGTTGGACAGCATTACAATTCCAAATGGGAAGAGCACAAAAGCAGTATGTCATCTAATCCTAAATTGGATAATTTCTATGATTTTTTAAGAAGAAGGGTGGGTGTCCTTGTACTAATTACTCCAAGCAGCAGTGATGAAAATAATAAACATTTTTTTTCAGTCATAGCATAGGAAAAATTATAAACGTTTAGATAAGCAACAAAAATCCTTTGTCGCTGCTTCTTGCGACAGCGAGAACACCGCTTGTTTGTCATGTTCGGTTTGTGTTGGCGAACATTTAATTTATTATTATGATAATTTTTTGAATATCGATCCCGCAAAAAGATTAGATTTTATAATAAAACAAAAAGCTTGTATTAAATATTTGCGTAGCGGACACTTTGCTCGCGAATGAAAATTGAGTTCTTGCAAAATGTGTAAAACAAAGCATAATTCGTATATTTGCAAGGACAATAATAAGGAACAAAGGTCACTGACAGTATCTATGTGCGTAGCCAATGAAATATTATTGTCGACGGCTATTGTAACTGTATCCAGCAGCAATTCTGATAAAGTTTGCGTAGCGCGATGCTTATTAGACAGTGGAAGTAAATCTTCTTTTATAAGTAAAAGGTTATGAGATGTGTTGCAAATTCAAAAACAGCTCATAAGTTTTGTTTGTGTCACTGGAGCAAATAATACTTCATTTAAGGTATTACAACGATGTACAGTGAAAGTACAATCGCGTTTACATGCATTTAGCACGATAGTCAATGCATTTATTATTAATGAGATTACTAGAGAATTACCCACTTGTGAAGTGGACGGATCGAGTTTGAATATGTCAAATATGAAATTTTAGCGGAACCGAATTTCTGCTACCTTGCAAAAATAGATATGTTATTAGAGGCAGATATATTTTGGGAGTTGATCTGAAGTGTGAAGCTCTCGGTCATTCATCTAGGACAGAGCGACCTAAAAATGCAGTTTTTTTGTACCATCACATCCGTTATAAAGGAAAATAGTGAATGGATAAGGTGTCGAGTAGTTTTTGATGCGTCAGCTAAAACGGACACGGGTCTTTCGCTGAATGATATAAGGATGGTGGGACCATTAATATAGGATGACATTTTTTCCATTCTAATACATTTGAGACAACATAAATGTGTTACAATGGCAGATTTAGAGAAAAAGGTATCGTCAAATTTTGGTTGAACCGAGTCATAGATATCTTCAAATGATACTATGAAGAGAAAATGATCACGAGCATTTAAATTATCTACAATTAAATAAAAGTAACCTATGGTACTTCTTGTGCTCCCTTTTGTAGTACAAGATGTTTAGTACAGTTAGTGCTTGAATGTAGTGATTCATTAATTGAACAAGTAATGTTACTGGATTTTTATATGGACGATTTAATTTAGGGTGAATCTGACGAAAAGGGCTTGTTATATATTTAACAGAAAGTCAAAGAGCAATTAAAGTCTGCTGGTTTTAATTTACGGAAAATAAACACAAACTCTAGGGGTTTAGTTAGATGAAATTTTAAATCTATCAATTGATCAAAATCAAGATAAATTAACATTTTCCACGTCTACCAGTATCCTAGGTATTGGATGCGATCCCGACACAGATTGCGCATTGGTACCAGTTTCCAAATCAAGTATATATAATAATAGTATAAAAAATTGCTAAAGGAATAATACTGTCTATATCTTCCATTATTTTTGATCCCTTAGGGTTTTTTTTCTGTATGTATTATAACGTGCAAAATTATTTTACAATTGTTATGGTTAGACAATTTAGGGTCGAATGACATAATTCCCCTAAATATTCAAGAAATGTGGTTGAGATTTATAAGTGATCTCTCGTCTATAGAAAAGCTGTCAATACCACGTAATGTAGTGCATACTAACCCTATTATTATGAGCCTACATATGTTTTCTGATGCATCCCTCAAAGCATACGCGGCTTGTATATACGTGCGATCAGCTGATGCGTTAGGAAATATTACAGGGCGACTCTTGCGTGCTAAAGCTAAAGTTAAGCCGCTAAAAGCGATAACCATACCGAGAATGGAATTGGATAGAGCCTTGTTGGCCGCCCGTTTATATGATAAAGCGAGGAAAGCGTCACCTTGTATAATTGGTCAGGTGCATTTTTGGTGGGACTCAAAAGTAGTATTGGATTGGTTAAAAATCTCATCTCACAAGCTAAATTGGTTTGTTTCTCATCGAGTGACTGAAATTAAAAACTTGTGCGATAATAAAAATTGGATGTACGTGCCGTCGTCGTGGAATCCGCCAGATCTGGCATCGCAGGAAGTATGTCCTGATAAAATGCAGTTTTTATGCTTATGGTGGGAAGATCTTTCATACCTAAAGGACTCTCAGGACAAATAGCCAGAACAGCATAGTTGATACACAAATGAACATTCTTTTTCTTTTTGCATGTGTATGAGAAGGGGTTACGTTTAAATGTTTTGGAATCCTTAGAAATTTTAAAACATAAAGATAATAATAATATGCTCAATGACCAAATTGACGTTTATAAATCGCCATTATTGGACGCTTGCCTGTAACTATTTGGGTAATGTTGGTGATGGTTAGTCGGTGACATTTGACAGGCATGTCTATCGGTGGTGGTCTGTGGCTGCTTTAAGAATGTTTTCGTCACCCCAAAGGGTGACGCTTGGTCACCCTTTGGGGTGAGATGCAATGGTCAAAACCATTGCATGACAGCGGCCCGCCGCTTAACGAGGTTGTGTTGGTTGTTTTAACGCTCCTTGCACCCTGGTGGATGTGACTGTCGGCGATTCCTGAGGATGTGCCTGGTTGGCATGAAACGTATGTAGAATTGACAGTTTAACAGTTAGCGGAATAAGATAATTATAAAAATAAATAACACTTGCTTAGGTGTTCGATATCTGTCAATCCTCTGGAATCAATATTCAATCATTTGGATAGAGATTCGTAGTGGAGAGGCAGACTCGAGGGTCAGCGGTGGGTTGCATGCTGCATGTTAATGCATGTTGCAGGCAAGCTTCTATCAGAATTTAATTAGGAAGGAAGTGTAAGTATTACAACACAAAACTAAATTAAAATATTAGGGTCACTTTAAAAATTATATAATGTAATTATTTATTTACCAAGACTAAATATATGAAAATATATTCATATAACAAAAATTAATTAACTGGTATATCTACTTATTGGCTGTAAGCGTTAGTTACTTAGTTTTGGTTTGATAATGCATTCTTAACTGTAAATACGATATAGTTTTTGAATTCGGAAAATATTACCTACGATTTTAACTTTCTGACAGCCCATAGTGTAAAGTGTGTCCAATTGTTAAAAAACCTTAATATCAATAAATAACATGAACCACCTTTTTAAAATGTAAATGAAATATAATAAATGATTTCTATACGTTTCTTGAAGAATAAAACCACATATATATTTCACGTGTTTCTAACTTCTTTACAAACCATCCTGAAAATAGGTCGTTGTAAATTTTTTAATAGGTTTTAAAATATTTGTCGTCTTGAAACTTGGAATGTGGGAGTGTAACAAATCAGTGGACAGATTTGATATCTCTATCAGTCAAAGGTAAACAAATAAATACAGATCTGCAAAGCCAAAGCTGTTGTAATCGTGAACGTCTTTTCAGTAGTTTCGTTCACTCTTCGTTTTTTACATATCTCAAGATATGTACCGAGAGTATATATTTCTTGTAAAAAAAAAATGTTTTTACAAGAAATATATACTTTATGTTAATGCATCAGTTTTCAAATTTGACAAATAGATAATAATATTCAGTTGCATACATGTGTTTATAAACGCAATAAATTCTTGCGTTTAAAAAATAAATTTTTTGTGCATTCACACCGACGTAAACACTATCGGTTTATCATGAAAATTAAATATAAAAAGATCTCAGTAAACTTACTACCTTGAAATCAGATAACCGAAATGCGAATTTTTTAAACATTTTTTTTATGCTCTTGCAACGACCGGGTATATGTTCTGGCGCACAACGCCTGTCAAAAATTTAATAGCAGTCTTCACTGCCCGTTCAGCGGATTCGGTAATAATTATTATATATTATTTCTCTAAGGTGTTTTTTTGTCAGTAAGAAATATCTCCCTTGATGCGTTATCAATCTTAAGTTTCATACGCCATTTTGAAGATTATTTTCCCCTCTAATAAAGAAAAATAAGTTCAGATAAGTTTTAATTTCTTTCCGTTAAACAATTGCAATTTTAATATTTATATTTTTAAAAGTTTATTTAGTGCCATCTGTTGGCATCTTTATATATTATTTCTCTAAGGAGTTTTTTTTTGTCGGTATTTAATATCCAAATATAAAAAAATATATATAAATGTATAAAAAAAATAAAAATGCTTTAATAATACTGTGTATATTTTATAATACTGTATATAACATTAATATAAAACTGATTTTCTACGAATTGCGGATAACGTAAATTGTCATGGACATGTGTCGTTGTTTAAAAGCTAGATCATTCATAAAAAAAGGGTACGTACACAGTACGTCTTATACTACAAAAAAATGGCCTTGATTTGCATATCCAAAAATATTAAAATTGAGATTTTCTTATAAATATATATACATATATTATTTACATGTATCGTGTAATCATGTTTTGTTCATGTCATGATCTAGAGACCATTTATTATGAATACCATATGTTATATTATTGGATATGATTATGATTGACCTTATGAATTGAATTAGGTGTGATATTTGTGTTTTCATTTAGATGATTAGGTGAAGTATCGATGATTTTGTTGGCTAAATATGATGTTGATGATAGGTTTATTAATAATTAATAAGGTGAGATTTGAGTTATCGCTTTATTTGAGTGTCTAAACCAGGTATGGACAACCTTTGACATGTTGTGGGCCAAATTTTAGTGTACAAATAAGTTGGCGGCCGCGTTTAAAAGTAGTGCATTTTAAAGTAGTGTTCATAATTATTGGTTTTTTTATTCGGTTTTTTCAAAATGTCTCGTAGACTGAATCAAATCTTTCAGCCGATAAACGGCATATATTTCAAATAATGTATAAACAAAGATTATATCTATATAATGGTTGTTTTATTTGACTGATTAATAGATATTCATTAGTAAGTGATTTGATTTTATTAAATTATGGTATGGTATGGTAAATTGATTATCTCAATGTAATTCACATCGAAGTATACTGTTTAAATCAAAGTTAATATAGGAAATTATAGCATTTGTGGTGCAATTTTGCTTTTTTTCTACTGCCTTAAACCAATATATTGAGAGAAAGAATGTGTAAAATGATGTGGCATATGTTATCGATATATGTACAAAATAAATATATTACTGTAATTGTAATTGTAATGCACAGTGCAGGATGCAATTGATGTTACGCCATAATTATTAATGTATGATAAACGACCGGTTTTTCCATAGGATGATGGAAAACTATCATCAAAAATGGGGCCATAGTATAGTAGTGTAAGACAATTCACCCACAAAATATACCACTATTTATTTCAATTAAATATAATTTCATCTATAGCATTGTATACATTCATGTATATAATTTACACATGCTGTATAACATTTACATTTATATATTCATATGGCTATCAAAACGTGAATTACGCATATGTATAACGAGATGACAATGGAATCAGGACGTCGAAATAAATTAAATGTTTCTTTTAGGATAGACACTGAGGAAAAAACGTCTCGGTCACCAACATGTAGTCAAGAGCTGAACGCATTGATTTAGCACGCGTGTCGCGGTGCGCTACAAAACAGAAGGTTAACGTACTTAATACCTACAGTGCAAATATAACGAGCACATAATTTATACGGCTTATAATAATAAACGACACTCGTAGAACACATGTTTGCGATGTTATTATTTCTTGTTGAGTATGCAGTTCATTGGTACCGTAATAGAAAGATATATAATGAAGAAAGTGAGGTGCAGCAGTTTAGGAGTGCGATTTTAAATAAAAGTCTACAGAGCAACAAAGTTTAGATGAGGTTGTATCGTTGGAAGTAATAATGAAAAAAACAGTTTTTTTTTTCGCTTTTTTTACTTCGACTAACGCGTTTTCTGTAAGTATATAAAAAAGGAAATTAAAAAATATATATATATTGTAAGAAAAACGAGTTTCGGTTCACATAAATTGTCATGAACATGTGTCGTTTAAAGGCACGCTTGACCATTCAAAAAAAAAATAGAAAAATTTTCAAATAAAAGAAACATACACAGTACATCTTATGCTTTAAGAAATCGGACCTGATTCGGCTGTCCGAAAATATTAAATTTGAGATTTGATTATAAATTTATATACATTTCACTACACGTATTGTAGTTGTGTTATCATGTTTTGTTTACATCTTGATATGGGAATAATTTGTGGTTAATATCATGAGTTATATTATGGGATATGATTATGATTGACCCGAGGAATTGAATTGAGTGTGATATTTGTGTATTTTGATTTAGACGATTAGGTGAAGTATCGATGATTTCATTTGATTAGGTTTGAAATTGATCATATATTTATTTTTAATTAGTTAGGTGAGATATGAGTCATCGCTATATTTGACTGTTTAAATTTCATGATTGATTTGTTTGATTAATTAATTGATATTCATTAGGTGACTTGAATTTATTTGACTATTTTATTAATATGATTATTTAAATTCATGATGTGAATTAGGTTACTATTTTTTTATATATTTGTTTTGTAAGTTTCAATTATGTTTCATGTATATGAGTCTTTACATGAATGTGTTACAGATGGAAATGTGCTGCACTTCTGTGTCAGTGTCTAGGCAAAAAGAAAGGAGAAAAAGTTGCATTTGTCCTTGTAAAAACAATTGAAGGGAAAACAGTACAGCCGGATGTGATAGGATGCACCGATCTTGAGCCGGGCGCGCGGGGAAGTAGTCGTTTTTGGGACACGCAAGAGACGAGTCAATTTTCGAGAGAGATGAGACTGGATTTTTGGGGAACAGCGGTTGGCACGGGCCTCACTCCGGATGCCGCGATCGTCTTTGACCTCCGTGAGAATGCGGAGGAATCATGACGAGCGAGCTGCTAAGTTAAGGAGCATTCTGCAGCTCAGCGAAAAGATCACGGACAGTGGCCTGACAGGAAAGTCACCATTATTAATATTTATTCTTGTACTGCTTTTCCTATATACAGATTTCCTAATAAATAGTTATCCTTTAGGCTGCCAGTTCATTCGTCTGACTGAGAACTGACTCCCTGGAGCTATCCCTAATTTTGAAATAAAGTTTATTAACCGAGATATTAAAAAGTACCGGAGGTAGATGAGCAGGTGTGATACGATACACATCAGAACTGTTCATCCAGGATTACACGGGCCCCAATTGGGGCTCCATCTGCAAGGAGAGCAGGTCAAACTTTTGGTTCCATGCAAATTAAACTCCTATTGCCAGAGGCGGTTCCGATACAAAAAAAAACCATACATTGTAATAAAGTCACGTGATAAATAAGTTGCTAAAATGTACATTTAAATATAGGAAATGTTTCACAACTTACACTTCATTTTATTTTATTTCTTTATCTTTAATTTAACTTAATTCAAAATAAAATTATGATAGCTGTCTAACTGTTTCGGCCCACGTGTTGTTCTTGTCGGGCGCGTGTATGAAGGGATCATTATTCCCGTTCTCCTCCATGTACTCTCGCATTCTGCAAAGAAAAAAAAAGGTTCACTTCGGGTACATTAATTTTGTTTGTGCATTTGCTAGAAAAATTCTGTTTCTCATTCTAGAATTGATAAATTTATTTAATCTGTTTAATAATTATTAGAAACTATTATTCATAATACATTATGATTAATAAAAACAATAGAGTGTGTCCGATCTCTTTTAGATAGAATAATTTACAAAAAAAAAAAACAAATAAATTGATCACACAGAAACAAAATATCCAGTCAAATGCGAGTTGAACTCGCACACAAAGGATTCCGTGCCATTATTTAACACGACAGTTTAAAAAAATGTTTAGTAAAACTCAAAAGAGGTAGTATAGCTATAAATGATTACTCATGAATATCTGTAAGGTAATAAACAAGTCTCGGGAGAATGTCAACTGAGACCGATCTTGATACAGCACCTGTCATTTCTAATATATGTATGAGTGTACCTGTCAATTTATTGTTCATCTTCGAGTATTTATACTCAGTAATATGCACTATTTATACTGAGTAATTATACTCAGCAATAAAACTGTGATAATCATAATTTTATTTTGAATCGAAAGAATGATGTAACATAATCTGTAATTAGGTTAAACAGCTATGATTCGATGGAAAATTCTTTTTCCGGCTCATTAAATAACGATTAAGATCTCGCTGAATATTATAATAACCATGCGATAAGCAGCTGCAACATCAATTATTCTAAACATCACCATCATATTGAAGAAGCAAGTGATGCGAATGACACAACTTATTATGTTTCCCTTGACGTATGACGTATATGCCAGCTCTGAGCTGCAAGAGAAGAGAAAAAAGTTGTCAGCGACACCCGATGTATGTTAGTCAGTTAATATTAGCGAGACTTATTGCGAAGGTACAATTACAGCTTACATCTTTTATCAATTCAATTCTCAATTTAATGTATAGATATAGAGGACATAATACTTAAAGTACTGCATACAAATTTAATAGGAAAATTGACTTTTAGTTTACTTATTAGTAAATTCTCGTATGCGCAAATACAATACGTCATTCAACATTTAAAAATTCTAGGTTATCACTAAAAGTTTCCCAGAGTCCGTTTAGAATAACCAATTCGTAAATCATATTAATGTCCTGGTATCACTCATTTTTAACACGGGTTTATATATAAGCGATGTAAAGGGAATCGTATAATCTTCATTGATTTAAAATAAAATTGTATTGATATGCAATAAAGTGGACTGATACAGTAATAGAAGGAACAGCGTCTTTCGAAACTTTAGCGATGAATTTCAAAGAGTGATTGTTAAAACAATAAACATCCAAGATTGTAACTGATGACTATTCTAGATTTATTTATGTTAGCTTTAATACGAGTATATTATATGATATCAACACTGACACTGTTTCTACACAACAAATCAACTCATCAATTTTCTGTATCTATTCATTAAATTTTTAATTAGAAACTACGGAATGAGCGTAATAGATACGTTCATCCTGTAGTTTCTATGTACAGTCATGGAATACAAACTAATTAGAGATGATCTAAAAATTATCGGTCTAATGGAATACCCTAATATCTGAAAATACTTAAATATAGTAATGTCACTAACATTCTAAAATTTTTTCAGCATCATCGGTTGCCATCACAATGGTGCTGTCTTTCGCGTTGGTAGCATCGCCGATGGAGCGCTATGGAAGGAACATCGCTCACATTTTGCTTGTCGTATCAAATATATTAGCCGGGGTGTTGATTTACTTTTCAAGAAATTTCACCAGTTTAGTGGTAGCAATACCAAATAATTGGAATACCAAATAATTGGAATACCAAATAATTGGAATACCAAATAAGGGAACTAAACACTGTATTGTTGAACGCTAAAACGTCTTCGATCATGTTTGGGGCAGGATATGCGCATTTATTGGGACTATTTTTTGATTGGTGTACGATAGCTTTGATTGGACTGCTACTGGCGGTGTCGGTGCTATTTATCAATCTCACGTGGCCGGAGAGTTTTGACCTGGTTAGGTCGTCGCGGACACTATGAACACTGTGAAGAAAATTTCAGTTGGCTCCGAGGTGAAGATCCGAGCGTTCAAAAAGAACAACATGCTTTGATACAAGCGGAAATGGATCGGCGAACCATCAAAATATCTGAAGAGGATCCGAAATCTTTCCGACAGAGAAGTAAGAAGTTTTTCAAGAGATTCACATATTAAGATTTTCTCAAACCTACATTCATAATGGCGAATATGTTCATTATTTTAGGAGTATTCGGCAGATATGTCTTTCCAACTTACGCAATCAAAATCGTGACGGCGTTCGCCGGTGGTCAATCGCCCCTTCATTACGTCGTGGGATTAGACCTGGTCATCTGTGCGAAGAGCGTACTGGCCTGCGTGGTGGTTAACATGTTCAAACACTGCACTCTGCTCTTCAACGCCGGTACCATATGTAGTGTGCTACTGCTTGCAATATGTCTATACCTTTTCTTGAAATGCAAGCAGATCGTTCCAAGCTATAATGTGAGGATACCTTTAACATTGCTTATCTTATATTTCTTCTTTTTGAATCTTGGCACTTCTCCTATTATTTTACCTTTATTAAGAGAGATATTTCCATTAAAACATCGATCTATGGGAGTTGTAATGAGTGAAATATTTTTTCTACAGTTCTAATGATCGCTTTAAAAATGACACCTATTTTGATAGAAAGTATCGATGTTCACGAAACCTTAGCGATTTTTGCTGTATTAATGATCGGTTCTTTTTTGCATTTACATTATAATTTTTCTGAAACGAGAAATAAAACGCTATAAGAAATAGAAAGATATTTTACTGTTGGCAAAAATAACTCGCTTTTGACGCATGATCTTGAAAAACCGCTAACAATGAAAAATTAAATTTAGCTGCAAGTCAGTTTAAAATAAAACATAATAAAGATCAAATAGTTTTTATAAGAAGGGTAGGGTGCAGAATCACGCATTATTTTTTTCCCTATTTCCAATGAACAAGTTTTACTTAAATTTGTTTCTTGTTTCATTTTTTATTACTGCACAAAGAAATTATTCGTGGTTTTTGGTTGAAAGTGGAGTTTAATGAGCCATACTTTTTATCTTTCGTAAACGCGCTAATAATTGCAACGATTGTGAAAACTGCAAAGTACTGTCGTAGAAAACATAGAGACATGGAAATCTCCAGTTATTTTATACATTAGTTATATTATACAAGATTAGCGAAAACTATTCACGCTACGGGTATGTAAGGGCTATTACAATATACAGCTTAAAGTAATTGTTTATAGTGTAAAAATACAAATAACGCAATTTTTATGTAATGACAAAAATAATTATTTGAAATATAGATCTAAGAGAATGAAAACCAACTTTTGTGTTTAGGGTCATAAATGACCCAATTGGACTGTATTTTAGCTGGTTTATATTACAAGATTGTGTGATTAACATTAAAATGATTGTGAACATGTTAATGGTTGCGATGATAGTGATGTTCCGTGTGTTGCCGCACACAGTTGGCCTTTGTTGAGTAGGGATGTATTCAACACTTTTGTATAGAGAATTAGATACATCATAGAAAGTTAGATAGTCCAATGAGAAGAACAAAAGCGGTTAGAAATATGCAAAAAGTGTGTGTTTTGACTTGACTTGTCACAGTACTGAGGATCCGCAAATCAAGCATTTTGAAAAAAAAATTATTCTAAGCAGAGAATAATTATTTATGAAATCAGATATTAAATAAATATCCTTCATCTGGTGTTTTTTTCCTTGTTCATCACCTCTTAGTGTTTCAAATGTTATGGCTTAATTTTTTTTTAAATGCGGCTGTACATCTTCACATTGTTTCTTTTACTTGTATTGGCGTGTTGAGTACGATTGTAATTTGGTTGCGCCCATTATATTCTATGTAAAATAATTCCTATCTCTATAATCTATACATATAATAAAATCGTAAACAAGCCGTATCTATATATTCTTTTTTCTAAAAAAAAAAAAGCAATTTGTACAAGCTGCACTTATGCTATCAAGGCTAAAAACGCAGATTTTAAAATTTTTGTCTGTTTGTATGTGCGTTTGTGCATGGTAACCTCAAAAACGGTTTAATCTATTTGAATGCAAATATCACTGCTGAGTTATGTTAAGCTTCCCATAACAATTAGTGTTTATTTCATTCCAATCGGCTCATAATTTATCTACAGCATTAAGTAGTTTAATTGAAAATATATAAATAAAATGTATTTATTCGGTAACTTGGATTAGAATAGTAGAACATAGAGATAGTTAGAAAAAACTTTACTCATAACTTTCGTTGGGTAGGTGGGTTTTTTGTTTTTATTTTGTTTTTCTAAATATTTTGTTATTGTTAATGTAATAATTAATAGAAAAAAAAATACTATGTACATATAACTTTTGTTTGTTCTATTGTGTTTAATTAAAACCTTACGTATAAAATAAGTAACTCCAGTCTTACCTATAGATAACTAAAATCTATTTTCGTCCCTTTAGCCAAGAAGTCCCTTTGATCAGGATGAAATCCACATCAATTGTTGATCCATCTTTACTCGCATAGTACTTGGGAAGTTTTGAGTGTAATGTGCAAATTTTGCTATACATGAGTTGTCCTTCTTGCGGTGCTGTGTCCAAGTGTGCTCTAAATTTTCTACCCCGTCACTGACTGCCACGGTGATTGTTGATCCTGTAATCGCTTTTTTTTTCAATTTAATGATATATTCTTGATCAATATAAACATTGCTTGATCAACGTTTGACGTGGAAGTTGCGGCAGAATCGCAACGTCACAAAGATGAAACGGACGTTTACGTTAATGTAAGACAAATAGTGCGCCCACGACGGGTGACAGAGTTTTGAAGCATGATAAAACTAAATGCGCACACTTAATTTTGTGTAAACCCAATGGAATCGAATCACGTAGCGAGTTTTGTTAATCGACTGCAGAATGCGTCAAGGTACTGTCATGTATTCAAAAATTAACTTTCATGTGAATACATACATACATACATATATTAGCTTGTTCTTGAAGAAAAAAAAAATTTGTGACTTCCTTTTTCATTTCCGGTAGTAAATATTTCCTGTTATTGTCAGTTAATGAGAAACGTATTAGGAAATACAATTAACAAGGTCTATCAGGTTAGCAAAGCAAAATCAGCAGAATTGAAAAAAAATTCGCCATTTTGTAGCTAATTTGTTGCTAATTAGTTGCCAATATGAAGATTTTTTGCTCGAGCCCATTCCGAAAAATCGCATATACTGCTCCCTTGATATCAAGGTAGCAGCGTAACTCATCAAATTGCATGCTTCACCGTTAACCATCACAGTATATTTTGTTTCTAATTTGTTGCTGTAAATATAAAGAACGAAAAAACAAATTTTTTTTCCATTTAGCTTATAATGCTATCTTGAAACCGATTTTGTCCCAATCCAAGGACGCTGAATTTGTTGCTGACTGGCAGAGTACTCAGGCATATAATAACCACAACAAAATAATCGGTAGTGATTGGCCGATAATTATAAAAAATAATTTATAAAAATTAAAATTATCGGCCAATGACTACCGATTATTTTGTTGCTGGTTATTTAGGCATGCCTGAGTACTCTGCCAGTCAGCAACAAATTCGCGAATTGTTTAATAATCGATTTCAAGATAGCATGGAGCAATAATTTATAAAAATTAAAATTATCGGCCAATCACTACCGATTATTTTGTTGCTGGTTATTCAGGCATGCCTGAGTACTCGGCCAGTCAGCAACAAATTCAGCATCGTCATGATTATGTTAGAAATTGCTTTCAAGATAGCATGGAGCAATAATTTATAAAAAAATTAAAATTATCGGCCAATGACTACCGATTATTTTGTTGCTGGTTATTCAGGCATGCCTGAGTACTCTGCCGATCGGCAACAAATTTAGCATCTTCATGATTAGGTTAGAATCCGGTTTCAAGATAGCATGGACCAATAATTTATAAAAAAATTAAAATTATCGGTCAATCACTACCGATTATTTTGTTGCTGGTTATTCAGGCATGCCTGAGTACTCTGCCAGTCAGCAACAAATTCAGCATCGTCATGATTATGTTAGAAACTGCTTTCAAGATAGCATGGAGCAATAATTTATAAAAAAATTAAAATTATCGGCCAATGACTACCGATTATTTTGTTGCTGGTTATTCAGGCATGCCTGAGTACTCTGCCAGTCAGCAACAAATTTAGCATCGTCATGATTATGTTAGAAACTGCTTTCAAGATAGCATGGAGCAATAATTTACAAAAAAATTAAAATTATCGGCCAATGACTACCGATTATTTTGTTGCTGGTTATTCAGGCATGCCTGAGTACCCTGCCGATCGGCAACAAATTTAGCATCTTCATGATTAGGTTAGAATCCGGTTTCAAGATAGCATGGAGCAATAATTTATAAAAAAATTAAAATTATCGGCCAATGACTACCGATTATTTTGTTGCTGGTTATTCAGGCATGCCTGAGTACTCTGCCAGTCAGCAACAAATTTAGCATCGTCATGATTATGTTAGAAACTGCTTTCAAGATAGCATGGAGCAATAATTTATAAAAAAATTAAAATTATCGGCCAATGACTACCGATTATTTTGTTGCTGGTTATTCAGGCATGCCTGAGTACTCTGCCAGTCAGCAACAAATTCAGCATCGTCATGATTATGTTAGAAACTGCTTTCAAAATATCATGGAGCAATAATTTATAAAAAAATTAAAATTATCGGCCAATGACTACCGATTATTTTGTTGCTGGTTATTTAGGCATGCCTGAGTACTCTGCCAGTCAGCAACAAATTCAGCGTCCTTGTGATTGGGACAAAAATCGGTTTCAAGATAGCATTATAAGAAGAAATGGAAAAAAAAAATTGTTTTTTTTTCGTTCTTTATATTTACAGCAACAAATTAGAAACAAAATATACTGTGATGCTTAACGGTGAAGCATGCAATTTGATGAGTTACGCTGCTACCTTGATATCAAGGGAGCAGTATATGCGATTTTTCGGAATGGACTCGAGCAAAAAAATCGTCATATTGGCAACTAATTAGCAACAAATTAGCTACAAAATGGCGAATTTTTTTTTTTCAATTCTGCTGAGTTTGCCTTGCTAACCTGATAGACCTCAATTAACAATTTATTGTACCGACTTAGAGAAGATATTGAGAAGACACTAGACCCGAGCATGACAATGAAAAGAAAAACTTTACACACATTTGTATTCCCACGCTTAATTTATGGACGCGAAACATGGGCGCTCACCAAATCTCTAAGAGACAAACTTGCCTAATGTCAATAGGCAATAGAACGTAGTATAGTAGGATCAAGACATCGAGACAGAGTCAGAAATGTTGAAATCAGGATGAATACCAAACTAACCGATATCCCACTACGAATTGACCAACAAAAGTGAAGGTGAACCGGACATATGATGCGTGACAAACAAGGAAAACGGTACAGGACAGTTTCAGAATCGTACCCAAGAGATGGGAAAGAAACCATGGAAGACAGTATCTAAGATGGGAAGAAAGATAAAAATGACTGCTGGAAATGTGGAGACGAGTGACTCAGAACTAGGGTGTTTCGTTTAAAATGAATATTTTTCTTTTTCGCTGAAAATTTTGTTTTTTATGCCGAAAAAAAAATTCACTGACAATTTTAATTCTAAGTACTTCCTTTTTAATATGGAAATTTTCCCATTTAAAAAGCATGTATTTGTAATCACTTTTTATTGAAGTTTCTATATCTTGGCCGGGTTTTGAAATATGGTACTTATCACCTTAATTTCTTACGAAGTATTCGCAGTTCTGAGAAGGCCCTACACCAATTTTGTTTTAAGTTAATTTGCGTTGATCATAGTTGCTCCAAAAGCAATTTTTTCACCTTTTTTCACATATTTCTGTTAAAATTGACCGAATGGCTGGTTTTACCGAAAAAATTTTCAAGAAAAAGTTGTAGGAAATTTATTTCTTAACAAATAAGTTCCTTAGATTCATAACTCTAAAGAGCATTACTTAAGAGATATGAGCAATCCAATACGATACGCAATACGAGGTCACTCTTGACTTACGTGTGATCGGCTTTGGGATCATAAAAAAAAACATAAATTTCCTGAAATATGATCATATTTCTTTACGTTAAAAGAATGCGTGGAAAAATAGTATATGCATGCAATAATAACAATTTCACAAAAAAAAAGGATCGTTTTATAGGATATTGTAGATATCCTTACTTGGGGGCCACGATTTTACAAGGAAAATTATGTGTCAATAGAAGCTCGTGGTGGAGGGACGTCTACAGACACCAAAGTAAATTTTACAGTCGCTCCATACACGGAATTCATGCATGAGTAAACAGATGCGGAATATGTCACTGTAAGACCAGTTGTTGGGGGTCATACTTTCAACTCGAGTAATTTACTTACAACAACAAAATAAAAGTTCGTATCCTGTCGGCTGCGATTTTAGAAGCCATGTCAAGATAGAAGACAACGGAAGAGTTGTTCTACACAGAAATTCTCAGTCAGAAGACAAGTAATATTGAAATTGAAGGGTTAAACTAAATTAGAGCATGATTACCGATGAACTGAGAATTAGGTTTATAACTATTATTTTTAGTTAAAAAATAAAAGGGCCCTATGTAACACATTTCCTTTATTTAAAATACGGACTCTTTCTTTTCTTGTATTTTCTGCTGGATAATGTAAATTTATGTGTATTTTAAGAAAAAAATGATTTGTTTAAATTTTTTAAGAGTCATAATTTTCAAAGAAATTGTTTTTTGCTGTTTTTTCATAGACTTTGTATCTTAAGTACCTTTAAAATAATCAGCGATTGATATAAGTTGTTAAGCGCCCAGTGCACACACTTTCTTAGAAGTTAAAACCCCAAAACAGTTAACATAAAAAAATAACTCCGAAAATCCGACTACGAAAAAATCACACTCAAATAAGTATAAAAAAGAAAATATTCTTACCTGACATTCTGATCTATAAACAAATCAGTATTAACACTCCAATAAGTAGACAATTTACATGTACATTTTAATTTAATACACAGACGTAGCGATGTTCACAGGATAGCCGTGGTCGTATACCATAATATCTACTGTTGTTTACAACAATACATTTTATAGTACTACAAAGCAATAATACATAGTAGTATAATACAATACTACAATAAATATTTTTGTTTATGTGCCTGAAAAACACCTGAGTAAATTATCAGCGACCGGCGAAGGCCAAACAGCGACGTCGTATGCGCACGATGCAAACCGAACGCGCACGGAGACGCGAACGCAAGTTTCGACGGGGCCGATGTTTTTATTGTGTCCGGCCAAAATCAAAAGTGTGAATGAACGTAAATTTTTTGACCAAAACTGGCTTAAATCGAAACTGACACTTCTGTTGGTCCGTTGCTTAACTCACAGGGTGACAGACCTCTGGTGACGATCATCGCTTGGACTAATAGGAAATCAGAGTTGTTTTTGTTATAAATATATTGCCCTTATTTGAGTGTCTATATCAACATAAATACGACATCAAATTTAGATTTCACGCTTTTTAATTATAACAAATACGAGACGAATCGTTTTAACGTTGGCCCTCTATAAGTAGTCATGTTTTTCATGTGTCACATGATACACCTCATGAGTTCTTGGGCGAAGCCTCAATGAAATTTTGTATATCGAATCGAGAGTGCAAGTGCATCGAAGTAAGGCTGTGTTCACATTATACACTAAAGATGTTTTTAATAAATTTGCATTTTAATTTATTCACATATTAGGTACAAGGCGAAGGATAATAAGCGACACCAAATCAATAATCACCCATCGTGAAATACATGTAGTTGAATTAATATTTCAAAATTGAATTTATTTACATTTACTCTTTTTTATAGCTGCATTAAGTGGCAAACGAGTATGCAATCTAACAAAGAGTAGGCGACAAACGCCTCCTTGAACACTCGCAACTCCTTTTATCATTTGTGACAGAAAATTATGCATGAAGTGTACGGTTGAACGCCAGCTATCAAGATGGTTATGATGGTTATGATGGTATTGATGCTGGGTGATAAGAATTCGGCGATCAAAATGACGATGAAATTCAGCGGCAGAAATAAGGTTGAATAATCGTTCAGAGCGGTCCTATTAGTTTATATGACGAAAATGCAACATGTCTGCGCAAAGTCAATGGGTCGAGTTGGCCGAATATTACATGGTCTTCGATGATTACGACAGTCAACGTTGAATACGGTATGGAAGCGTAAGTTGATATTGAGGTGCTTCAGCTCAGAAATGATAATAGTACACCAGATGTGATCGAACCTGGGCCTTTCGAAGTATAAAGCGGTGGTCCAGCTTGAAGTACAATCATGCTCTATTGAGCACTCCAAACTTTTTTAGACATTAATTTCACTTTTAACTCCAGATCATTGAATTCGATATATCAACACCAAAAACCTGGATACATGGTATAGCACCAAAAGCAATTCTTCCGGAGAGAAATGGAGTACTAAAGACGATTTTCTAGCGATTGAGCAAATGCGCCAAGATGCGTTAAACAAGGTTTCAACAAGGCTAAAGTTGCCTCTTCAAATACTTGCTCCAACTATCTCGATACAAGTCCATTTAGGCACTTATAAACGCGGTCCCGAGAGATATCAATGTGGCCATAGTACAGTGCCTCTATAGTACCTACTGCCGTTACGAGTCCTCTGCACCCTGCTGCGGGTGCAGGTGCGGGTATGAGCCCATGGCTCGGACCCGAGCTTCATCTCAAGGGGGACACTGCCCCCTCGGGTCTTTTGTTTGTTGGTTGGCGACGACTTCCGTCGCTCGTTCAGTGTCCGTCAGTCACACTATCTCATTATCGGGTGTTTCGGTTACCAGGTCCCGTGGGAGCTGGTATCCTCTTGTCGGTCGGTCAAGAAGTGGTGCCAGGTTGTGCAGTGATGGGTGGGGGCCTGCGTCTGCGCGGTTGAAGGCGCGTCTCGTCAACCTTCTGACGAACTCTTCGATGGTCTCGACTCCCAGGTCTCTGGCGATGACGTCGTTTCTGACGTACCACCCGGCCCCCGCAATCAAGCGGAGCGCTATATTTTGCTGGGCCTGGAGACGCTGGCGCTGCAGTCCCGAGCAAAGGGCATACCAGGCCGGTGCAGCGTAGGTCAGGCGGGAGCGTATGTAGCACTTGTAAATTGCTATTTTTGTACTAATGGGCAGTCTGAAGGCGAGTATCGGCCGCAGTACCTACTGTCAGCCGCAACTTCCCCCCACTCGATAAGGCCGCGCCGTGCGGAGCGCCCGCGCGCGCTGTCTCAACCAATCTAAGTTACGCCCGCGCAGCGGCTGGACCGCGCAGCGTACCGTTCGCAGCAAAACAAAATGCGTCGTCCACCGTGGATGATTTAAAACAATTAATGTCAATAATATCCATTATTGACTCTAATGAGCTCGCAACTCTCGCAAAAAAATTCTGTGCCGCCGCAAACCCGACGGAAAAATTGAGCTCACTTATTGAACACGCCTCATTCGTAGAGGCGATTAAAAATAATAAATTTTAACTCGATTAAAATTTGTCTGCCCTTACATCCCATTCTGGGCCGGTAAGCCTAGTTAATAATCAGTGATTATTTTTCCACGCGTCGTGAAGTCCCCAAACTTTATTTGTTGTCCGCTTCACCCGCCCGCCTAAGCATATTACCTTCGCATCGGACACTTAAGCTTTATATTAGAGCCACCCCAAGGGAGTGGTTATAGTGGGTAAAAATCCCACATAACCCGATCTCTAGGTCGCGTGGCCGGGTATCTTTCGTCCGTGAAGATTTCCACTTTCTACGCAGAGTAAGCAGAGGTTAGCATACTGTGAAAATTGAATTTAAAGATATCATTGAATTCATAGATAGATAACAAAATGAAGTCAAGATAATATATGGCATCTAAAAAAGAACAAAGTCTTCGAACAAAAAAGTTCTTTTTATTAATTTATGCATTGAAAACTCAGAAATTACTGTGCAGATTTTCGTACAGTTTGCACTAATAGAAAAAAAAACCGTATCTAGGTAGAATATATCCCTATTATATAAATGAAAAAACCCATTATGTATAACAATGGTACAGAATTTTATTTATTGTTCTTAAGCATTAATCTAATGCTCAATTCGAAATTGTAATCATAAAGGGTTATGGTAACTAAAGAGAGCGCAGTATGTGCCAGCATTCAAGGCAATATTGCTAAACACATTATCTATTTAAGTATAACCCGTTGTGGTAACAGTAAAAAAATTTTGACTTTAGTTTACAATACATCGATGTATACCGTCCATCTCTAAAGTGAATATATAACTAAATACTCTGTGAATATTTCAAGCGTCTACCTGTTGCCGTTATCAATATCGAGTCAAAACGAGCAAAAAAATGACGTTTGTTGTATGGGAGCCCCCTTAAATATTTATTTTATTCTGTTTTCTAGTATTTGTTGTTATAGCGGCAATAGAAATACATCTTCTGCCAAAATTTCAACTACCTGATTATCACGCTTCATGAGATACAGCCTGGTGACAGACGGACGGACAGACGGACGGACTGCGGAGTCTTAGTAATACGGTCCCGTTTTTTACCCTTTGGGTACGGAACCCTAAAAATAACTCTGTCTGACTGTCTGTTACCTCTACACGGTTAAAATACTGAAACGATTCAGAAGAAATTCAATGTTGATATTATTTAAGTCCCAGGGAAGAACATAGCTTACTTTTTGTTTGTCTGTCGATTCGATTTGTATGTAAAGCCGCGGCCGGATCGCTAGTTATTAATAAATTATTAACAGACATAAGTCATTTTAGATAATACGTACATAAAAGAAATGAAAAACAATTTTATACTTAACATGTGCATACGTTATTATTTAAACGAGGCGTGTAAAATATGAGCTCAGACGTGCAGTCGGATATGCATCGAGTATGCATTAGTTTAGTACTCGCAAGTGCAACAAAAACACGTTTGCGACGCGGTCAATTAACTGACATCGTAAATTCCTCAATATGGTGTCTAGTACTTTCAAACAGGTGAGCACTGTTTAAAAAATTATGATAACAACTTTATATTATAATAATACGAAATAATGAATGAAAGTAGAACGACATAACGGATATAGAGAGCGGTGTGTGACGGACTGGTCCGATAGTGAGAAGCTAATGCGATTAAGGGAATCTGAAATTTGACCCCGCAGGTCATGCCTGGAATTTTCCGTTGTGATATTTTTCGATGTGTCTTGTGTCTTTGAGTTCCTTGAAATACATATATTTTCTATGAGTTTTTTAAGCTTGAAAATTTGAAAGACGATTGACTCCGCAGATCATCAAACTTTTTAATACTTTCGAGTTCAAAGTGTTATAAAATAAAGGTGCAGAGGACTGTTAAGCTCCAAAGTTCGGTAAACTGTTGAGCTCAAAAGATGCTACTTTTTTAAGCTCTCCAAGGTCAATAATATGGTTATAACACTTTTTGAGCTCTTCGAGTTCCAAAATCTACATATATTAAAATATGCTTCTTTTTTTTTCATTTTAAACAACCGATATATTTTGAACGCATTGTTCAATTGTGGACTGCTTTATGGCACCTGATACTGTTTTTAAACAAAAAAGATAACCACGTAACAGATAGCAATTCATCAAGTATTTCATATATTATTTTGAAAAAACTCTTTTTAGGATTCCAAGCAAAATGGCAAAAACGGAACCTTTACAGTTGCATATTATGCGTCCGTCCATATGTCACAGGCATTTGTTTCAAAAACTAAAAGAACGTATTGTTTTGTATTTGATGTTTATAATATGTCGTATTGCATAAGTCGCTACTTAGTTTGGTGGTTAAATAGCAAAAATAAGTATTTCTAGGGGGGGCACTCCATTCATGGAACCGAAACTGAAATTTTTTTTTCAGCAAACATCAACAAGTGGCACAAATTTCATCAGTTCTTTCAAAAACACTTTAATGTTTTTAAACTATTTTTCCTAAATACTTGAATAATTTCCGAAAGAATCGCTCCGTGACTTACAAAAACTTGCCATGAAGAACATTTCTTCATTGTATGGCACATATTATCTTTCGTTGTGCTTTTATCTATTATGTGAGGGAAACATGGAAAAAATGTAACAACGTACTTTTTTCATGTGTAGTGCATTTCTTTGTAATAATGGCTTCAGAACCCTATAATTAGCACGATTCGACATGCTTGCTCTTGGCCAGTTTTTTTCAAATATTTTGGTAACGATATCTCTCGATCGCAACAATAGATTTTGAAACACTTTATGGCAATCTACGTTGTTTTTTAAGGAGATAAGCTGGTTAGAATTTGTAATATATCAGTAGAGTAATTTAAAAAACATTAAAAATAAAACATTATTTTTTTAATGTGAAAATTTCCTATATAACAATATCTTTTGAACAACTCAACCGATTTCGATTTATTTAGCAAAATTCGATGTTGTTTTTAAGATGAACGACTAGGTAGATTCTTGAATTCATCAGTAGAGAAAGCAGTTTTCAAAATGTCGTAAAAAATACATGTGTTCAAAACCTTTTTTCCGGCAATATCTCTTGAGCAATCGACCGATTTTTATGCAGTTTCTTTTCAGTTGATGCAAGTGTTTATGGAAAAGAGCGGATTACAGTACAAGTTTTTAATAAAAGTCTATTATAATTTATAACAGTAAGGTGTATCTCTTATTCACCTTGTTTCCGGTGCTTAGTCTCCTCTCAACATCTCCATCACGCCTATCTTTATCCGTAAACAGACTGTCCAGATAAAGAAAATCTTTCATTTAATCAACTGTCTCAAGTTCTGTCAGAATAATACGCACAGTTATTATTTTACCCACTTAAAAATGTATAATTTGGCTTTCTTTACTTTCCACTTCGTACCAGTTTTTTCGTCAAAGTATCACTAATTTTGGATATAATCTTTGGAAGAGGACAATGCAAGAATTTGGTTGCAAGCGTAAAGAGAGCATTTGATGGGTCACTGAAACCCATTTTAATCCCCAATAATACTTTTTTAAAACGTACAGATTAACACAGCATTGGTGACGCTGCATATCTGTCATTGATATCTTTATGGACATCAAATCAGTCAATCTATTTTCCATATATTTCACCGCATGCATTGGATTCTTTCTAAACAATTTTAGATCTCAATTGATTTCAGTGCACATTTATGAACGCCTTACAAGGATGGATATATTACATTATTATGTATACCAAAAAATGATCCACTAAAAACTATTGTGGTATCGTCGGCGCACGAAAAGATTTGTGCCCCACCTAACTGCAGTTCAGATAGATCGTTCATTTAAATTATGAGCGAGATAGTTTCGAGCATGCTGCTTTGTTACATATCAAACCTAATGTTCAAATCTTACGTACAAAAGAAGAGAAGACACTTATTTGAAATTTGCAGAAGAGTCTTTGGTTCTTGCCAAAAATTTACCTCACATTATTTTACAGGGACTAATCTTGGTCGAGCTTTTTTTAAAAATCCTGCTGTCAAATCCCCAATATTGTTTTCGTTGTCATTCATAAATCTTTCAATTTTATTTTTGCAATCAAATGGCAAAACTATAAAGAACATTACGGTGCAGTAATACATCAAAACCTACTGTGAGCCCTTCTTCTCTTTCTAAAATAAATCAAATATCAAAATGTAAAAATATGACGTGAAAAAGTGCATTAGCAAAAGAGCGTATCTTTGTGGCATTTACGTCTTTTTGTTGAGAAATGTAGTTTTTCGGCAATAACTCAAAAACTATATATTTGATCATGTTTAAAAGAAATAGTTGAATTTATTCATTAAGCGTTACCTTTGTGATTTTTTTCTCATATTTTTTGGACACAGGGTTTGAAAAATAATGGGGATACATACGATATTTACTACTTGCGGAGCGATTATTTCCGAAAATATTTACTTAAACAGAACCCGAAAAACCTTAATGTTTTTAAAAGTACTGTCGAAATGTGTGCTACATGACATTTATTAGAAAATATTTTTTCAGCTTCAGTTAAATGTATGGAATGCCTCCCCTAGAAATGTTTATTTTTTATTTTAATTACCAAATTAAATAGCGGCTTTATACAAGACACCTACAATCCAAATTTCATCAATATAAATCTTGTAGTTTTTGAGTAAAGTGCTTATGACGTGCTAATGGACAGACGGACGGATGTGACGAAATTATAAAGGTTCTGTTTTTGCCTATTCGGCTCGAAAACCCTAAAAATCAAGCTTTTAAGTCAATGTAATCAAAAAATACAGCCATCTTTGCCATTTTGAAACTCACAAGTAAATCAATAGAATTATTAAATTTGGTAAAAAGAAAGGTCAAGGAAAAAAAATCTGAAAATCTATCTGAAGATACATATCACAAACATTTTTTTTAAGATTACAAATTTACCCTTGCAATTGAAATAAGTTTGTAACCCTCAGGTTGTGACTTTTATTCGTACTTGTCCGGTTTTTATTAGATTCTTAGTTTTAGAAAACTAATCAAACCGTACTTCTACAAACTGGTCACCTTTTAGTAGTTGTCGAGTTATAAATATTGATAGCACATTTGTTTCGAATATTTATAATTCGACACATTCATTATTTTTAAAATGAAAAGGTACCTTAACCTAAATTATTTTAGAGAAAGTGAGATATTTCTTTCATTTTTTCAAAATCAAGAGGTTTATTTGATTTTAAAATATATTTCATCTGAATAAGAATAATCTTATCTAACTGATAAATAATTGGAGTAAAAATTTTCTAGCACTTTTAAATATTTGCATAGTGTAATGAAAACGAATGGTACCTTCACTTAGCACTAGCTTTTGATCAACGTGTTACATTGCTGACTTCATTGGACTGAGAGTTTACTTAATTCCAGAGGTGTTCTAATAATGAAGATTAGGCTAAGTAACATAATGGAATTTATCAACTGTGTTACTAAGTAGTCTGTTTTAAACATTTCATGTGATGTTTTGTTCAACTACAAAAAATGTCCCTTGTTGCCCTTCCTTCTTCTCCGTCGCGTTCCTATTTTACGCTATTGCGACGCTTTCGTGACGAACTTCACAGCGGCAAAGTTGCAGGCATTGTACTGTACTCCTCGTGCCGTTTTCAATTCTTATTGTGCTACCGGTCACGAACCCGATTTGGACGTTGTCGGAGACATATTACAGTATATCAGTAAAAAGACATAATTGGGGACAGTGTAGCTTTCAGGCAGCTTTTAATGTGATTAATTAACGAATTATAATAGCTATTTTAGTGGTACATAAAATATATCGTAAGTCCTATTCCAGAACATAATCTACCTATATGAAAAAATTGACTACAATCCGTTCAGCAGTATGAACGTGGTCGGAAGACATAAACAAACTTTCATATGTATAATATATATACACATATAGATTGAGAATCTTGAGGATTTAAAATCCTTCATACTGGCTCAAAGAGAATTGAGGATTGCTGGACAACGTTGTCACCAATACGATAAAAACGTTTAGGTCTGACTGCTAAACTGCTCTCTCGGATGCGTGCCGTAACCAGTGGGATCATGTTAGTAAGCTTCCGCTGTCTGTCTATAAGCGAGTCAGTCACACAGTCAGTTTGTTAGTGAGCTGTACCTCATGAACCGTAATGGGTAGACAGTTAAAATTTTCACATTGTGGTGTATTTCGATTGCCGCTATAACAACAAATATATAGATACGACTAGTAAATACAACAACAGATGTACGGGACCCTATATAACAAAAAGTATTTTTACGCCTCAGAAAATTGTAATACATAAATTTAAATAATTAAAATTAATGATAATAAAACTAACATTAAATATTATACTGTGCTACGGGTCCACTGCGAGATGGATGCTGCTAAAGTTCGTGCAATAAGAGCATAGTAATTTCTGTTTTTGTAGAAGTGCTCATTGCTTCAAAACATAGAATCTGTGTGAAATATTTTATCGTTCGATGCAAGTTTCGAAAATTTATTATGCGTTAATGAATATTCATTTTAATGTCAAATACGTGTTAATACAGATATGGACGACATTTGGAGTGCTACTAAATGTAGCTAGTTGTGGATTCCATATGGGTTACTTAACAATACTTTTCCGGGATCTTAGAGCCGAGAATTCTCCAATACCTCTCACCTTGGAACAAGAATCATGGATCAGTAAGTTTTAAACAGTCACTCTATCCAGTATCATCACAGTGAACCGTAATGTGCGTAAAATCCGAAAATACCACGTTCGTGCTGATAGCAAGCAAGAAGAGCAAATGAGAAACAGCAAGTTTTATAATGAGTGAAACGGAATTATAAATAAGTTTTCATTACAGATTATATAAAGATAATATTTCGTAAAGAAACAAATTAATTGCTTGTTTCGACAAGAACTTGCTACATTATAAAACCAACTGGTTTGAAATTGAGTTGCAATATTTGCTTTAAACATACCGATCGATCTAGTTAATGTAAAGTTGTAGTTAAGTACAAAAATAGGCCTAGAGGAGTTTCTTGTCGATCCTTCTCCTATTTGAATTGGTGATGATTTCTGAATTGGCGGTAAATAAATAAGTTTTTTTTTATATTTTAATAGTCTTTAGACAGCCTATATCATCGATAATGGTTCCTTTGTTTTATTTTCTTATACGTTAATACAAAGTTTCAAGTGGATGGTATTGTCTCAAATTATCCATATAAAAGGAATAACAGAGTAACTTTCCTTTTTAAAAAATAGCAGAGTAGTGCCTCACTATCGTAACATTTATACGACTGTTTTATAATTAATTTTCGACTGTGTTTATACTCAAGTAATACACTAGATCACTAGATTGCCGGATAAATATAATGAGAACCATCGCTGATGAGTTAGTTTCCTTTTAGCGATCGGTACGTTCACAAGTTAAGTGCGATTTAATTGAAGTCGTTTAAGTGGATGTATAGCGTACTTTTTTATTGCAGAGTTACTAAATATAGACCTTTTGCTTTTTTATATATTGTTTAGGTACATTTTTACTCAATCTTCCAACCTCAATATGTATAAAACGTAACAGTATTAGCCATTTAAAAATTCTGATTTCTGGACATGTTCTCGATAGTACTATCACCTTGTGATGTAAATTATATTTTGCCATCATAAGTAAACAAAATTCCAAATTGAAGTTATATGGCTATCTAAGAGTTTACCTGTAGTAAACCATCTTGATAGAAGCATTAAGTCATGATTAAAATTACTTTTTGTTATCCAAACGGATAATAGCAGATGTGAAGGCGATATTATTTTCCCATTCAAGTTTTCCCTTGTTCACCATCTCGGCTTCGCTGTCAAAATTAAAAAGGTACATAAAAGTTTTAAATCAAATTTTATATAAGGGAATTTTCTTAAAGTAGCACACATTTTGGAGAAATTCCCATACAATCAAATGTGTATAACTACAATTAAGAAAAGTTAAATGGAATGAGAGCATGTATACACATTCTCTTTAATGTTCAAAGAAATTCAGTATTTAAATATTTGATGAGGAGTCAACAGTACGTTACCGGGCTCTTGAAAAAGAATGGAATATCTGATACATGGGACAGTAAGCTGATGGAAGAGACAGTGGGTTGACGGAATGGAGGTTGGCTAATGGAAATGGAAGAGGACCACTAGAACTCGCTATTGTTTCAAACTATTTCAATAGAATACGCCACTAATCAATTTTAGTAACATTTTCATTGTCAAATAGTCATTATTCCAAAAATGAAAACAAACATGTTTATCGCAGCCAAAGACATTGAATCTCACTCAGCTTCATATCAATGCCGCTCACATTTTAAAAACTTTTCAGGTTCATCGGTTGCCATCACGACTTTGCTGGCCTTCATATTGGTAGCGCCACTGATGGAGCGCTGTGGAAGGAAGATCGCCCATATTTCAGTTGTAGTACCAAATATACTATGTTGTATGATATTTTATTTTTCAGACAATATTACGACTTTAATATTGGCTAGATTGATATTTGGAATACCAAGCGGGGGAACTATAGTTCTAAATGCTATAATTATTGCGGAATTCTCCAACCCCAGGATAAGAGGAGTTTTGTTGAATGCTAAGTCGTCTTTTGTTGTATTAGGAGTGGGCTACGCGCATTTATTGGGGCTGTTCTTTGACTGGCGTACGTTGGCGTTGCTTGGACTGATACTGCCGGTGCTTTCGTTGCTCATCACGATTACGTGGCCGGAAAGTCCGGCCTGGTTAGCTCGTCGTGGACATTACGAGCACTGTGAGAAAATTTTAATTGGCTCCTGAGGCGTGATCCGAGCGCTCAGAAAGAACTACATGCTTTGATGCAAGTGGAAATGGAACGGCAAACCGTTAAAATATCTGAATCAGTTCCAAAATCTTTTCCTCAGAAAACTAAGAAGTTTTTATGAGATTTACGCGTCAAGATTTCCTCAAACCGACCTGGATAATGGCGCATGCATTCATTATTATGGAAGCGTGGAAGACATGTTTTTCCAACTTACGCGATCAAAATCGTAACAGCCTTCGCCGGTAGTCAATCGCCCCTTCATTACGTCGTGGGTTAGACCTGGTCATCTTCGCGACGACCGTACTGGCCTGTGTGGTGGTTCTGTTCAAACGCCGCACTCTACTCTTTGGCACTGGTAGCATATGTAGTGTATTACTGCTAACAATATCGCTCTATCTTTTTAAAATCCAAGGAAATTATTCTTAGTAGCAATGTGGATACCATTAGCGTTATTTATAATATATTTATTCATTTTAAATTTGGGCATTTCGCCTATCATTTTGTCATTGCTGGGAGAGATATTTCCATTAAAATATCGATCTATGGGAGTAATTATGAGTGGAATATTTTTTTCTGCTGCTTTGATGGTCGCTTTAAAATTGACACCTATTCTGATAGAATCTATCGAAGTTCATGGGACTTTCGCGATTTTTGCTTTATTTATGATCGCTTCATTACTGTATTTATTTTTCAATTTACCGGAAACTAAAGACAAAACATTACAAGAAATAGAAGAATACTTTAACAATGGCAAAAGTAAGACACGGTCGGTGCTTAGCTTTGAGAAAAGTGACAAAGTAGACAACGAAAGTTAAATTTGAAACAAAGATATTGAAAGTGATGATGTAAGTAATATTTTACTTTCAAAGTTTATTTAGATAAATTTTGTGACTGAAAAAATAAAAATATTAATTAGGAAAAAATATTTGAATACAAAATTTCATCTAAATCATTAGAGCAGTTTTCAAAAAGCCAATTACATATACTCAATAATTGTTTAAAAAAGGGACTTTGATCCCTAAACGTTGGAAAAGTATCGACGTATTGTGATCAGTGTCGGGTGTATATGCCTATATATATATATATATATATATATATATATATATATATGTCAAATAATTGTAGTTATTTATAAGATAGTGTAATTTCAACTTTAATTTCTGTATTAAAGTTTAATTCATACTTGTCTATACATTATTTATTCTCCGGTGATCATCACCTGTTTTGCGTTTACCATCTGCGGCTTCCTTACAACCTGCTCTCGCTTATTGTAGGCCAGTCGACGCGATGGAATCCGACTTGAGGCAACGCTGCTTTTCGACATGCCATCTGGCGCAGTTTGAGTCCTATTTTAAGTTATAATTTTATTGGTGACTCCAGGTTTTTAAGGTTCGACTCTGGACAGATTAAAGGATTTTTTTTATTTCGTTACAAGGGGGTCTTCAAGAAAGGAGCTCATTTATTTCCGAAATGCCAGAATCAGACTCTCTGTGACTACCTTGAAGTTGCGGATGTTTATGGCACCATAGGCAGTGATAAAACGTTGTAGCTTGCCTGTTTATTTTCCTTTTAAAAAACCACAACATAACACATTAAATGAAAATAGTATAAACTAATTTGTTTTGTTAACTTTTCGCTTTGAAAATTTTATGATTTCCGTATTGTTGGAAAGTTACTGTTTTATTTTTGAAAATCTTTGTTGTTTTAGGTTCTTAGCAATCTATTTCAACCATTTTCAAAGTAATGTCTATCTAAGAACCACCATTCTTGAGATATCGAAATTTTAAAAGTTGAAGGAGTCACATTTTACATGATATACACATACATATATGTCAAGTATGTATTGACATGGTTAGTGAAGGCAACTTCGAACAGTATGAATCAGATTAACAAATGAAAAGAAATCAGAACTTCAGTTAAAATCAATAAATGATATCAATGTCAATAATCATAATGCTGTTAAGAGTACTGTCCCTGAAAATCCCGTCATAACATCCTGGAGTAGGCTTACCGTATTTAGTAATTTTTACCTATTTAATTTAATAATAGAAAAAAAGCTAGCAATAGTTAAAAACCCACTCCCGACCTTCTAATGAGTATTTTCTGACTTAGCACTACAATCTAGAGGGATGCTCTCTATAGGATTTATCACACCCTGTTATATTGAATTTTAGTAAGATAAAAAATATTTTAGCTATAGAATCATGTTTTATATTAAACAAGTAAGACCGTAAAACAGAAGAACAAGTTCAACAAGTAAGAGTTCATATTTCAAATGATTAAGTTTTTTTTGGGATCTATTCATCTGAAACAAAAGTAATAACACACTTATAGAATCACTTCAATGTCTATCTGTCCATCTGATACAGCCGATATGCTCAAAATCTACTGTACCCATTAAGTTAGATACACATAACTATAACAATTTATGTGACTCAAAAATGGATGTTTTAGGGAAATACATTAGTTTTAAATTTGAAGATCACTTTTCAGGAATAAATTGTAAGAAAAAAAGATTGCAAACTGTACTATGTGATGTATCAAATGAAAGGGTTTATGATGGTATTTTACATACAAATATTACTTCATAATTTTAAAAGAGTTTTATTTAAAAAAAAAATTATATATGAGCATTGTTCCTTATGTTCAAATTTACATAGCCTAATATTGTGAAAAACTATAGAAAATAGTTCTTTACTTATATGATTACAAAAAAAAAAAAAACTATAACAAATGTACGATCTTAAAATAACAGTAACGCTCTCAACATTGTATACAAATTTACATTTGCATTTGTTTTTCTTACCACAAATCTTTGAAAAAATAAGGTAAATAATTAATATATTTATCCTATGAAACTTTCTCTACACTAGTTTGACTCACATTTGTCTAGATTTTTATGTTCATGTGTTACGAATGGACGCAATCATTCTGACCACTATGAACACATATGTATTTCTATAATCATGAAGTTGCATAATATTTTTATTCATATGCTAAAAGACAACTCTGTTATTTATTTAGATTCCGAAAATCAGCCTTGTTTATGGTTCACATTTTTATAATTTCTTATTATATTCTCTTTTCTTTAAGAAACATTTTCATACTTATTCTAAAATTAAATATGTTTTACTAAATATTAAACTTCTTTTTTTCAGACAATGAAGTATAACAATAAAAGTTTAAATAATGAAACAAAAAGCAATATTATAAATATATGATTTTTTAATCCAATTTGTTTTTTATTTACTATCTCATATATTTGAACAGCTGGATCTTATAAGGATGAAACCGACAAAAGTAGTTTGGTGATAATTTCAATCAGTTTTATATCTTATGCTTTATTTTAACGAGCTATTATAGATCAGATTTTATTTTGTTGGAAAATGGTCTGATATATAAACAATGTATTAAAAATGTGATTCTAGATAGATCACGTAAAATGCATTTAAATCTTTAACTTTTTAAACGCGCGGCGGAGTCTATCGATAAGACGCGCGCGGGATATGTCCCGCACACGTTGGTTAACTGGACAAAAAGTTCACTTTGAATTTCTGGGTTATACTTAGTTTGTTAAATAAAATTGAGTCGTACTCTTTAGAAAATAATGCAACAAAAAAAGTCTATGTTTCTAATCATTTACGTTAGAAAATTTACAAAGTATTTTTAAAGTTTTTAAAATCGTGCAGTTCACTTCGCGATGGTGCTAATGTCGTTTAATTGTTTGTCTGTTCGTAATTTTGAATAGCGTCGACGCGGTCGAACCTAGCAACCGCATGTAAGTTACCAACTTCCTCAGTAACCAAATCAAATTTTCATTCGTGCCATGGTCACACGTGTGCATCGACGACATACTCGACGTGTCCGTTTCCGACAACCGACTTGTCGGCGTACTCACTGACATCTTGCTCGGCTGTATTCATGTTTCGCGCTCTTGTAACTTCAAATTCAACTCAATTCTTCAATTTTCAGTCCCTAACGGTTGCTAATAGCTCGCACGAGGGCCTCGAGATGAGGATATGCTCGGTACGAAAACGGAGACGGGAAGGGTAGGTGTGGCCCGCTCGACAGTGGTCACGCACAGAGTCAGGGTGCACAATAAGGCTTCGGTGGGAACGACCGTCATTAGACGTGCCTACAGACCGGCCCCCTATGTGTGCATGCGTATCGACGCGGCAAGACTATTCGGCGCCGATAATACACTCGACAACCGGTGACCACGCCTCCAGTAGTGACACAGCTCGAAAGCGTTAAACAGTGAGATGTTTATAACACCGCTAGGTGACCCTCTCACTGTCCGAAGCGCGTACCAAAATAGGAATCCGAAGCACACGAGTTACTCGTAATATGGATTCACTCTATTCCGGCGAAAGAAGGATGAGCTGTAAAGACGATGTCTCCACCGCCGCGTAAGCCCGCACCTCGAATTTCTTCGTTTATCGCCTCGGAGAACGGATTTGTTGCGGTGTGGGCAAAAATATTAACAGCGTTGATATTCAGCCTTCTATATTTCAGCACGAGCTTCACATGTGGCAGCCGGAGTACAATTTCGACGGATGCATTTTTTTCCCTCTCGCCTCGAGGAGGAGGTAAAAAATGCGTAACGTACACCCGCGCGCCCGCGCGCGCTGATACTATTAAGAACGTCCCTCTGACGATAAAATTGTTGGATCGGCAATGCTGTTAGCTACATTTTATTCAGCTTCACCGTACGCGGCCGGACAACACATGGAGATGCTGACGGCATGTGACTTGCCCTATGGGAGATCCGTTAAGGAATCCTCCTCAGCATAGTAAATCACTGGGGTACCAACACGGGTTGAGCCCAATTGAGCGCCAGATCGTCTCGGTATTTAAAGAGCTATAATCCATTTAACTAGATTGAAATTGCTGGAGGGGCCTATGAAGACTATACCTACTGATTTTTGATATTTTGAAATGGTTGGGAGTTTTAAATCTCTGTGGAGGGCTGAATTTTTAACGCACCAATCGAGGTTTGTAGCTGCTTTACAGAATTTGTTCTGCAGAACTTGAAGCTGATGTAGCGTAGAAGAAGCGGCGTGAGCAAAGACAGGAGACGCGAACGTCAACACCATCCTTATGCACATTAAGTATAGAGTACGCTTATTGCGTAAAGAGAGTTTGCTTTTTCTACCTAACATGCCGTTGAGCTGTGCTTAATAGAAGATTGTTGTTTTCTTAACACGTTTTATATGATCCCTAAAGTGGAGGTTTATATCGAGCGTGACACCTAGGTATTTGTAGGTAGATTGCTACGGAATGGGTGCATTGTGGATGCGAAGGGAGGGAGTACCTTGAGGGAGTAGACTTACGCTTTTACTTTTACTTGTTTTGAAGTAAATGGCAGTTGACTTGTCTGATTCCTCTCAATCCTCCAGATAAAAAACCATCGAGCCAGCTCATCGATAGTCTTCTGGAGATGAGGGCGTATACTTTGGGCCGTTTTATCGCGCATGTACTAATGTACATACTGTACGATACTGTAATATCGTCTGCAAATAATGCTAGTTGGACGCCTGATGCCGGTCGCGATATATCACAATGTACGCGGAGTACAGAAGGGGAGAAAGCGTAGATCTTTGAGATACTCTCGCTCTTAGGGGTTTTCTTGAAGAGTGGGTGTTTTCATGTTTGAAGACGAAGTGTCTGTTGGTGATGTAGTTATGTATTATGAGAATTAGACGGTCTGGAACTTGCAGGAGGTGCAGTTTATAGATAAGACCTGCGTGCCATACTCTATCGAAGGCCTCGGCAACATCTAAAAAGACCGCTACGTTCTTTTTCTTGGTCTTGAAACCCTCCGTGATGTATTCGACTAAGCGGAGGTCTTGCTGGTAGCATGAGTGATTTGGAAGAAACCCGAATTGTTCGTTTATAATGAAGCCTTTACCAATTAGATGCTCGCTCAAGAGGCTGATAGGTCTATAACTAGCTGGAAGATTGCCGGGTTTCCCAGGTTTAGGGAGGCCGATTACCTCGGCTTCCTTCCAAGCGGGAGGGAAGTAGTAGCTTTTTAGGCACACAACGAATATTTCAATCAACAGTGAAAGAAGAGTTATGGGAAAGCATTTAATAGCTTTGTTATTAATGCCATCCAGGCCCAGTGCCTTTTTGGCTTTTAAAATTCTTGACGAGTTTTTGGACATCGTAAAAAAAGACAGGAGGTAGATCGTCACGTGGTTCGGAGGAGGTTATGTGAAAAAGGTCTTCCTCAATGTTGTGAATGTATCGATTGTCGTATGGTGATGTTGTGTGAAAACACTGGAGTTGGATGCTGTTCGTATACATTTCACCTTTTCTTGATCATCGATTGCGAGGGAGCTATCGGATCTTATTAAGGGTGGAAAAGGGAAGTACCCTTCTGACTTGAGAGCCTTGGTAATTTTCCAGAAGACTTAGTGTGTGGGATTAATGTCTTCCGTGAGGTTGCTCCATTCCTCATATTTTACTTCCATTATACGGTCTCTCACACGTCGTTTGAAAACCCACGCTCTGGACCTATTCCCTTTGGTAGAGTATACGTACGCATAACGCAGAGCAGCATTCGTGGCTCTCGACAATTTGAGAGTATCTGCTGGCAACTTCCGGCTGTCTATGAACCACCGGAACCACCCATAAGCTTCACTCGACCACCGTCCTGATGTGGTTGGTGAGAGCCCCTATAGCTGAGTTGATTTCGTCAGTTGTTTCTATGATGTCAGGGATATTATTAAGTGCAGGAGTGTCGACTTCCTCAAGCACGGTCGACACTCTTTTCCATTCGGTTACTTTGATTGTTGGTTTTGGACACACACCGGCGGGAGAACCAGTTCTCAAGAGAACCTGGCGGTGTTACGAATCGAGTCAGTATAGCGGCTCGATACAGTCCACATTAAGTGCAATTCCTTTTGTGATAGCGATATCTATGATCTTGATGTTAAGTCATCATGATCACTATCATATGCCTCTCACACCGATACACTTGTCGGTGTGAGAGGCGGGATAATATCAAATTTTAATTTTTTGGAGAATATATTTAGTTTAGTGCCGTTAGTATTAGAGACTGAGCATCTCCAATTTTTATTCTTACAATTAAAACTACCAAAGAGGATGCCGATGCCATCCGATCAAATAATAGAAAATAAAAACCCCAGAAAAAATGATAAAAACATTATCTTATCTTTACTCGACGTACTTGTAGTTTTTTTTCTAATGATCTTAGTTCCTGCATAGTTCTCTGACTAATTGCACTGAATTCAAACATTTTGGTATGTTGTCTCTCTTCTGTGTATCAGTCAGAAAGAGAATAATAATTTGTGATTATAATACTTTTATTTAATACTGAATCAGGATTGGGAATTGGTGAATGATGATTTAAAAAAAACTCGTTGATGATGTAGATATTTTTGATTCGATTTGATTATAATTTTTAAATGTAAGAGATTGCTAAAATACAATACACAATAAAGTAAAATGTGATACTAGCGGTTTTTAAAGAAATCATCAGACATCAAGACGGCATCGCCTAGGGCAAGAAGGGCTTCTATGTCGCTCCGGAGCAATATTTTTGAAAGCGATAAATAGACCAATACTATGATTAGTGTATCATGCCTTGTCATAGCAAGTCTACAACCTGTTGTCTCAATATTAATAAGATTAGGTCAATCGATTGGACAGCAGTGTAGAAATCGTTTATAGTAAATTGCGGTACCAGACAAAACAGACGCTCCAATAGGAATGTCTGTTCTGTCAGTCTGTAATTGCACATATCCTGCCATGGTGCAGGATTTGGCCCTATTAGGTTTCAAAACTAAATCGATTCCGTACTCCTTTGTACATGTTTTAAATTCTAACATATTATTTACTAACCTGCGCGCGTTAAATGAAAAGAGTGTTAAATTCTTAGATATTTGACGTCCAACTAAGGAGAGAAAGGAAAACATGGTAGTATTCGACATTATATGGATTATATAGATTCTAGTCTTACTATCAAATTGTTATTTGATTAGGATTTGTTCTTCCCGTTCCTACACGCTCTTAAATCGCGCGCGAATTCCAAAATTTCGAAACCTTTAATCGTTTTTTAGGACGGACATCACCGTTTGGATAACCTCAACGAAAGAAACAGACGCTGCCGGAATTTCGTGAGCGGGAGATGCACCATATGGGCTGCGAGTGGACCTCTGGCCCGGTTCCGTTTCGATCCTCTGGGGTTGTTTTCTCCCTCATAGATTTGTGGAGGGCACGAATCCGTCTCCGATGATATTTTGTGATTTTTTTTCCCCTAGAATGGGAAATTTTAATCGTTAACTACTATTGAGTGGGTTTCACGTTTATTCTAGGCTTTGTCAGTATTGTGCATTTTTTTGTGTACTATTTTGGGTGCTTTCAGACAACCTTTATAGTTAGCGGCATGGTTTTGACCAGTCAACGCAGGACGGTTTCTCACCTTGTTCTTTGGTGAGTGAGCATTCGTTAGTCCATTGCGGTGTTGAGCACTTTACACCACGCGGCTGAACGTGACGATTGGCAGCTATACTGCTGTAACGCTGGCAACGGTGACAATGCCTAGGTCCACCTCTCTTATATGAAGCCTCAGCCCTGATGTTGGAGAGGCCGCATACTTTTGAGATATCTTCCATAGTATTTTGGAATTTAGAGTTCGAATTAGTTTCAAGATCATAGTTCCGGATGCAAGCTGTTTTGGCTTTTTAACCCTTTTTTTGTCCTTAACTAAGGTGAAGGTAGCTTTGGAGTCATTATCCGAGCCAACGATAGTATTGTTCAAACTTGACGTACCATTATCAGACAGAGAACTTGCTTGTCTTTTGCTACTAGCTGATGAAGATGAAGAAGCTGGAGACTGAGCTCGGCTCGACGCCCGGCTCGCCCCAGGGGAGCTATTCTTACTCGAGACGCTGCTTGAGGACGGTGTAGCTTGATCCACGAGTTTATTAAGGATACTATTGGGGCATTTATATCCTTGTTCTCCTAAAGCTTTAACAAGAATACTTTTAAGAAATTTGTAAGTCAACGGATTGGATGCCAGATTTTTATCCGAATTAACAGCCTGGGACCATCCCGTACCTTTAGGGCAGGAGGTATCCTTAACTAACGTACAGGGGAGAACACATAATAATTCGGCGATAAAATTATAAAAGAAACACTATTATAATAAATTAAAGAAATTTTTAACGACTTACCATAAGCCGCTTATCTCGAATTTCAGTAAGTTAGAGAGAAATAATACACTAATACGAAACAAATCTCACCGAGTAATTGCATCTATGTACGTATGAGCGTGAAGAAAAACCGTATGAACCCGAACCGGCGTCTTGTACACCATAGCAACCGCGCGCGCCGAGGACGGGCGCTAGCAGCGGCACCGAGAACGCAAGGCGGACGCTCGCGGACTCTCCGCCGGTCACAGCGCTAGTGAACTCAATACTTGGACAAAATTAATATAAATACGCACTGATTATAATTGTTATTAAACACAGTAAGTATTAATAATAATAAAAGAAAATAATACACGATAAAACACGCGCGCGCTGCACTTAATCAAATATACCTAGTTTATTACACGCACAATGCCAACGGGCAAAAAATCGTTATCGACGTATTGGCGGGAACGGCCGTTATCGAAGCTAACAGTTGTCCGCGACGCGCACGCCCACGAAACCGACGGTTGTGAGTTAAGCACGCGACACTTAATTCGAATTGAGCGTAATTAACACGACATTTAAATAACGAACTTTAACGCCCTACACGGTTAAAACGCGCCGCGAACGCTAAGTGAATTCCGACTGAAATAACACTACTACGTCGGGAATGTGAATTGGATGTCGGAAGACCGTTTACAGCAGTAGAGAGGTGCATAAGCAGAATTAGTCAAATATCTGAGCTTTGGATAGGACGAGCGAGCACAACCTCTCTCAAGCGCAGAAAATCAAAAACTGACGGATGCACCAAAATCGCTGCAATTTATAGATGGCGCATTCGCCTGAACATATGCACTGCATACATTATATTTGGGGGGGCATGGCCATGCACTTCACATATTTGACATAAGACCGTTTGTTCGTGGTTCTTCCTCACCCTTTTTATTCATGGGTGTGGGTACGGGACGGAGGACTTATATTTTGCCTCATGCCCGGGCGTCTTCTCGTCGGGGACACGAGCCCGACGGCTCAAGTGGCAATGGTCCGTATCTGATGGATCCATTGGTTGGCATCGTGCCGGAGCCCAGTCGCCGACCCACTCGCGAGCGCGCGCGATCACTGCGCATGCGCAGTCGGCAGGTGGAGGGAGGCATCCGGCTTAAATGGTTGGTGCTCGACGAGGGGGGGGAGGGAGGCACAGCTCAAGCTGGACACGCAGCCGACCGCCGGTGGTCGGACGCTGGTGGACGCCGACCGGATCAAGGCGGCACGCATCGGTGACCCGCGTAGGCGTAGATCTAACCGAGCGCGCCTGCCGACCGCTAATCAGGCTATCCACGCGTCGAACGGCAGCAGCCGGGGCAGTACGTGTCAGCGAGCCGCGTCCTTCAACCTCCTCGTTCTGTCTCATCCTGGGTCACGATGTCAATCCGGTGCCTACGCCGGACCACCCGCGGGCGCGCGCGTCATCGCGCATGCGCTCAACGTCGGGTGGAGGGGCACCAGGTTGAAGCGGCGGTTGACGAGGGCGGGGGCAGAACTCGATCGACGCATGCAGACGACCGCCGCCCGCCGGACGCCGATGAACGCCGACCACGTCGAGGCAGCACGCACCGGCGACTCAACAGCAGCACCCGAAGCAGCACGCGTCAGTGAGCCGCTGTCCTCTTCTTCTCGTTCTGGCCCTCGTCCGGGTAGTGTTTCCGATCGGCGAGGGGCCCCAAGCATCGGTTCACATTAGAGTAATTGTTCCCACGATGTCCGAGTAGGCGCCCCGCCGTCTGCAGCATGGTAGGCGCGCGGCGCGTCGGACTTCAGCGACCGGTAAGCGCCGGGGCGGCCGTAGCGCGCTCTGCACGTCCGGGATGGCCGCGGTGCCGAGCCGCCTGCATTTTAATGAATTAGAATGCGGCAACATCAGCTTTGGTGCAGTGGTGTAAATCCGGGATCTCAATAAATTGAGGGTAGTCACAAAATAGCAGACCGGTCCGGGGCGCGGCGCGTAGCGCGGCGCACGGCGCGCGTGTTCGGCAGCACACACGCACGCAGGACGGCCTGCGTTGGTTCCCGTGGGCGTCGGGCGCGACCTCGACGGCATAGTTGCCGGAGGTTTATCGCACTCGCGGGAGATGTGGTAGTCATGGTGAGTTGGCGTCCGATACCGCTGCGCCACGCCGAGGCGTGCGCTGCGGGCCGCTGCCGGGAGTCAACTGACATAAGACCGCCACATGCGTTCGGTACACCGAGTTGCGGCCGTACTAAATAGACCGCCCCGGTTTACAGCCTCTCATTGGTCCCCCCCCGTCAAGGCACAATTTTACATGCAACTCATATGCACATCACAATACTTTTATATTTATAATTAAATACGACAAAACACAATAAAAACAAACAAGACAAAAAATATTCTACTAAACACACGGATATTGGCAAAAATTACAAAATGAACAATTCCTAATTTCTAATCCCTACCCGGATAATAAAAGACAACTATTTAAACAATTTAATCAAAACAAAAAAAAAAGAATCCTTAATCTAAGTCGATTTATATAATATTTATAAAATCATACACATTTATTTACTCATTTTGAAATATTAATACTGAGAACGCGGCTGCCCGTAATGACATCGACATACACAGTGAAACTGAGAACAAAAAAAGTACATTAACAACTAATCAGAAAACAACTTCCAATGATAACTGCAAGCGCTAAATTGCATTAGAATACAATACCCATTTGATAAGCTGGTGACGCCGCACTCTCACCTCAAAAATAATATTTATTAATTATAATTAAAAGCCGCTGAATAACATAGCCGTTTTCAATAGGAAAACACTTGCTAAAGGCTAAATTAATGGATTTTTAGTTATCGTATTTTCAATTTTTAAACTAGTTTGACTAGATTGACTAGTAAGTTTTTCTAACAATATTGTTGTTTTTTTTTTGTCTTGTTACAGTGAATAATTTTTTGAATCTGACAGAATTAATTTCCATTAAATTATTTGTACAATGGTAGGCAAATTATCGCATTTTCATGTATTGCAGCGATATAAATAGTTGCCGACAAGAGGGGAGAAAACCTTTTAGTTGGAATTATCAGTCTGATTATCGACAATCGAGTTTTCATCAAATCTTAACATCTTTGGGTTATATAAAATTCTTTCAATCATTTCCTGAATAACTTCCGTATGTACGTGTGTATTGTAACCTTCTTTAACTTTGGAACGGGTTAGCCGATCGACAGGCGGTTTCCGGCACACAAAACGAGTTTATACAACTTAGACTTCCTGAAAACTTAAATCGGTTTCGCCCAATGAATTTTGAGGAACCTTAAGAATAAATTTTTTTAGATAAATATTTTTTATGATAGTTTTTACACTACTCTACCAATCGATAGCAAAATTTATCAACTCTTTTCTCAGTGCAGTTGCATCTATTCCCGCAACATGTATAAAAATCGGCTTATTTGTTCTTGATTTGTTCAAGAAGATATATATTGGAGAAAAAAATTTTGAAAAGTGTTTATTTATACAATATTTTGTGAACTGGGTCAATATTTATTTTTGTGCTTCTTGATAAGTTTTTGAAAAATTTAGTCGAGAAAAAAAGTCGAGATTCTTACATCATTTCGAAAATTTTTATTTATTTATTTATTTAATTCCCAGAAAATAGTTAAATACACATTGATAAGTATATTTAAATCCTATAGAGGAAACATGATGTTCCCTGTGCATAGGTTTGGGAGAAATGAATAGGCATATATGATTCATTTGTCATATATGCCTATTTAACAAAAAACAACTTAATACATATATAACTTAATTACTAATCTCAGCTATTTTAAAGTGAAAAAATAACAATAATAAGTAAGTGCTCAAAAGTATAAAGTTACATGTGAGATGTTATACTCGACTTTAAAAAAGCAAAGACGAGAAATGGGATACGACCTTTTATAGAGATAATAATTGCTTTTGAGTGAGCATTAACCATTTTTTAATATTATATTTAATTGATTTAGTTAACATAGGTGTATTCTTAAATTCATTTGGTAACATATTAAAGTATTTGATAGCTGTATATAAAGGACTACTTTGGTACTTGGTCTTGGTAATTTTAGTTCCCTGTATATATTTGTGTCTGGATCTATCATCGTAGTTATTATATTTATGTGCGCAAGTTTTAAAGTATTTGATCAGACTACAATAGACAAATTGTTGCTTGATGTTACATATATGATTGTTTTCTATTTTAATTTTTTTTTAATTCTTTTTTGGATTGTAAATAATGCCTTAATAGACTTTTTATAAGCACCACCCCATGCTATTACACCGTAGTTAATAATGCTTTCGAATAATGAATGATATAGCATTTTAGTATTCTTCGTTCCATAAAAGACTTAGTTTGTACACGAGGAATTGGAAATACTTGACTTTTTAACTATCTCATTTACATGTACATCCCACTTTAAACAGCCATCAATATAGATACCTAGATATTTACAGTAATCAACTCTTTTTATTATTACATTATTAATACTAATTTCAGTCCTTGGTATAGAATCACTATAACATGAAAAAGTTAGATAGACAGTTTTCTCTACGTTCAACGTCAATTGATTATTTTTTAACCAATTATAGACAATTTTTAGAACTTTATTCATGTCACTTTGCACATCTTCCCATTATCTGCTGTACACCTGATTGCAGCATCATCAGCATATGATGACAAGTGATTTTTGTCTACAATGCTAAAAATATCATTAATGTATAATAAAAATAATAGGGGTCCAAGTATGGTTCCTTGAGGGACCCCAATTCTAACATTTTCAGGTTTACTGTTTACTCCTTTATATCTTACAGTTTGAACTCTGTTATTCAGGTAATCTTTAATTAAATTATTAGCAACACCTCTTATGCCATATCTCTCCAATTTATTCAGCAATATGACATGATTAACAGTGTCGAAAGCCTTAGCTAGATCTAGAAAAGTAACAATTGTTCGTTTATCAGAGTTTAAGTTATCATATATATACTGAACAAGATCAGCATGGGCATCACTTGTGCTTTTATTTTTTAAGAAACCAAATTGCCTCTCGGATATTATGTTGCATTCAGTTGTAAAATCAGTTAAACGAACATGTACTAGCTTCTCCTTAAATAATCATAGTAAACTTAAAAGTTTACTATGATTATTTTCTATATGTGTTTAAGGGACAGTAATCAGTCATTTCATGTTTCCGATATGACGTGCTTTTATTTTCTGTAAATGGTAATGAGATTTCATGCAAATGGTGATTAGGAATTAGGTAATGGTAAGTGCAAATACGAAAATTATGATTAGAAAATATGAAATTAAACAAATAAAAGTAATTAAACATAAGCTTTGTTAAATTATGTTGTATAATAATTGGTTTTTGTATTTTTTAATACAAACATTACTTGGAGAAAAACATATTGAAAATTAAATATAATAGTCATTAATACGCATAATAAAAAAATGTTAAACAAAATGTTTTCAAAACTATAAAATAAATTTAAATTGTTGTGGCTTATTTGCTAACAAAATTGGTAATTTTGTAGTTTCCTATATTTAAAAGACATAAAAAGTTAACACTGTTTCGATAGATTTGTGCCACAAAAACTTTAAAATAGCATCTTAATACAATTTGAATACTTAGCCACTAAATCTAAATACAATTTGTACGTCACTACCTTATTAATGGCATACTAAGGTCAAAATTGTCATAAATGTAAGAATAGTAAGCAAGCATCACAGATAATGAAAATATGTAATGAGAAAAAGTTTGTTTCCTACATATCCATATGATTTTTAAGGTTAGTATAGTTTAAGAAAACTATCGACGGTCACATTGTGACTGTTGGTTGCTATTTATGTTATTCAACGAACCAAACTGTAGCACTACTCAAAACAAAGAGTCGTTAAATACAGAAAAGAAGTGTTATGTGGTGGCTTATGTCTATCAAAACAACATTAAAATTGATAATCTTAAAACAAAATGAACGCAATTACAAATTTTCCCCTTTCACAACAAAAGTGTATAACATAAACTTTGAAACTACCATAAAAATATGAACAATCAACCACTTAGGCGATAAATCCATGTACATTTCTACATAATTAAAGGCATAGATGTTGAAAAATAAATCATGAATGTAAAAATAGAAACGATTACAAATGTAGATCGCACCGAAATTATAACACAAATTATTTCGTTGAACATAGGTAATACAAAACAATATCGTAAATTCCATAATACTTTGTAACATTTAGGGTCTAAAAAAATTTAATCCTTATTCAACATCTTTTGTTTAGTCTAGAATCTAGACTAAAGACTGTAACATCTAGACCCTAGATGAAATTTTTTTTTTTGAAAAATTGTCCAAGTCGCCATCAAAAGAATTGGTTTGGCTAAAACGTCGAAGTTTAATTTTATTCGGCTTTTTTTTTGTTTAACGTTGCTCCTGATTGAATTTTCAGTGGTGATGGTTGGAATATAATTTATTTTTCTAAACAATTTTCAACATGATTCCAACTTCCATATAGTTTCGTTTCTGCCCCGTCATATAAAACTTTATACGAGTGATCTTTTTTTACCAATTTTTCATCCTTGGAACTACTTTCGATATTAGTCTTACACTTCAGCACACTTCGAGTAGTTACTATTCCAGGATTAACATTTAAAGCTTTTAGAGCGTCATTCATTGTCAGAAATGGCTGATACTAGAGAGAATGGTCTTCAAGACCTATAGGTTCAATATTATATTTTACACCTGTCATATTTCCAACAAAATCTTCAAAAGAAGAAGAAAAGTTCTCAAATATATTAGAAATATTATATTCTCTTACCATATCGTTAATGTCTACTTCGGGGTTTAAATGCAATCTATTATCAGGGAATATATCAGAAAGTCTAGTCACTTTGACGTGGTTTTTCAAAGCTGGTTGAAGCAAATTTTAAGTGAGGCTTTCGATATTTTTATTGGAACTGTATTTATGGAAGCAGATTTGGGTCAATTACCATATCACTTGCTTCAACTCTTTATTATGAGGTAAACTGTTGCCACTACCGTTATTATATTTACTGTGCACGTTGTCTGTTTTTGCATACTTCAACGTTCCAACTAATTTGGTATGAAGTTGATATACGTTGATCAGCAGTTGTCACAACGTTTGTTGTCAGCTTCCATCACGACGTTTATTGTCGGTTGGTTATCTGTGATTCTCGCCGCATCTTAAAGATTGGATCTGCAAACTCCAATATAAATACACGCTTTTCTAAGAATTGTAAAAGATCGAAAATAGTAAGGCTCGTTTCTGGATCTCGTTGTAATTGGAATTTTTCATTCGATAGGAAATTGATTTTTTTTTTCACATAAATATTTAATAATTGTGAAAACCCGAGACTATGTAGAGCGCATTCGATTTTTTTTTTCAAGGCTGTTAATTGCTGCTCAACTTTAGATACAAATTTTCTTATAGTTTGAGAGCTAGGTTTATAAATTGGGCTTTTGTCTAAAAATACAGTATATCTTCAGGTATGATCTGAAATTCATTTTAATAACGATCATTAATAATACAAATTAGGTCTTTATAACTTTTATCAATAAGTTGTAAATTCCCAATTAATTTAATGGTTCATCTTTAAAGACATGAGATAATCCAATTTCTGATTTTTTTCTAAACTTTTATTTTTATTGATTAATTAACAGACCAATAAAAATGTTGTGCCCACAATATTTCATATTAAATTTCGATATCGGTGTATGCGGTAACTTGATATTACCTTTCGTTTTAGGTTTTGGAGATGTGTCAACCACGACATTTTTTGAAATAGTATCGTAAAACATTTCTAATACGTAATAGTGTATTTCCTGCATTTCTGCGCCAGCTTCGTGATAGAAGAACTTAGAAATGAAATTAAGAATTAGTTTCTTTTCAAACTGGCAAGGATTTATTGTAATAGATATACAATTAGCTTCCATTTCTTCACTGACAGAGAAGCAAGAGAAGAATTTGATAATGAAAATGAATTATTTTGCCGAAATCTTTCCAGTGACTACTGCCTACTACAGCTACTACTGGCTACTACATCATGACTATGATAAGCAAAATATACGATATTCAGTTATATAATAAATAATTTTCTAAGGTTTATAATCGGTCAATCAATATGTCGGTCAAAACACTTTCACACACAATGCTCATTAAAACGATGATTTTTATTTTTTAATAAATTATTTTCAAACTCCACGTAGGTAGAGCGACGATTTATTGATAATACAGTTCCACTAATCAGATGTGAGAAGTTCAGCCTCCTGCCCACCAGCGACATCCGTTCTAAGCACTCTGAATGTCCGATCGCAAGTACTTTAATTCTATCACTACTCGTAAAAAGTCCGTTTAAAGAAGCCGATAAAAGAGGCTGTTCAAAAAAACGATTAATGTCTTAAATGTTGCAGTTTCTGATGACTGTGCCTTTGAAAACTTTTATTTTTAATTGAATTTGAGTACCACGAAGTGGAAACTTTGACTGTAGTTTCGATTCTACTTCCTTAAAGTAGTATATGATATATTGTTTCTAGCTAGAAAAAATATACGAATAATGTTAAGTCTTGAATGAGTATGATCACACTGTTTCTACCTTAAAGAATGTATATTGGTATTGTTTTTTTTTACAATTGCTATTTAATGTTGCAAAAATCAATACTATTTGCTGAGCGGCGTTGCAGGCGCAGCGCCTGTACCTTTTCTACCTACAAAAACTCAGTCGTGGCACGGTATGAGAAAGTTTACTGCTGAAACTTTACATTGCAGTCGAAAGATGACTATAAAGAGTTCTTAAAACAAGGACGAGCGAGAGCCTAAAGTATATAGGCAAATTTATTGATTTAGACCTCTTAACGGTCAAAGTCCAGCTTCAGGACTCTGACCGTCAAGCTTAACATTGGCTTTGTTGTGTGTGTTTTTTTAAATGGTCTTTGGTAGGTTTAATGCTCAGAATGGTTACTTTAGAAATGAAGCTACTATTTTTCTCTATAGTTGGAGCTATGGAATTGCTGGCCTTGTGTATTACTCATTCTCTTTCTGATTTTGTATGGGGTGAAAGCGTAAACTTTAGTTATTAATAAAATCCTTTTAAAAGCATAATAGTGTTGAAAGACATGTTTAACATTTACACTTGAGTATATATTTTTGTTTGTTTTAAACATTTTTAGTCAATTCGAGTTTTTTTCAGGTAAAATTTCAATCCACAAGCTAGGCTTTCAAAACCTATTTCGGTTAAAGTCCCTTTATTATGAAAATGGTGTGAAACATTATAAACATTGACTTGATGTTTCGATTAATTTCGTGATATATAAATACATTTCGTTATTAAATATTCGTGTATCCTTGTCACAGGGCATATCCATGCTATACTCGTCACGAATTTTGGTAATTTTATGGTTCTGTGTAAAGTTTCTTGTTTTCAAAGTATTTTTTATACAATAGAATAGTTATTCTATTTTTTACATGATGTCTTAAATTTTCACATATATGAATAAATTTCATTGTATAAACTTAATTTTAAGACTCGCCATTTTTTAAACATTCTCAGTTTTAAATTTTTATGCATGAAGTAAACAACAAAAATACAAAATTCTTTATAATTATACATATAATAGACTATACAAAAATATAAAATTCTTTATTTTTTGTATAGTCTATTAAGAAATCCAAAGGTGCAAGCAATAAATCACTCTATTTGAAACAAACTCGTCATAAAAATAGATTAAAAAAAACCACTCTTTACCTGAGCGCGGTCGTTCGACGCCTTGCAATGTAATGTCTCTATTGAAAAAAAAAACGTATGAAGTTTTGATTTCTTATTAGATATTATTGCAAACTAGTTATTAAGAACATACAAATAGGAACAAAAACATGGTTTTATTTCTTTGCATTTGAGCAAATTTTGGAAGGTATAGCTTCTCTAAGTTTAACATTTGATTTTTTATTACTGGACACCTTTTTCAATTAGTTTTTTTTTTTCCCAAAGTTAGCAAATTTTATCTACATTTCTAAAATGTACAACAACTATAGGGTGCTAGTTCAAACTATGCGCAAAATGAATTTGTTTGCGTCCAGTCGCACGACGCGCGTGGCGCGAAAATATTGAACCGACAACGGTGGTGCTAGAGAGAAATTATCACTTGATAAGATATAGACAATTTAAGTGTACTCTTATGTTTTTATGGATACAATTTCATGGATACAAATTCAAGTCTGCTTCAAACGACATTTTCGTAATACGTTCTGCATTTCAAGTGAAATAAGAAGAACATATTTTTTTTCAATCTCAAATAATTGCTTTAGCAAAGAGTAATAGGGTGTTGGGTAGCATCCCCGCTGCAAGTATAAGGCTTCAACTGCAGTACTCATGCTGAGCTGTTTTCCTAACTCGAGTGCAGCAGTGCAATTATTCTAACTTAATGCGAAATCGCCTCGAATTCGAGTTCGATGTAAATATATTTTTGTGTTATCCTTTATAAGTAAATGCATGCGGTTAAACTTCGTATTGCCTATTGCAAGAAGTTATATATTATATAGAATATCAGTCTCAATTGAAAAATTGAAACCTTTTGTATTTGTACAGCACTCAACTATGCTTAAATTCGAGTCGTTATCGATTAATATTCGAGTTTCATTTAAAAGCGTTTTTCATATTATGCTATATAGGTAAGCTAAAGTAGAAACCATCGCTTACTTTTGGCTGAATAAGTCTATCATAAAATATAAACGGATGTAGGTTGGCAAGTTCTACGCAAAGTCACGGCCTCAAGCTCAGTACTAAAACCATTTACAGCTCAAAATCAACTCAAAATCAAAAATATCTTTATTTCCTAGGTAATGCAATTACACTTGAAATGCGTCATTAATAAATTCGTTTCGTATTCACCAAGTGAAGAATGGGCAAGAAACTCAAGGCTTGCTCTTTTTACTCATCAATACAAAAGGATATGGTAATTTATAATTTAGTCGACATTTAAAAATAATATGAAATAACTTGATAGGCGAGCAGCTCAATCCCAGGGCCTTTTTTTGATATTCCAACACGGTATAATAGCTCTTGCCATATAACTTTCTTTTAACGAAACGTTTAAACTCAGCAAACGGCAAATTTTGATTTTCATCTAGGATCTTATTATAAGCACACACATCCCCTTAAATGATTTATTATTAACTTTACTTAAACGAGTCTTGTGAGCAGCAAGATCGTTCTTATGTCTAGTGTTAATGTTATGGGTGTCGCTTCTTTTTTGGAACGATTCTATATTTCTCTTGATATATGCCAGGTTTTCGAATATGTATTGTGATGCTAAAGTTAAGATATTAATTTCCTTAAATTTTATTAATTTCCTTAATTTCTTTGTGAGATGTCATTGGTCTCAGATCATAAACAGCACGAATAGCTCGTTTCTGCAGCACGAAAATTGTGTTGATTTCGGCTGCGTGATCCCATAACAAAATTCTATGGGTCATAAGACTATGAAAAAACTTAAATAAACTAGTCCCCCGGTGCTTTGGTCTTTAAGTCGCCTAATTCTTTTGACTCTGGCTAGATATATTGTAGGGTTTCATTGGCTGACACCGACTCCAACAATAACAATAACTGCGGTATATTGAGTGTTGAGTTAAATTTGAAGTGGGTAGGTAACCTACCTACCTTCTTGCGTGGTAAACACAGGTCGTACCTACATATTGATGAGTAGAAAAAGCAAGTTGATTATTAAGTTGTAGAAAAATACGCTATTATTTTTTTACATTTTAGTGCATATTAATTTGTTTTGAATAGTTTTTTTGAAGTTGTTTTTTTTTTGTTAAAACTTTTGTTTATTTTTTGATTTATTGAATATGAAGTACACTAACTAATTTATCTGAATATGGGTAAACCTACTTACTAAACGTGCTGCTCGTAGATCGCACCCTTATTGTAAGCCGTTAAGAAATTCCATCATCATATTCAACTACGGCAATTACTTGACCATAACGACGTTATGGTAAGTGACTCAGATAGCCTATCAAAGATTCGGCCGAATATTGTTAATTTTCTCCTAAGAATTAAAGAGTTTCGTTACTTTGTCATAGATCCCATAATCATAAACTAACCAAACTCTCATTAAACTACCCTGGAAGTACATCCATTCCAATAAAAAAAAATTGGTTGTCTGTAAAGTCAGTTTACGGATGATAATTTTACGTGATCATGTCATAAGAAAACATTGATAAAAATTGCATTATTTTATGATTGAATTGAATTATCACTGAATTATCATTATTTTGTGTAACACAAAGAAGGAGTTAATTGAAAATGACAATGGTTTCGATAAATTAACATTTATTTGCACTCGTTAATTCGAATATTTTTCTACTTAAATTATACAGCAAAGAGATAGATGCGTCACAAGCCGCACGTTTAGACCCATCGTGAATCTCTATTGATCCGCGCTCTCGCTCGCACACTCGGCTCAGGCGGAACGCGACAATGAGTCATGCTTTTTCGTATGTGCAGCCAGCGTTCATCAATTTATAAGACGTTATCACGTCAAAAGAATCATCGAAATCGGCTGACGTGATATTGAATTATTCGTCCAAAAAAGAATTATCGAAATCGTTTTACCCAGTCGAAAGTTCTGAGGTAACAAATACAAAAAAAATACAGTCGAATCGAGAACCTCCTCCTTTTTAATTTTGAAGTCGGTATTAACCAAGCAGTTGCCCTTACTTATTTACGGAAAAAGTGGAAAACCAGTTTCGATTCCAGATTTTTTTGGCGAATGCATCAGCATTCACTCCAAGGTCCCTACATTGTTATTTAGATTTTAATCACCTTCGGACTCATACTATTTCCAGGCTGCCGCTTAAGTCGGTTGGTTTCCAAGAACTTTAAGTTTTCAATTTTTTCCAACATACCAGTAAACCTAAGAACGTAAATAACAGTATCATAAAATGTTTTACTATGTAGCTATGAAAGTATGGAATTGATGAAAACTTTAGAATCTTGAGGAGTTCTCCTTGCTCTTAAAAATTTGTTTCACTTTACTACATTTGCATAAGCAATGATTGTTTGTCTTCATAAAATGTGCATTTTGAAGTAAAACGAATAAATTAGTATAATGAAAAAGGTGTTGTGAGTGTAGCTGTTCAAAGAACTCCATTGATACCTCTTCGATTCCATCATCAGACGTCTTATGACACGCACGAATTGTTAAAGAAACTCAACGAATTGACATTGCAATCCTTAAAATATTTATAATTGAACGGTTCCAATTGGCATTTGTGTTCGTCACCATCAGTCATATTTCACTAAATAAAATTTTGCGAAAACAAATACATGAGAAAATATCAAAATTTCTATACGTGTGCCTATTAGAATATTTAACGAAATACCTTGATCCCTCATGAATCCCATATCATCTCAGTTCTGGTAAAAATGGGATCAGCCTATTCACATAAATTTTCAAATATAAAAGAAATATATCTTATTCAATTTATAATTGAAAATGTTTTGAGGTAACAACATAGAAAAAAAGCAGTCGAATTGAGAACCACCTGCTTATTTTAAACTCGTTTAAACATAACTAAGAAAACTTACAAGCCACTAGTAAAAACAATACAATGTAGCTAAAATTCTGTACATTAAAATTTTTATTACAAAAAAAAACTTATATTTGTATTATTGTCTGTATTTAGTATAAATTCAAATTTTGTTATCCACCGTCAAACGTCTCTCAAAGTCATGCGCCAACTGTGTTCTATCTTTACCATTGGTAAAGTATTCTTCTATTTCTTGTAATGTTTTATCTTTGGTTTCCGGTAAATTGAAATATAGATACAATAGAGAACCTATCATAAATGCAGCGAAGATTGTGAACGTCCCATGAACTTCGATGGATTCTATCAGCAGAGGCGTCACTTTTAAAGCGACCATCAGAGCAAATGAAAAAAATATTCCACTCATCACCACTCCCATAGATCGATGTTTTAATGGATATATCTCTCCTAATATTGTTAAAACGAGAGGCGAAGTACCCAAATTCAAAAAGAAAAAATATAATATAAACAATGTTAAAGGTATCCATACATTATTGCTAGGAATGATCTGCTTGGATTTCAAGAAAAGATAGAGACATATTGCAAGCAGTAGTACACTACATATACTACCGGTGCTGAAGAGAAGAGTGCGGCGTTTGAACATGTGAACCACCACGCAGGCCAGTAGGCTCGTCGCAAAGATGACCAGGTCTAATCCCAAGACGTAATGAAGGGGCGATTGACCACCGGCAAACGCCGTCACGATTTTGATTGCGTAAGTTGGAAAAACGTGCCTTCCGCACGTTTCCATAATAACAAATGCATTCGCCATTATCCAGGTCGGTTTGAGAAAATCTCGACGCGTAAATTTCATGAAAATTTTTTTGATTTTCTGGGTAAAAGATTTTGACACAGGATCAGATATTTTGACGGTTAGCCGATCCATTTCCGCTTTTATCAAAGCATGTAGTTCTTTCTGAGCGCTCGGATCTTCGCCTCGAAGCCAATTGAAATTTTTCTCACAACGTTCGTAGTGTCCACGACGAGCTAACCAGGCCGGACTTTCCGGCCACGTAATCGTGATAAGCAACGAAAGCACTGGCAGCACCAGTCCAAATAATGCCAACGTACGCCAGTCAAAGAATAGCCCTAATAAGTGCGCATAGCTCGCTCCGAACACGATTGAACAGGTTTTACCGTTCAATAATATTCCCCTTAACTCGGGGCTGGTGAATTCCGCAATAATGATTGCTGTTAGAACTATAGATCCTCCATTTGGAATTCCGAATAATAATCTGCCCAACATTAAAGTTGTGAAATTATTTGCAAAGTAAAATATCACACAAGCCATTGCGTTTGATATGATAAGCGAAATATGAGCGATCTTCCTTCCGTAGCGCTCCATCAGCGGCGCCACCAACACGAAGGACAGCAATGTTGTGACGGCAGCCGATGATGCTGAAACACATTTAAAGTATGAATGGCATTAACATACAAATGTAAAATTAAAACGAATCGAGAAATGGCTTATCATTTCTGATGACTTTTACAGTAAAGCATCACATCTCATATTCTTTTTCATAATGAAAAGTAATTAATATTAATTAACTTTGTATAATTTAAAAACACTTAAACATTTAAGTAAAACAACCAGATATCTATCAAATGATTCTATACCGATCTTATTATATTCAATGTGATGTTTATTAGATTACCATTAAATAAATAAATCGTGAATTTAATGAATTAAATTCAGTAAAAATTAAACTGTATGTAACATGTGAAGTGTCAAATAAAGTGATTCAAACTAATAGCGACTAAATTAATTCATAATAGCTTTATAATAAGATATAATTAAATCCGACTTTATAGTATCTTAATAACATTACTACAAAATTTTAATCACCTTTACCTTCACTTTTTAGGTCAATATTTTTTATAGCCTGTTTATAGAAATTATGGAAAATTTTTAATAGCCTGTTACCATGTTTAAAATTTTTATAATTCTGTAATGTCAATCTAAGTAAGCTAACTTTCTTTTTGGTCTTTGTAGTATCATTTTTTGATATTTCATAGAATATCAATATTGGGTACTTATGTATTCGGAGATTAGATCTTCGATTAAATTAATAAAATAAACTACTTTTGTATCCCGAATCAATGTACTACATTCTTTCCTCCCATAGTTCATAGTTTTATAACATAAATAACAATTTCATTATTATAAGCTCATTTCCTCACTCATAGAATTACAGCTTTGGTCTCCTAATTATGTTCGGCTTGGCAGTTGGCAAATGTAACTAAGTCTACTCAAAATTATATTTCATGTGATCATTTAAAATGACGATTTTCCTAACCCATTCAATTTCTATAGTTCTGGGTACTATTAAATTGTTGCCCAGTTGCAGCTATAACGGCATAGATTGTCCCTTAATAATCGTAGTGGAAGTTTTAATGTTCGTTCGTACAAGCGACAGTACAGTAACAGCACAGTGGCACAAATTTTTAGTAGTACTAATTTTATACTACGAATAACTAGTGATTAAACCTTTTTCCATGTCGTTACGTTTCAGTCACATGACATTCACTGTTGGATTGAGTCTCGTCACTAGATTTGTACGAGGTACGATGCTGAATCAATTGTAACCGAATGTGACCTGTAACGTTTAGGAGGTCTTTAGTCCATCTATTGAGGACCTCACACTGCGATGTTTAGTTGCTGAGTTTCTAAGCTATGTCGTTTTTTCTACGGGTTTCCTTGCTTCGGCACAGCAAGTTGAGTTACTTCGAATTTATTCATGAGAACCGTAAGGCTGTGGAAATTTAGAGCCGAACTAACCATATCGGGGCCCATATGGAATGCACGTCTCAAGGTGCTTTTACCGTTTTCTAACTTCTTACAGTATATTTTTTTTATTCCAATGGAATTTTGTTGATAAATACGCTGTTTTTTTATAATATTTCCTAGGTATTCCATTGCCCAATTCCATAAAAAATCAAAGGAATGAAAGGAAAATGTGCACACCATATTTTTTCTAACAAATCGTTTTAAAATACCATATTAGACAAAAAAGATACAAAGATTAGATGAAAAGAAATCACACAGAAAAACAGCAAGCGTGTATTCATAAACAGAAATGTATTAATTTGCAAAGGAATCTTTAGAACGCTTGTAGTTGATCGCACTTCGATTGTGAACTTACTGAGCGCAGAAATAAATCTCACTTGTGAGCACCCGAACTCCGTTATATATACCCCTCGATTAGCCGTCTAGAATATTCTTCAAATAAAAATCCTCAATAAACTATTTAGAACTAATAGGTTATAAGCATGTCACGTTTAACATAAAGAAAAAACAATTATTGCACTCCGAAAAATAAATGCATTTAAAATGAACATGCATAAAAAGTGATGAAGGAAGTGCGAATTGCGAAGGCGGAGTGCGCCGAAGAAAATTGTTTACGTTTAGAGTACTATTCTCAAATATTTTTTTTTTGGGGAAAATATTTTTTACTTTATTTTTAACTTGGGAGCGCACTTCGCATCAACACATTTAAATATTAACTTTATTTTTTGAATACAAAATCATTTAAAACATCTTAAATGTTAAACTTTTCCAATGAGTATTTCATTTTCAATCACTTTTATCGTCAATAACTTTAAATGTTTTTGAAACATGGATCGGTGAAGACTAAGAGATCTTAACCTCAAAAAAATTGTAAACGTAACTTTTTGAGATTAAAACTAATCAGGACTCTAGGCAGTTATCGACACTGCCTAATGGATAATTCGGCCCAGTGTGAGATCCGTACACTATCGCTGGCAACAGGCAATGTTCGAGGACTTTCTTCTTTAATCACTGAGTTATATTGGACTTGGATCATACCTCGCAATTAACGAACACTTTCTAGTTGAGTTGATTCCTTAATTTAACTTCTTTATCGAAGTTGGATTTACATAATCGAAGAGTTTGTCGTAAGTGGTCTTAATCAGCAAAAATCACTTAAATTTGATTCGATCATCCCTGTAGTGTAAATTGCAAGATTAAACTTTCCTGGGTTTATATAACTGACAAACAATCATTCGAGCAATTTTACTTAATTTGGATACAACATGTACGTGGCCTTTGGCAAAAATGTTATTTTTCAAGTCCACCACCGCCCGTTATAAAGTGAACCCTTTCAACTTAGAAACGATTACTGACTAGCAAAGGATTAGTGGCAAAGTCTTTCTTAACGCTTTCCTTTTACTTTTCAAATTCCATTAAAAGACTTTTTATACATTAAATATTTCTGACGGCATCACCTAGTCTGATCGCAGAGTCTCCGAATTTTATGCATACGATCTTGTTGTTGTTTTATGAGTAGCTCAAAATTGTAACTAATAATTATTGCCATTTCATTAAATTTAACGACAAGTTATTAATAATTCATTTGCTGTTCCAAAATCCTATCAAATGACAGTCCACTAAGTGTAGGGTCTAAAGATTTTTTCTGATTATGTCATATTTATGTTATAGAATCGTGTTGACTATTTGAGTGAATCTACAATATATTCACATTTAAATTAAGAAATCGTTTCATTCCTTGAGTAACATAGAACTCTTGAAATAAGACATTATAATACGATTTCATCACCCATTCGGAAGGCAATTTTCCCTCAAGAAGAACGAGCTAAGAAGTTAAAAGTTGCTAAGATTTGTTAACAATTTCATTGAATACAATTACAATTACAAACGACCAAACCCATAACAAATCAAGCTGTTTATGTCCATGGACATTTGTCTTTAAATTAATCAGAAATTTTATATTACCCTTTCTCAGTCTTTGTTAATTACGTCTATTGTTATTGTTATGGATGTCGTTCATTTTTGAGACGATTTTATATTTCGCTTAACATATACTAGCTTTTCGTATACATGTTGTGCGATGCTAAAGTTAAGATATTAATTGCCTTAGGTTTTTCTTTGAGAGATGCCATCGGTCTCAAATCAGAAACAGCATGAATAGTTTGTTTAGCTTTAAAATTTTTTCGCGCTCAAATAGCTTTAAACCTTACTGATCCATGATTCTTCTTCTAAGGTGAGAGGTATTGGAGAATCTTTAGCTCGAAGGTCCCGGAAAAGTACTGTCGGGTAACCATAATGGAAGCCACTACTGGCTATATTCGTCAACACTCCAAATGCCGCCCATATCTGGAAAAATTGTAATTTGCATCAAAAATAATCATTGAATTATAATCTCAAAAAATTAACGAACTTCACAATAACCATTGAAATATAAATTGATTTCAATACATACATATTTCTAAACATCTAACGGTGATATCACACTGGCGATTTGTGAGTATGTTTGTCTGGCACTACCGTTTGCCGCGGTTGCGCAAAGAACTCGTTGCGCGTATGCAGCGAGTGTTTCCCGAGTGCGCAACATATTTGCCACGCGTAAGTAATGAGTGAGCCGTTCGATCCGCGATTTGATATAGTACAACGCACAAAACTCTGCCATTGTGAAGTTAGTCACGATAGCATCCCGATGACATAAAATTGGCACGCGAGGGAGAAGAAAGAAGATGGGTCGGGGGAACGCTGAACCTGCGCATTATATCATTCGCAGGCAATTCAGAGCGGTAAAGTTTCTTGCGTTGTACTGTATATGCCCACTAATCGCACAAATATCTAGTGTGATGTCGCAGTAACATATAAGAAAAGCGTGTAATATAGTAGAACTAGAGTCGTATAAGCAGAAATATTTTTAAAATATGAATTTTGTAAAATCCCTTCGTATTTTAAATAAAAAGATAGCGCGATAGTTCCCCTAAAAAGTGTTTAAAATCGGTAAGTTATAAGTACATTATTTATTGTATATACGATATCTAAGGATGCTTTTGTTTTCTTTTGAGGTGCTAATTCTGCACCCCATCTTGATTAATGCTACAAGCACATCTGCTGAGTCGATAATACTTAGTTACATCCACTGGCATTGGTCAATGATAAACAACTTAATACAATATCGACTCACGTTCACGATTTAAATGCATTTTTACAAGCTTTTGCCTACCACTTATCAGAACTTATTTTCAGGACTTTATTGCACATTAAAATTTTTAATTTTTATTAACAAATTAAGATAAAAAAAGCTTTTCGCCTATAGGCGAAAAGCTTTTGGGTTAAAACCCAAAAATTATTGATATTTAAGAAATGAAATAAAAGATTCTTAAAAAAAGGAAGCTTCCTAAAAAATTTCGTCTTCCGGAATTTTACTTCCATTATTTATAATTTAAATTCAGCGTTAAAAATAGGGCTCCGTGCGATCAGTTCGCCACGGGCACGCCGCCGCTGATGAGAGAATAGCGCATAGAATTTTTTTTATAGTATATGATATCAATATTAAGTTCAGATAAATTATGGTGTCATCAGAAAACTTTAAATAATAGGTTCAGCCTCGTTGAATATAAATTCATGTTGATTTTCCCAAAAATTTTGCAATTATCATTTAAGAAATTTTTCACGTTATATCATTTTCGTAAAAAAATAGATAAAAGTTTTAATAATTGACCTATAATTTTTAAGGTATTGCATAGCTTTTATCGCGAGCTTTGAACGCGGCGACCGAATCAAGAAATTCCGTAACTAAAATAAAACCCAACACCCCCCACTCCGCCTACTATGTAGCTCGGCCGAGCCTTCGCTTAACATGTATGTATATGGTACGATTGTACGAAGCTCGCACGGATCGAGACGAGCTGCTCCGAAATCGGACGAATACGTAAGCAGCTGTTTGTGAGAAAGTATATAGGTGTATAGGTATCTCCCATATCTTTATAATGCCACACTCACCGCTTCTGTTAGTATACATATAGGTGTGTATACTCATGTGCCCCGTAAGTATACATATAGGTATATATGTATGCATAGGAGTGCCAATGTACAACAATGAATAGCAGTTGCTGGTGAATAGCTTACGCGTAAAATTTGTGTATAAAGTGTTTTAAATATGAATAAACAAAGTGCATTTATTAATGAAGAAAGTGATGAAAAATTGGAATTAATATTAAAGAAAAAAAAATACTGCATAAATAAATAAATAATTATAATTGCATAAGTTGATAAAAAATGCTATGCAATAGCTTTACCGCGGCAGTCCCCGAGTGCCCACGTTAATTTTTTTGCTTCTTGCAGCCTTTCTTACATATATACTTAATAACATCACGCGATAAAAATTATTTAAAGTTGTATATTTTGTTTATTATAATTTTTCTAACAAATAATGAAGAATCGAAATAATATTGTTAATTTTTTTTTATATAAAATCGTTGAACATCCGCATAACGCTATACACGTCAAGTTTAATTTTCGACATGACCAAGCTTTCGTTGCACACTTTTTTCTACAATTACACGGTTTTGCTAAATAATTAGGTAATGGCGGTTTTGTTGAATACATTGGCTTAATTAAGTTATCACACAGAACATAACCAAAACAAGAAAAATCTAAGGGTTCATATTGAAGTTTATCTGAATTTCTCCAAAAATAAGCCTCAAATGAAGCTCGTAAAGTATGCAATTTTAAAGCATCAAAAGTGCATGGAATTCTTGATAAGTTTATTCCTTTTCCTAATGTTCGTTCGAATGTAATTTTACATGCTTCATCAACAGTCTTCCCCTCTTTTCCCAATAAAGTTAAATAAAATACATCACTGTCAAAAGTGCATGCGCGTAAGAAGCATATTGTTATTACGTAAAAAAAAACATAGAAATAAACAAAATTTTAAAAATATATTTACACTATTTTGTTTAGTATGGTTGAAATTTTTAATAAAAAATAAAAGTTATAACATTTCAATTTTCAAGTTGTATTATTTAATTCAAGAATATTAAGAATTTCGGCGATTTTCAATTTTAAAAAATTCATAACAATTAATGGGTTGGAGATGCGATGATGGGTGTAAGGACTTTTTTCATTCGAAATAAAATAAAGAATATAAAAAAATTTAATTGATTGCAAAAAATGTATTTTTTCTAGGTTATATAGTTTTTCGTTGTTTAAATAATAACGTCAAAAGATATCAAGTGTCATCTTACACTTTTATAATCAGGAAGACCTCCCGGACGTTTAAAAAAAAATTATGAATTAAAAAAATTTTGCAAACGAATGCGCCACTATGCCCTGCACTATAAACTAGTTTCAAATTTTCGAGAAATTTTATTACTCTTTCATTTTTATAGTAAAATAATGATTTTTTATAATTAAATAAAAGTATTGCTAAAAAAATTTTTAAATTGTTTAAAATCGTTTTTAATTTTAATTATCTAAATAATTAGTTAAGGAAATCTTTTTTTCTTTTAAAATCATAATGGGCATCCCTCAACAGGATAATATAAAAAAAGACGTTGGTAAAGATCAACATTCTAAGAATATTGTAAATACCACATTCTATTTGAAACATATGTTTTAATGCAATAAGCAGTTTAATTTAAAAACTTAAATTTATAAACACTTTTATTTTTCAAATGCTCACCTGTTTGCAAGTACTGGATACCATATTTCCAAACTGACAATATTACATAGTTGGCCGCATCATGAACGTCTGTCGGTTACACCGTTTCAATTCACAATACGGCAAGCTTTTACTGCCAAGTGTGAAGTAAACGCATATTTACATGTGCAAATGTCTGGCTACTACACGGTCCGTGTTGATAATGGCGTATGCACATGTTAAGTACAATAGGTATTGCAATTGTCACAGTTTTTTTTTTCTTTTATTTAGTTATTATGATAGGTATTTTATGTGTATAGAATGTGATATTTGCTTAATATTTGCTTCAAATTGTTAATTGGTAAGAGAATTTAAAAAACTACTACGTTCGGAAATTTTTTTGCTCTTTTTGTATTAATATTGAAATATATAATTCTTCTTTGACGTCATCGAAAAATTAAGATAAAATATCTACGTCAAAAACTCACATGTTGAGCTACCCCTCTTGTTCTGAGTTCTCTTCTTATCTTGGGCGTATTATTCTAGCGATTGGCGCACCCACGAACAGCAAATGATACCAATATCTCTCAGGGCGCGCATCCTTCTTCAGAAGAAGAGGCCGAACAGCGGATAGACTACAGTGGAATACTTGGGATTTCCATCACGACGGTTGGCGGCTCGTCGCGGTCAACCGGATGTCGTCGACGACGAGGGTCTGCTGTGACCACACTCACATGGTCTTTGTCACGAGGGCTATACTCATGACGGTTTAATTATTTAACGTAAAACTAATGTTCATAGTAATTTCCTACAATACGGACAGGAGCAGTGAAAGGACGAAAATTATTATCTTAATATTGAGATTTTTTTTGTTTCGATTTTCTTCAGGAAAATGAGAAAAACTAAATTATAGAAACCTTAACCTCAGAACGTTTGGTAACTCTTTTAATAGAACCACTTTAACAGGTTTTAATAATTTATAGAGTGGATTGCAACCCCTTGAATGAGCCTCAAATTTATTATAGGGTTTCTCTTTCAGGAATTAGTCACACTCTATCTTTTGACAGAAACCACTATCAGATGATGGGGTGGATGTTGCTGATAGTGTTTTTTATATGTTGGGCAAATATGTTAAACCTAAAATCCCAGAAGAAATTTTATTCCTAGGTGGGGATTATCTGTAATCTACCACTTATTTTATTTACATACTCTATTTACTCTATTATTATACTAAAATAAATTGTTTTTTTTATTTCCCACCTATCTTCCAACTGTTCATCTAACAACTTTTTCTGCACGTTGGAAATGCAACCTTTTGTTAAAATTAGTAAATGCCAATTCTGGACTTGGATCCCTTTCGAATAACATTGAAAATATGAAAACTGAAAGAAAGAGGAGAAGAAAATAGACAAAAATGGCAATGTGGAAACTGAGCTAGAAGATTTAAAGTTTCTTAAGAAAAATAGGAGAAAGTGTATATTACTATTAAGTGTATATAAGTTTAATTAATTTAGCTATCGTGTGCACGCTGATGATCAATAATATCTTTTGATTCATACCTTACTTCCATCAGTTTGAAGAAGGTTGAAGTTATTGCAATTAGGAACTGAACAATATACTGCACAAAACAAAATAATAAATAAACTTAAACAAGGTTATAACTGTACAATCAAATCTCATATCGGGTTCGTAAAAGACAACATTTTATTATAGATGCATTCAATGCGTCGATCACATAAGACGGATCGTATGCAAGTTTAAAATTAGTAGCGGTGCCATCTTCTCCGCGGCGACCGACCGCGCTTATGTAACGCGGCACCCGCTCGGCCTTGACTCCCGCGCCGCTGCACGCACCGCACGCTGACTACCCCAGTTACGTGCCGGTCGTGATAGTACGGTCCACAAAATGGAAAGCTTCGAAACTGTTATTGACCAGTGCGAGAACAGTCGATAATAAAAAAAAATATAGAGATGTGTGCTAAGACACATGATAGAAGTGAAAGTTCAACGTGAAAAACCGAATCGCAACGGACAAGTGGAACGATCATCGGACAATGGAAAACGAATAAAAAACGAATCACAACGGACAAGTGGAAAAACAAATGGCAACGGAAAATTTCGCAACAAAATTTTTATTTGAAATTTTACGAGCAGATTGTTAATAAACTTGTCGAATTTGAAAACCTGCTCGTAAAACTTCAAATAAAAATTTTGTTGCGATTCGTTTTTCCATTTTTCCGTTGCCATTCATTTTTCCACTTGTCCGTTGTGATTCGTTTTTCCACTTGTCCGTTGTGATTCGTTTTTCCACTTGTCCGTTGCGATTCAGTTTTCCACGTTGAGGTTTCACTTCTACCATGTGTCTTAGCACACATCTCTATATTTTTTCACAGGTTTACTACAAATTATGATTTGGTTAGAGTAGGTACATTTTAATGAATGCATTTTTATTTTATTAAACATATTTTATTTTCCGAGCTCGATAGTCTCGCTGCCTCTCAGCGGGCGTCTTCCCCGTTTTAAACTCCGGTCAGTTGAATGTACTGTTAAAAACAGATTAAAAAATTGTTAAATAAGAAATATTTCTAAAACAAATATTTCAATAAACTATGTTAACAAAAAACATTTCTATATTCTATATATTCTATGAAAAAAAAAACACATTTTAAAAAGAATAATTAAAATGTCATATTTCAAAGAGAAATATTTAAAAAATAAAAACACCTCAACAAAAAATATTTCCAAAAATAATAATTCAATAAAATTTTGTTTAAATAAAATATTTCAATAGAATTCAAAAAATACTTAAAAAAAATTAAAAAAATAAAAATTTGAACATAATTATGTCAATAAATATATATGTACTTACACACCGCGGGGAATACCAACACAGCAGATGTAACACACACGCTACACACGCACCGACCATTTTTTTTTCCGTCAACACTTTGTCGTTCACTTTTGTTCTGACCCTTTTGACTCAAAAAACTGAACCGTCGATAGTTTCTTTTTTATTAATTTTTTAATCCTTCAACACTCTCTATTCATTTATGTATTTATACTTTTTTTACGTAGACCGCAAATAGAGGCAATGAGATGCCCAGCCACGTGGACAGCGGAGGTAAGTTTTTTTTTCTGTATTTCTGCCCGTGCGAAGGGCAAGGAGGGCAAAAATCCATTATGGACAGTCCGTGCGCCCGGACGCACGGGGTGTGTCCGACTCTCACGGACTAAAAACCCTCTGAAGCATTACGGCGCTTGCCCTTAGTCCAAAGACCGTAATGAAATAACAGCTGAGAACACGCCGCCGGGACTCTAGCGGAGACATATTACACGAAAGCATCTGCGCGCATGAAGTTGTTTCTTTTTTTCCTGGCATAACTATTGGGTCGGCGTAACTGTATAAATAGGTAAGTCGATACTTGTTATTTATATACATTAGTTTAATAAACTGGCAAAAAACACTGCTTTGTGATTGTGTGGCACAAATTTGTTTTTTAAACTAATAAGTGCAATGTTTTAAAAAAGTATTTTTTAAATTTTAATTGATCGTAGTCTGGTCAGGAATTTTTTAGCCAATCCGCCGTTGGCGGTATATTTTTTAAAACACAAAATTAAATATAAAATACTTTTCATTCGTTAAGAAGATGGGTGAAGGTCGCTTGTAATTCGGATCTCAGCCTAAGAACCACTGAGAGCAACACTTAGGAGTCGCTTCGACTTCCTTTTCATGTGCAGCGACTGCTTCCTCGCATCCGTAAACCACTTTTTTAGAAGTTTGTCTTTTATTTTAAGAAATGAATGAAAATTGCATTGTGTGAAATCGGAGCTGTAAAGTGGGTAAGCCAGTATACCCAACGATCCCAAATAGTTAGTTGTCTTTGAACCTGTATCCGGAGAGGCGCTGTCGTGATGAAGGATAATCCTACTGCGAGGTCGTTTTTCCCAAACTTTTTCCAAAACAAAAGGCAAACAATTGTTAGTGTACCAGTCTGCAGTGACTGCTTTTTTTTATCTTCTAAAACGATTGTTGCATAATGACCTGTCGTTGCGAAGAAACAGGCTATAGTGGCCTGTCCCTTCGACACTTCGACCTCATTTTAGTGTAGGCGCCCGCTGAGCAGTCTTTTGGTTTCAGGATCGTAACAGTAAATTCAGATTTTCTCATTTTCAACATTTTCTTGTTTCCCATTTGTGAAAAATAATGACATATAAATACAATAGATATTATAAAGTTGGCCGAAGATTCAATTTTTAAAATCTGTATATGTGAAATTCGACTGAAATGTAATGTGCGTGTGAGTTGCATACGAAATTGTGCCTTGGTGGGTAGGAGCAATCATAGGCCTAGAACCGCGGCAGTCGTTTCGGTACGGCCGCAAATCGGTGTTCCAAGCGCAACTGGCGCCAACGATTTGAATGCAAAAGTGCATGGCCACGCCTCCCTAATTAAAATGTATGCAACTCACATGTGCAACGGATGCACCATCTATAAAATACAGCTAGATTGGTGCAACCGACACAGTTGCACTTCAACCGTCATGCATGAAGCTTGGCTGAAATATAAAAGTTTTAATTGCCTGAAAACGCTGTCCATCATTTGCCCACCACACCGCAAGAAATCCGTTCTCCGAAGCTTGGGAAGAAAAGCAATCCGAAATGCGGGCTTACGCGATGATATCATAAATCGCCGTTACACTATACGAGTATAAAACCAAATTTTCAGTAAATCTAAGTTCAGTGAAGTTCTTTTGGATGTTGTAAGTCCGATATGTATATGTAAATTTCCTTAAAATTCGATCTCGATCAAGTAGAAATTTTTGAAAACATGTCTTTCTTTAATTAATTTCTACATTGCGAAACCGATACCTAATCTGCTTATTCCTAATAAAACTACGCTGAATTCTAAACTTATTCGGAGTCGTCCTTTTCATTGCCAGATATCATGAACGAAAATTTAAAATAAATGTTTCTAGATTTCCAGGAGGAAAGATTTTTAAAATGTTCATTTAAATGAACATCTTAGTAATAAAATATTATTATTCATCTGTATATGTCAAAAATACGTTTTATTGTAAAAAAATAGCATTTACTTTTATGTTACACCTTTCCTCTTTTATATTTTTTATATGAAAGGGGAAAGGTGAAAATTTTTGAATACGTTTTTTTGGTGCAAACAAAAAACAACCACATAAATGTCTGGCCATATGATTCGGCATTACTCATTGTCTCTTGTATTAATATAAAATTTCATTTTCTTGCTAATGTATAATGCAAATAAATTTAATTACAATGTAATTAAGTCCTTAGTGTACGGATACAACCACAGCCTTACCTCGGTGAGTGTGTACAAGTATGCACGTTCGATTTGACATACTAAATTTGACTGTGGTTTTGCTGAAGGTCATACGAGTAGGAAATATTAAAAACAGCGCTAGTTACTAACTAGCCAATATTACAAAGATTATTCCCATACTTTTCGCCATCCATTTACACCGCTGACCGTTAAATATAAATTTTACGCCTTATTTTACGGTGACAGACTCTCAAACAAAGCATCCATTCATGGCAAAAAAAATCAATATCGTATTGAAAACATATGGATTCTACAATGAGTTTGGGACAAAAAATCAAATCCATAGAAATCTTAGTAAAGTAACAATAAAATACATTGCTTTATATTATTTTCATTGACTGCATGTTATTATGGATTTTAAAGATGCAAACAAGCAGTCAGCAAGCTACCATGATGGTACTGCCTCTTTTGACCATTAACATCAATAATATAAGCTATTCTAGGAATTTATTCAGTTAACACTGTACCTTGTATCCATTTTTATGACTTATTCTATAGCCTGTAACCATAACATTTTCTCCTAATGTAAGGTTACCGAACTTTTGAGCTTAACAGTCTACTGCACCTTTATTTTTAAACACTTTGAACTCGAAAGTATCAAAAACTTTAAGGGACGGCCTGCGAAGTCTGCCTACAGAATGGCCTGAAGACCTACCGAACACATTTATATCTCAAGGAACGCAAAGACAATAAGACACATCGAAAAATATCACAGCGGAAAATTTCAGGCATGCGCTGCGGGGTCAACCGTTTTTCAGATTCTCTTAATCGCATTAACTTCTCACTATCGGACCACTCCGTCACACATCGCTCTCTATGTCCGTTATGTCGTTCTACTTTCATTCGGTGTTTCCATATGAAAAGTTAATAAACGCAATGTATTTCGTATTGTTATAATATAAAATTGTCTACATAATTTTTTTCACATTGCTCACCTGTTTGAAAGTACTAGACACTAGACACCATATTGAGGAATCCACGATGTCAGTTAGCTGACCGCAGAGCTAACGTGCTTTTATTACACTTTTGAATATAAATTAATGCATATTCAATTCATATCCGACTGCACGTCTGAGCTCATATTTTACACGCCTCGTTTAAATAAAAACGTATGCACATGTTAAGTATAACACTGTTCTTCTTTTGTTTTATGTACGTTTGTCTAAAATGACTTATGTCTATTAATAACTATTATACTTTGAGTTATGAAAAACATCCAAACGGACCAACAGACAAAGAAAAAGTAAGCTACGTTCTTCCCTGGGTCTCAAATAATCTCCACATTGAATTTCATCTAAGTCGTTTCAGCACTTCAACCATGTAGAGGTAACAGACGGATAGACAGAGTTATTTTTTCATTTATAATATTACTAGCTGACCCGCCCGCTTCGCTGGGTAATTTTTATTATAAATAAAATGACGAAGGATTTACGGAATTCAAAAAATGAGTAGCCTAGAACCATCTACAAATAATTCCGCATCGAATGGTCTCAATCCCATGTCTATACGTTTAGTAGTTTTTACGTGATTGGCGAACAAAGACAACCTATTTTCATTATATATGCATAGAAGATAGATTAGGGACATAATCTACCTTGATACGTTTTTTTTTCTATTACTGCAAACTGTACGAAAATCCGTACATCCAAACACAATGTTAACACGGTGAGAACTTTGTAATATAGTATAAAATGATTACAAAAGCTACCAATTTTTAAAGTCAGAGACATCAATTGCATAAAATGACGATGTGTTCAGAAACACGTCGACATTTTATTGGTGCGTCTGCCTGAAGCGTTTTTCTTGTTCATAGAGACCTATCGAAGTATAAAGCTGAAACTCCAGATAATTATATTTTACGACAATTGACATAGTTCACATATGCATAAAAGGAGATCTGTGCATGAATTAAAAAAAAAAATTTTTTGTTCGGAAAGCTTTGTTCTCTAAATAATATGAATGAATTAGGTAAATGATACCTTGCAACTCAAGTTTCATACTATGCTAATCTCTGCTTATTGCATAACAATACTTTACTGAAAATTGTTAACGTTCTTTATTATGTGGATGACTGTACGTACTGTTGGGGCACTGTGCTATGGCTACATTAATATCTCTCGGGACCGCGTTGATAAGTGTTCAAATCGACTTGCATCAAGATAGTTAGAGCAAGTATATAAAGGGGCAGACTCAACCTTGTTGAGTTTAACCCAACTTTGCGCATTTGCTCAATCGCTAGAAAATCGTCTTTCGTATCCTCTTTCTCTCCGGAAGCTTTGCCTATGGTGCTGGACTTTGTATCGAGGATCTTGGTGTTGATATATTGAATTTCGATGATCTGGAGTTAAAAGTAAGATTAGTATCTAAAAAACTTGGAGTGCTCAATAGAGCATGATTGTACTTCAAGCTGTGGCTTCGAAAGGCCCAGGTTCGATCGCATCTGGAGTGCTATTATCATTTCTGAGCTGAAGCACCTCAATATCAACTTACGCCTCTATACCGTATCGATCGTTGACTGTCGTAATCATTGAATACCATGTACTATTCGGCCAGCTTTACCCATTGATATTGCGTAGAGATGTTGCATCTTCATGTAAGTTACGTCGCATAATCTACGGGGAGCGCTCTAAAGAATTATTTAACCTTATTCCTGTCGCTGAATTTCGTCGTCATTTCTATCGCCGTATTCATATCATTCAGCATGAATATCATCATAACTATCTTGATAGCTGGCGTTCGACAACCGTACACTTCATACACAATTTTCTGCCTCAAACCTATTTTTTCCCTATTGCAACGAGGAAAAGGTAATAAATGCATAACGTATACCCGCGTGCCCTTGAACACAGGTAGTGTGGGGCTGAAAATAAGCATACCACAACAGGCCGCTCGAGTCCCATACAGGCTAATAACCCATTCAACAGAAAATTTCACCATGTACGTTTTTTTTTAAATCTGAAATTATGTCAGATTAATATTAAGGATCCGCCATGTATTCAACTCTTTCTGCTGCAGCAACTTGTCGATTGACAAAATAAAACTGAATTTGGCCTCCTGAGCCAGTGTTATATTACATAACATATCGCTATTACAGAGCACATAACAGTCAAATCTCTAGTTACCTCGAATATTTTAAGGCAAGAAGTTGAGAAAACATTGGTTTTTATTATTATTACTAGCTGTGCTATTATTATTTAGATTAAAGTTAAATACACTAATTTTATCTGACACAATACCAGACCCATACTCTTTTATCTAAATTCATTATTACCGACGAAACCCTGTTTGTTTTAATGATTTAAACGAATTAGGGTTTATCATTGTCTCTTGTCTATGCCTAATTTTCAGATTTAAGCAATTCATCCGCTTTCCATCTTAGAACTAGATCCTTCTGTATCACATAATAGAGTAGAACCTATTTGTAGACCAAATCTTGGAAAATATAAAAAGAAAATATATTAAAACGAATTGTTTTATTTCTAGATTTTCTAATACATACAAGAATAGTAAACACAAATCCGATAAAGTAAATTTCTATTATTTTTCTACTAATATTGCGCGCCTTTCGGGCCGAACAAAAACGAAATAAATGGATAACTGCATTGAAATATATACTTTTCTAAAGAGTTTAGAAATTAATATTTAATTAATAAATTTCACATTTATTAGTTTAATAGATATAACATTTATTTAATACTATTTAATACAAAAGAATTTTCGGTGTTCGTATCTAACCTTTAACCATTTCCTCTTTCAGTATGTATTCGGCTTTTCCGGCTCCGTATTAAAATATTCGTATTAAAACTGGCTCCCGTATTAAAATATCACAAACTACAGCGTTCACTATGTTAGCAAGAGAAACCTGAAAAAATACCATCATCGTCACACATGAACCTTCAGATATTTTCAGCAAAATGCACTCAAAAACTTGGATGTAAAGGATGAAAAATTTGAAAAACCCTTAAGTGCCTGAGTGACTAGTCTTCAATTCAGCATTTCAGAACTGAGCCGGCCACATTTTCCGGCCTATGTTTTAGATTTACATATTACATTTACACTTTGCACTTTTGACGTTTCTATAGCAATCGAGCAGAAAATAGGGGAATTATTCAACTGAACTGATTGATAGAATTGAGAATATGGACCACAAGTAATTTCTATAGCTGTGCAATAACAGTTGATTCAGAAAATTTTTGCATATTGTCTTGACGTGGTATACATTTTAAATTTGTGCTCGAGCTATAACTCCTGGCAGTTATTGCTTCTTGGCGAACTTTTTCTGTGACATGAAAAACACCTCTCAGCTATAGAAACTGGAATCGTTTGTTATGCGAGCATAACAAACGATTCTAACTCGAATCTAACCGGTCTAACTCCAGAGTTAGACTGTGTTTCACATAATTTAATATTAGATTCACTACGTATTGGAAACCACATTCCAATCCATGTGTTTTGCAAATTTTTTATTGTTATTTAAATGTATGGCTTTGGGTTATCGGTTTGAGCTCAATACCGCGTTCACACGTTTTCAATAGGAAATTTGAATAATTTATTTGCAATAAGTTTTGTTAAGAGTTTGTTAGCGTAAGACAAGTTGAAAAATTTAGATTTTACACGCAGCGGAGTTTGAATGATAAAGAATCGTCAGTGATATTTTTAATATTCCAATAATTATACAACCTTGCGAAATTATGTATGTCAAATTGAGCATGTAAGTACAAGAAATTAAGGCTATGTTCATATCGCACAATAAAGCCTTTTTAATTAATTTGTATTTTAATGTCTTCACATTATAATTAATGATCGAATGTAAAAGAAAATGTGTAACGTTCTCCACTGAAAAAAAAATGGACAAGTGCGAGTAGGACTTGCACTCTGTGGATTCCGTACGACCTTAATTTATATGCAGATATTTTATCCATTATCATTAATCATACGATACGGGCCAGATCTCGGTCGCATAAATTTCGAAACCTTAGATTTAAAATTTGAATTTTCTTAAAAATATCAGATTTTTTTAAAAATTAGGGCTCACATAGCGCGAAGTTAAAAAAAATGTTCTCCCATACATTTGATAAACATGTAAGTATAAGTTTGTACTCGTAAAAAATATTTTTTCCTGTGATATAAATACAAATTATCGACTCTCACAGTTTTTCTATTCCTTGTGCTATGAAACCTTACTCCTTGTTAAATTTTACGAGTGTAGATTTAATTTTAACTTTTAAAGTTCTAGGTCGCCCAATAAATTTTTTCCTATTTCATAAGTCAAAAGTCGCAGTAAAATATTTTTGGTTATGCTGTTTGTATCTAGCTAATTTTGATACCATTAAATAGATAACATTTTGGGAAAAGAAAAATAATTATTAAATCCCGCCATTTTTCTATTGTTTTTCTGTCCACCAAAATAAGTGAATGTAACGTAGAAATACGATACATTTTGAAGTTTTGTTACGAAGAAGGAAGATAATACGATAAAAAACCGCAAAGAAATTTTGTGACATTTATGGATCTAATGTAATATTGAGAAGAATAGCATAAAACTGGTTCATGCGTTTTTATTCCGGTAATTTTGATGTCGGACCTGGCTCTGGTCGACCTGTTGCGGATAAAGTCAATGGGAATTTGGAAATAGTAGAGTGAGATAGGCATATCAGTTCTTACGACATAGCTGAAGAGCTGAGGATTGACCACAAAACAGTTTTGACCCATTTAAAAAAAAGCTCGATACTTGGTTTCCACTCGAGTTCACTAAAAAAACTCTAATGAATCATGAACTAATTTGCGATTCTCTATTGAAACGTAAAGAAACCGAGCCGTTCTTGAAAAGATTGATCGCTGGTCAACCTACAACAAGAACGTGCGAAAACATCACGGACACAAGGCAAATAAGCTCCACAGACTATAGCAAAACACGGATTAATCTGCAATAACTAAGTCAATACTATGTGTACGATGGCATTGAAAGGGCATTATTTACAAAACTACACTAACGTAGTTGACATAGCTGATGAGACTCTGGAAAGACCGCTAAAATTAACCAACAGAAAGAGTGTGGTTTTTTACTATGATAACGCCAGACAAATTCAAATTAAAATGCAAATTCAAAATATCTTTATTTCATAGGTTACAAAAAAACACTTGAAATACGTCATAATTTTTTGCGAATTTACACTTTACCGGAAGGCAATTCGGAAGGCAGTTTTCCTTCAAGAAGAACGAGCAAGAAAATTAAGGGTAGCTCTTTTCTAATTTGCACATACATAGCCAAAACAAAACGAGACGATGAAGAATGAAACAGCCCGGCAAGAAGTCGAGCCATAAGCGGCAAAATCAATCAATGTATGTTTTTGGAAATAAGAGCTGATTAGTGATTATATTTGGATACCGATTGACACAGTATCTAAGTTATTAAAAACCTTTTTCTGAAAATATTATTTTCGAGGTTTCTCAAAATATACAAAGAATAACAGGTTTCTAATAGAATAATAGATAGGTAGTAATACGGGTCTCTCAGTTAAAAGGACACCATTCAAAAGCTGCAAAACGCATTTCCATCGGTTGCTCCGTTCAAAAGTTATGAAAAAGTTTACACACATGCATACGCGCACGCACACACGTACGCACACACGCGCGCACGCACGCATCCAACCACCAGACCAGACCAAAGATGTACCTACTCAAAGATGTACCTAATATATCTGTAAAATTTGAGATTAAAGGAATCCAATGGAACAAAGTTCTGCTGACTCGTATCCTGCCTGCGTTTTGACTAGATCTAAATCAATGATCAAATTTCACTTTAATAAGTTTTAGTATTATAGTGAAATTTAAATACCGTTTATAATATCTCTAAATTAATTGTATATAGAAAATTAGATAAAAAACTTAAATATCTGTAATTATGTTTTGTTAATTCTCCTCTTAAGTTGTAATTAGAAGCCGAAATATCATCTAGTTTTTGAATTCTAAAATGACGCACTCCCTTATTTTACAGTCTTTCATCCCTTATTTTACTGACTTCAAGGTTAAATTTCCAATAATACCTTCATAAGGACGCGCTATGTCGCAAACAACCTCCCTATCGATATTGATGTTTACGTCCCTCGCGTTTTCGTAACGAACGCGTACGCATTTACCCACAGTAGCGCAAAGTATATTATACCTTTCGGCAGTTTTTGCCTGCTCACGAAAATTTTGTGCAAAAAAAATAAGATTTATATTAATTTGGTCTGTTATTATTTTTCAATCGAATGGTATAAGTCGATCTCGAACCAATCCACTTGACCGATTGAATTGAGATTCTGCACACTCTCTCTATATATCAATTATGCTAATTTTAAGCGATGTAGTCTGTATATTTGTGATATCAAAATCAAGTCAGGCCAGGGTGCGCGGAGGCAAATTATCTCACTCTGACGTAATTTTGACGTCATAGCACGCATGCTCGATCATTTTAAAATAATGAACTCGCAGCACCAGTAGCAATAGAATATAGCGTATTCAGTTTAACTTTTTTTTTTTATATAGCATAGTCGAGAAGCAAACGAGCACGCAAGCCATGAAAGAGTAGATGGCCACCGCAGTCCATAAACACTTTACAACCCCAAAGGAGTCTCGAGTGTTTTGCCAGCCTATTGGAAATGTATATATGATATCTCATTAGATATACCATCCTAAGAAGGATCGGGTTGATGGAAGGGAGAGAGGGCAGTGGATCACCGGAACTCTCATTCACTAGACGCAATAGTAGAAGCTGCTACTTCTCGTCCATATTATGTGACAGTGTAGTACTTCACCGTTCGAATCGGCCCATTTTAGTACAATAGCCACAGTAAAATATACCATTTTTCAAAAATAGCTGCCACAAAGAAGAGGGTAGACTTATTTTGTGTCATACAATAATGGTCATATTTTTGAAAACGATTTTAATTACTAAAAATATGTTGTTGAAGTTTTTAGTACAAAAAAAAAACAAGGGTTCTTCAACAAACAAGTCTCTGGCAAAAATCTTTACAAATAAAATGGTAGGCAAAGATTTTATTTTATGCACATGTAATCAGTCATCGTGACGATATACTTGGGATCATCGCGAGTTCAACTATCTACATTAACAGATGTCCATCAATAACAATAGTGCTGATAGTCGGACACAAAAATATTTTTGTCCAATATACATATTGCAAGTTTAAAAATATTCAGCTTTCATAATAATTAACCGACATAAATTATTTTAAGCGATCCGGATCGACATGAAAAATAAATCTCATTTAACACCTTTTTCGACTTAACATGTACATACGTCCTTATGACAACGACGCACGTAATTCACTCGTATGTACTCAAACGTGTATAGACTTAAATTGTGCGTTTCGCACTTGTCGTATTCAAAGTCGTGGCTGCGTGACCGGCAGACGCTTGCGATGCGGGCAGCTAAGTGATTTCTGTCATTTTATCAACATGGTATCCAACACCCTCAAACAGGTGAGCATTTTTTTCAAAAACGAAAGTCGTCGGGCAATATTCGTACAGACAAACTTACAAACAACCCTTCCATGGGTAGGATGGATGGACCCCGTTGTATTTTTTCACAAGTATTAGATACATTTATTAGTCCTTCTAGATTGCGTAGTAAGCGTTCAACAGGTTGTTCAATTTAAGAGCTACTGGTCCCAGTTCGACCCAGCGCCATAACTCGATATAGCTATAGATTTTTGGAATTCAAATAGAAGTTATAAAAGTAAGCATTTACTATCATAACTTCTATTTGTTGCCTTCAATTTAGGAGTTACCACGCACTTGTCCACCGTCGTTCATATTCGACGACCATTGCTCACTTTTGTATGAAACGAATGAGTTTACGAATAAAAAAAGTCTGAGCGATCTTGCAGGCAAGTCCCAAAACTTATCGGTTTGAGCAATAATATCTTCAAGCTCGGGAAACATGGACGCATTATTCCTCACCTTTTTGAGCTCGACATTATCAGGGATCCCTGTTAAAATTATTAGTGCTATAAAATATGACCTAATTTTATTTTTTAAATATTTTGTCAAAGACATCTTTTAAATTTAAAGCGCAATCGAATAAAATAAAGTTTGCGGCAAACGTATTTAGATTAATAAAATGATGGTTCATGAAATTCAACGGCAATTTAGAAAAAAATATTCTTTTGTAACATTTCGACAACGATATCTTTCGATCAATCTAATCTATTTCAATGACGCTTGCGTCAATCGACGCAACTTTGAAAAAATTCAAAAATACATTTTATTGGAAATCATTTTTTTTTTAATAAAAAATATATGTTACGAACAGCAATATTATAAAAATTTTTCATTCACATTGCACCTCGAAAATATACCTATTTAAATCAAGTTTATGGGGGTTAACATAATTTTATTAGTAGGTAGTATTAGTAGTAGAGTTGATGTTATTTCATAAAAAGATTTTTCAATTTTTTTTATTTTATCAAAATTCTATCTATTAATTTGTTAAATTTGGTATCCCTTATCACAATCATCGAAGAATAATTTAAAATGAATAGTAATGTCGTTGGAACATCTGGGTTTTTCTCGTAAAATGATGAAACTATCTTGAATATGATGCTGTGAGTTTATGTATATAAATAAGAAATTGTTTTTCAATGTTCAAATGCTGTGAAACCAGAATCATATTCTCGATGCAAATAGACACTGTATTTAATTAAATAAAAAATCAACTGTTTCAATATGAGAACAAGTAAGAAACGTTTGTAAAATTGAATATCTGTGTGAAAGCAAAAAAAGAATCATTCATTTATTAATTTAACTTGAATATAATGTTTAAAAACCACTCTAAAAGACTAGTAATAAAAAGTGCTTTTACTTAGTTATCGGTCCTCCTGCCACAGTCTTTCTCCTTGGACTTTGAAGATATTTAAGAACTTCTATCCCTTCTAAGCAATGTAGCTCACTGCAACAGATAGCAGATAGACCCCGGCATTCGTTTGCACTAGAGAATTTGAAAGACTTTAAAATTTATAAGTGATGATAAGGGGATGTGATTAATAAAATATTTTATATGTATAATTAAATCTAGAAATGATAAAATTGTTTCAATATTTTACTCCATCTCCTTCCAGATGCGTGCAATTCAACCATGCAAATAAGTTTGGCATACCCTGTAGTCCCATACATACATGCTTCTAGGTGATAAATAACTATAACTCGTAAAAAATCATAGTGCTAAATTAACCTAAGTAGTTCGCCATCACTATTAGGCAGCGCTTTTGCTTTCCGTGTTTATTATGCGCACCACTATATTTTTTTAGAAATAACATCTTGGAGCAGGAATTTATCGCAGGAGTGCCAAGTGGCTCCGCCTTCACCATTGTGGCCAAAACTATACTAGGGCCAGCTTATTTCCTATAGAACGTATGACGTGCAATATATAGCAAAAGCATGACGGTATGCGTGTTTAAGTTTTGGAAGTCCAATTCTAAAACTACACTTCTATTGCAACCCGTCCACATTTGCTAAAAATTGTTTGCCCGTTTCGTTTTGATTGTTTTCCTTGGTGCCAGTGATAAACTGTTTTCAAGTAATTATTTAGTAAATTTACTATAAGAAATGGAAAAATATACCATGTATTAATAAATAAAAACAATACCTGCGCCGGTGAAGTGTGTTTAAATAAATTAAAATCTATCGCTTTTTCGTCGTTATATTTTGAGGTTAAGGTTAAATTCATTGCGTACGGAAGGAAATTTATTTTCTTTTTTTGTATATACATTTTTAAAACTATTTTCTTAGACATTTCTTTGTATGAAGGATTACAGAAAAAGACTAGTGACATTGTTTACTGTGTCAGAAAAATTAAGAAGTTTGAAACTTTCGTAGGACTGTGCAGAACTAGATTTGAAATCAACTACAACTCTACTTTGGAACCCAACTGCGATTTCTCTAAAAAAAAAGCAGTATTGATAATGTTTAACAATATAACTATATTCTAACGTGTATTTAGGACCATTATAGACAATATTTTAAATGAGAGTTATAATCGCTACCAAAAATGCATAAATGAATTTTTTTAACCCATTTGCTTGTGAAAACTTTTCTTACTCTTATACAAGTTTCCCAGAAGAATATGACGTTGATCTATTCAATGCACACGGCAATTATTTTAACGTATATTACCTTGGGAATGGGCTCCAATGCGTTTGTAGATTGAACAAACTAACAACCTTAAGAATATTCGATCGAATTCAAACTTTACTTTCAAAGCATTTGATTTCAATATTTCCTGAAGTTTACAAATTAGAAAAGTCAAGAGTTATGATTCCAGTTACTAGTGCATCTTTCTTGTCTAAACAGAATTCATACATATGCATGAATTTCTTGCGAAACAAACAAGACCAAAACAGTCTCGCAGATTTGTATATGATTTCAATTGAAAAAGAACTTTTAGTAATTTTAAAACAATCTACAAATTTTAACGATGACGACTTGCAGAAACATCTGATAGGCGTCGCTTTGATTTGTAAACATTTACTTCTTTTGGAGAGTAATCAGTCACATATGAGGTAAATTATTTTGCATTTTATTTGAATTTAATTAATGTACGCAAAGAAAACAAACTTAATAACTCATGGCCTTTTCAAAGTCCACTTTGGATATCTTTTAAGAAACTTGTTACGATATCACCAATCACTTATTTAGATATACGTGGTGGGCGCAAATAAACATCTTCCACAGCCAATGAGATCACGCGATAAGAGGCAGATAGGGTACGTACCCGCAGTCGGTGGTTCGCCTGTCGGAACAATTCTGAAAATGGTAATGTTTTTAGCCCTGCATACCCTTTCTGAAGTCTCTGTGCACGCCGCTGTACCCGCCAGCCAACGCATGTACATGTTAATATTATGACGTAGTTCTATACCGAATTAATTTGGCAGACGTCGCCGGCTTGTCCTCATCTTATTGACACAGCTGATTTTTTAATCAGATAAATGCGATGTATATATATAAAAAAAATATCATTCTGATTTCACGGCGTTCGAGTTACGAGAAGCATCACCACCATTTATTTAAACAAGTGTAATATGACATAGTTTAAACACTACAGACCTGTATTTGCTCCATAGCATCTAAACATATTTCGTTTTTCACTGACATTTATCAGTTGTATCGTGTGAGTGTGCTTTTCACTAATTGATACTGATTGTTATATTCCCATCAAAATATTAGACATCTATTTAGATAAATTACATTTCTGAAGCCAAGAAAATTTAATAACAGCATAGAATATTCATTATATGATTAGCGAAATTAAATAGCATTAAAATTCGCAATAATATATATTTTTTTATAAGTAAATAATTTTTACCCAAACAGTAGCGTTCCACCCGCGGTTTCGCCCGCATGGTTATAGACTGTATACCTTAAATCTTCATTCATATCGATCGATCTTGTGGTCAGTCCGAATCTCCTTCTAACTTATGACTCTGGCCCTGATATAGATACTGATTTCGATCGAGTCACGCTCTTGATTCTAGTTTGAATCCTGATCCCACACTCATTTTCGACCCCGGTTCTTTCTTGAATTTTGATCCTGGTCTCGGCTCTCAAGTCTGTTTCTCGTCTGACTTTCAATTTTTCTGCTGATCATGATTCCAGCTTTTGCGAAGCCGGGACAAATATTTGTATCAAAATAAACATATGTATGTAGTTTTATATGAGTAAAAATTTTTTAAATCGGTGTCGTAATTCAATTCAACGGTACAAATACATGAACGAAGTCGGAGACAAATGCAAGTATATATAAAAAAAGCATGCGTATATTCAAATACTACGCAATGTCAACATTTTAAGTCGATCAAACCACTACTTTTCAAGTGTTGCAGTGACAAACATACGGAAATTTAATTTTTGTATATAAATGTGAGCAATGCTCGGCGACTATCTACGATGGTGACCAAGAGAACTGGTATCCTTGGATTGGAAGACAAGGAGTCAGAAGATGCCGGATTTAAGTTCTGATCTCGGGTGCAGTTGACCGGATTGAATTTAAGTCACCGAATGGCGG